>VDFB02086081.1:309269661-309369716 GCA_007258455.2 Sequoia sempervirens
TTTTTGTAGATGTTTTTGTATTTACGGATACCCTTTTAGGTCAAATAAGAGTTTCCAACTTCGAAACGGTTTTACGCTTTTACGCTCAAGCTGCTATTTTAGCGAGGTTGCATTGAAGTCGTGGGAGCGGTATGGGAGAAGGTTCGGGGATGGGAAAAATACCCGATGCAGTGAAAAGAATGAGGGGTCAAGATCATTCACGACCTAAAAGTTATTCAAGTTCAATTTACGCTTTTTTGCCACAGAAAAACCTTCAGAGCTGGGTTTGAGGCACCGGCTTGATCAGGATGGGCGAAAAAATTCTTGAGCATAAAGTATCCGCCCGAAGATACTTTGTGGAAAATCGTCTTTTCGAGAGCTTTCCGAAAAGGTATTATCATTGAAGATCCAACGGTCGGATTAAAAGTTATGGCTGCCGGAAGTTGGTACATATTTTAGAAATGTGCTAATTTTCAACTGTGAGTTTAAACTTGAATTTCAAATTGTAATTTTGGCGCCAAACCGTCAAAAATCTTATCTCGAAGGTTGTTTTTGGTTCCAAACCGAAATGGGTCTATTTAGGGGCTTATTTCTGATTTTTGGGTAACTTTTTGGGGAAAGAAGTTCGCATGCTGTGAAAGGGGATCTGGGTAATTTTCTGTAAGTTTGTAATTTGCATGTATCACAGAGCTCGAGGATTTGTGATCCTCTGCATGTAAGATTTTTCATTATTGAATAATAAGAAAGTTTGCTAGTTGTGTGCATTATTTCTGTGTCTCGGGTTTGCTCCCTCGTCAATTTGTCATGGTGGTGAATTTGTCCCATGGTGAATTGTTGGCAGTGAATTTTCTGTCGGTAAATTGTTGGCGGTGAATTTGTTGTATGCCATAGAAAATGAGTAAGCTTAGACACTTGTACATCTAAGCTTTCGAATCTTGTACATAACTATAATAAATCCTTTTATATTATATAAATATAATAATGCCTTGTGTGTTTAGTTCTCATAGCAATGTGTAATTATTTGAGTCATCTTTCATTAGCTTTCTATACTACATGTAATTCTCACACTCATTCATAAATACACTTCTGCCATAGTGTATCTATCCTTTTAGCTCCATCAAGGCCCCAAGTCAACTTAGCTGAATAGTGTTTTGTGTATTGACGAAATATTCAAAAGGTTACTAACATGTTTTGGGCGTACATATTAGAAGATGCAAGCATACTACTCTTCTATTATAAAGGTAAAGAGTTGAAATCAACTTTAATTTAAAGTCGTTCAAATACAGACGATGCAAGCGTATTACTCTTCCATTAGGAAAGTAAGAGTTTAAATCAACTTAAATTTGACCCATTAAAAAGTCGTTCAAATAAGGTTGGAGTTTCTAACGAGCATGTTAGCAATAAAACCATGTAATTAATTAATTAATTAATAATTATTTTATAGTCCACGATACCCGGCAATCTGTTTTTGGGTCTACAGACGGCCTATAGCAATATGGGACTCCTCGTACTCCCAATATTGAGGGAGGCACCTAACTCGTGCTCCACAATACGAGGTGTACATACCTTACCCCCTGCAGGATTTGAACTTGTGACCTCTCTTTCAAGAGTACAAGTTCTCCACCATTAGGCCAACTCAGGCTGTACAATAGAATGTTAAAAACACACAAAGGTCGAGAATTATAAAGATAATAGAATGTTAGAAACACACACGTGTATATTTTCCCACAAAATTAATCCAGGATCGCAAAGGTCGAGAATTATAAAGATAATAGAATGTTAGAAACACACACGTGTATATTTTCCCACAAAATTAATCCAATTCCCCATAGAAAGTTGTTAGTTTATCTAGTAGGTTCCACTACGAGACTAAAAACAATGTGTAATGTTTTTGGTGATTTTGAAATAACACCCAATGCCATTGGCATAGTGGAAGATAGTACATAACCAATATGAAAACATAGTGGAAGATAGTACATAACCAATATGAAAACACATCGCGATGCCCTAGCAGAACAAAGCTGCCTCTTTTCAGGAGACAACTGTAATAAATGTGCAGCTTACAGCAGTATGTAAATCTTGCCACTTAATCCTTCCATTTAAGCCACAATCTGATTTGTAACTATACATCCATTTGCGGTATAATCACTGAACCACAACCACCCAAGTGGCCAAATTCCAGAGCAAATCTTTAGGTCAATCTGCAAGGAGTCCCAAAGAATAATTAATGACATCAAGTTCCCACTTCCCACTATTCTCGTTGAAATGATAATTATGCCCTGCATTTTACATTTGCAGACAGATAGGAACACATGGCAGGATAGTGGACTACAGATTACATTCAACCTCCACATGAACTAAAAATTTTCATCTATTGTCTTCGTTTTCTTGAAATTCATCTGTGTGGCTCATCTCGTTTAAGGTGAGTAGGCATAGCTTACAGGAGTACAAAATTAAGAATATGAGGATGAATGGTTCAGATTCACAATGGCCTTCAAACAAAGCTTTTTCCTAAGAGCGAACGTACAGAAGACAGGAGATATTGGTGAGTTGCATGCCCTCAAAAACATACAGAAAACAAATCAAGGGCAAGCAATAATAAACTATAATTGATTGCAGACCAAAAAAATCTAACTTATTAGAATTTAGGAATAATTCAAACAGTGGCTAACAACATGGGGGAATGCAAATTCGTATTTATTTGAAGAATCAATAGCCGGAACATTTTCTTTATAGGTGCAATGCACCTACTTTGTAGCAAGGCCAGTCTATCGGACACAATATCAGCTAAACCAATATTTAAAATGGATTTTTCAGTGGAAAAACAGAACATTGAAAGTTTTTTAAACCTCAGAATAGCATTTGCCATCTTGAGGAAAACTGCTGGGAAAAAGTGAACCTAATCTAAAGCCAGATTCTTTCAGAAACAAATGGTTAAAACCAACTTTGAAAAACTACCACAATATCTCTTACGATAGTCATTGTGGGCAGAACAATTGACCAGGGAGGTGTTTGGCATTTGCATAAAGGCACCAGCTTTCAGCAGTATGTAAATCTTGCCACTTTAATCCTTCCCTTTAGATCAATCTGATTTGT
The DNA here is from genome assembly GCA_007258455.2 of Sequoia sempervirens. NCBI lineage: Eukaryota > Viridiplantae > Streptophyta > Pinopsida > Cupressales > Cupressaceae > Sequoia > Sequoia sempervirens. The sequence continues at coordinate 309,272,737 of VDFB02086081.1, forward strand.
AACTATACATCCATTTTCGGTATAATCAAAGAACCACAACTACCCAAAGGCCCAAATTGAAAAGTGAAACTTTAGGTCAATCTGCAAGGAGTTACTATGAATAACTTTCTCTGTAGAATCAACCATTTCCCACCATTCTCTTTGAAATGCTAATTATTCTCTGCATTTTACATTTGCAGACTAATAGAAATACATGGCAGGATAGTGGACTACAGATTACATTAAACCCCCAAATGAACTAGAAATTTCCATCTATTGTCTTCGTTTTCTGGAAATTCATCTTTATGGCTCATCTAAAGTCATTCTTTTGATACAAGTGATAAACAAGCAGACTGACAAAATCCATTTCGAAAATCTGTAATATGGCTAAATCTCCAATGTACGAAGCACTTCAACTATTAATCTATATTAATAAATGTGCTGGCACAGTTGGTAGGTGAAATCCTTTCAACATCAAAAGAACTCCACATTACTAGCACTCCAACCTATAGATAAGCCACTTTTGTAATACCATATGAATAAACTGTCAATTTTTTTATAAGCAAACAGAAAGACCAAAAATGTGTGCCATTGCTAGTCCCTTAACATAATGACAGTTGTCACTGCATTTTGTCATGGTAAAAAAATGTACACCAACCTGTTTTCAAACCCCTAGCATTGCTAGTCCCTAAACATAATGACAATCGTCACCAATTCTTGTTAAAGGCAAAACAAAGTACCCTGGCCAGTTGTCAAACGCATGTTGCCAGAATTTGATGCCTCTCTGAAACATGTAAACAACTAAGAGAAACAAATACTAATATCAAGTTAAACTTTTTAGATACCTATGAAAGCATGCCATGAGCTTCAATAATGTTATTGTTATACATAAAATACTAATTTTCATTGACAAGATTAACAACTTGCTGCAACAAATATCAGAGCATCAAGAATATAAAGAGTCGTTTTCAGAAACATCAGAATAAACCATGATTTAGAATCCCATTCAAACCTAGCTATGACAGACAAGGAAGTACGTATTGACAAAAGCATTCAAATGACAAGGTAAAAAGCAGTTGTAATATTGTTCAGATACCTACAAATTAGATAGCTCCGAACAAATAACTCATTCAATAACAAAAGGAGAGAGTATAAAAATCTTAAATCATCTTGTAAAGCTGCTCAATTTTTTTTGGTAGAGTAATTTATTATCAAGTTTAGAATAAAAAAAGCTTAACGGAAGTGTAAATCCATGCATCAGGAAACCGTATATCAAGATTAACAATGTGAACAATCTATGAAACTTAAGCAAGTGCAATAAAAAGGCAAGGAACTGATATCTGCAAATCAATTATATGGAACTGTATTATTAGGAAGATAGCTTTACAGGCATAAAGGCCAAAAACACCTCAAAGGCACAAAACTTATTATTGTTGTAAACTGTATACAGATTTGCTATGTATAAAATCTAAATTTGAAAATAAATAATTATAAGTAGCCAGAAAAACAAAAGAAAAGAGAATGAAAAGGTAATGGGTTCACCAAGGGAACAATCATGATCACAGATCAATGTATGCTTCCAGTAAACCGTATGAGATATTTGATTTCAAATCATGAGGAGTAGCTAATAATTATGATTATAATCCAATAAACCAAACTAGATGAACAATTTTGCAATAAACTTCAGTAACACTCTGAGGCCTCTCTTCACGCAAAAAAGCAGGGAAATAGTGTCACAAGCTAATCCACCCATAGTCCAAATCCAGGAATGCAATGATACAAAAACATGATCACCGCAGTCTCCTTGCTTCTCTTTCAGATTCCAGCAGAGTAAGGATGTCACCTTCTCTGACGGGACCTTTCACATTTCGCATAATGAGACGATTCTGGTCATCTAGAAATTTCACTCGAACCTGTGTAACTTGACCTCTTGATCCAGTGCGGCCAATGACCTTGATCACAACTGCCATCTTTACCCCAGTATCCATGGTTTCCTGCTAAGGCATACAAGAGAAGAAATACAATTGAGGGTATACTCATTAAGAACAAGCATAAGCCTGTTAATTTTAAACAATCTGGAAAGTGGATATCTATATTCAGAGCATAGAAACTAACAACGAAGTGATATAAAGGAGCAAACAGATATTATTCGTTTGCTCAGCTTTCAACCACTAAAGCATGTGTATAAAGTTAATTCACTAAACTTCAGCCAATCCTTGACAACCATATGTTTTTCAACAATTTCTCTGGATTAAACTGTGTTGAGTTATTAACAAAATTGATGTTTTAAATCATCCTACATGATCCATAGTCAGGATACGAAGAATATGTTCGAAAATTACAAGTTTAAGCATGTATAAATATCAATCAAGGAGGTCAAGGAATGAAGGGCTGAAAACAATACAAAATAAAGCAATGCAAAATATTATAGATAAAAAAAAATATTGAACTGAAAAGTTAAAAACGTAAACAAAGCTAAGAAGATCACACACACACACACACACACACACACACATATATATATATATACATGAAAAATAAAACAATTATATATATCAACATGCAAGTATATATATGTAATAATTATAACATACTAAAGATTATGCAAAATAAATAATAAAAATGTTCAATATGGCATATGTCACGAGAAATCTATGTAACTTGGTGGGAGTTCGATGGTAGGGACTAAATCAACAATTCAGCTGATTCACTGGACACTATAATCCCAAAAATGCCAAAAAATATAAATAGCTATCAAAAAGTTTGAACAGCTACTGTCTATAAACATGATTCTCTACAACTACTGTAGGAAGGAATGTAAATATGCATCTAAAGCTTAAAAGTTGTATCGCCATATAACGGTACAATAAGATATAAATGTCTCATGGAATCATATTGCTGCTCCTACAAAATACAGGAGAACCATCTATATGTCCTCCTGGTCATTTTACGGCAAAACCTTTTCACAATTAACTTCACAGTAGTATCACTATTTAAAAAACATTAAAATTAATGAAACCATATAAAGGATAAACATAAGGGCTGTCGATCCAATTGATTGTGGTGCAACCTAAATAAATACATCGTTATGGTCATGACCGCAAGAAAGTAATTAAATCTGTGCTACCAAAGGTTCACTTCAATTCCTAATACAGATTGATTAAAGCAAATTTCTGTCATCAATCCATCTAGGTACGCTGTAAAGAAATGTCAAACTAGTTTAAGCTAAGATTTACACTTTAAGAGGCATTCCGAATGATGTGATGTGCATCCAATTTTCTTTTACAGGTTTGACATATGTACTTGATTTACAAGACCAAATAAAGTCTCACAATGCACAGTGCCTAGGGCACCATCGAAGAAAATCTAAGAAATCTAGAATAACGACGGAAAATGAACATTTAGCTTATCCGTAAAAACTATTTGTCCAATTAAGAAGGTAGAAAGAAGTAAAATACAAATCAAGAATCTAAATCAGCTAGTTGTGCATAAGGATCACGAATATCCGATAAACCTTGTATATCTTTCAATATAAATGTTTAAAGATTTTAGGTTTAATGAATCTAGAAAGAAACTGATCAAGAGGCAAAGCCATTAACTGAAACAACACAAGATTGGGGTTTTAAACACGCCGATTAGCATTTACTATATATATCTGTTAACATCGAATTTGACATATATCTAAAAATTACTTTCTGAGCTAGCGAAGAAAGAGCTTACCAAATCGTGAGCCTTTGAAATTAAGAGTAGTAAAATGAATTTCTTGCAGGTCTGCCTCGGCTCGATCAAATCGCCAAAATATTGTGAAACAAATTCACACACACAATTAAAAGTGAAACTGTGTAGGGTTTTAGAAGACTCGCGAAACCCTAATACAACTTGTTAATATCCTTTTGTGGGACAACCTCCTATCTAAGGCTATGGTCGAATGGAGGGGACCAAAATACTAGATGCCCTTTTAATTAAGCGGTTTTATAGATTTTTTTATTAATTTTTTTTATGGAAAAAATGAGGAATTTTAGATGAAAGATAATAGAAATTAATATAAGATAATTATTTAAAAGATTTGAAAGATATTTTTGAGATGTCTATTGGATTTGTCACATAAATTAGACAAATGCTTCTAGTAATACCTATACATCTCTTAGATAGATGTATTTTATGTGTGTTATAAACCTCTTTAAATCATGCAATATTTTGTTTTGACAAACAATGGCACATATAATATTCATTTAAGTGTGTTATATACATCACATGAAATCAAAACTAATGAAACTTTTCACAATCATCGGAATGCATAATTGACATCACATTAAAGGAGTATGAGGTATTTGAAAGAATTATTATTTGCCAATATATATGAATTAGTTCAACAAATGAAACTTTTCACAATCATCAGAATGCATAATTGACATCACATCAAATGAGTATGAGGTATTTGAAAGAATTATTATTTGTCAATATATATGAATTAGTTCAACAATATTGCACTTTTAAGGAGTTGAGTCTATTTTCCTTAGCTTTTCATTTGGAAAGTTATTGTCATATTTTTATAATAGTTGTATGAAAATGGCAACAAAATTTTAAGATTGTCCAAGGACTTTATTGAAAAATAGTCACAAATGTTATCCATGTTATTTCTTTGTTTTATATCAATTGGTGCTTTAGAAAGAGTTAAACCTTGTGATTTGTGTTAATGTGTGAGCTAATTGTCGAGATAATTGGCATGTGTATTGTCTTTGTATTGTTGTAATTGAAATTTTATGTGAAGATGCATCAAATGATATTCCAAAGTAACTATCAAACTTCACAATATAATGTCTTCAATTATGGTGGAGCACTCTTGGGGCACTCTTGGGTTTGTATATTATACTTTGATTATATCCTAGAACTTTATTTATAAGTCTCACTTATATCTATTGATAAACATTAATATCACCCTTGCATCCTTGGCAATTAATAAGTCCACATCAACTTCATAATTTTGATCTCTTAATGGATTAATACTCCCTTATTTGCTTGCAATTCGACTTGTAATTAGTCTTTTCAATAATTATAATTTCCTTTTGTTACGGTTATGCACATTATCATTTGTTGTGAATAGATAGATATTATTATCAAAATATTCTCTTATGGTTAGATCTAAAGAAACATCAATTCTTCTCATTAATAACTCACAACCATCAATTATCAAATGTGTATCTCCAAGATTTGTGATAAGTTGATGAAACCTTTGTTGGTCCTAAGTTTTTCTTTCCTATATAGATAGCTTATCTAAAGTGACAACTATTTTTGAATTCCTCCCATAATATTTTTTCACATTTGTTACTATCATATAATGATTTGTCACTCACATGAGGCAATTGTCTCAGATCCCATGCCAATATGATTGATATTCTTGTAAGAAAATTGTTTTCATTTTATAGAAAATACCTAACAAAGTCATGGGCTTATATTTTTTGGAAAACAATATCCAATGGTGTCATTTCATCAATCAGTATGCATTTTATATATGAAATCCCTTCTTGGGAACTTGTGAGTCTTGTTCTCTCTAGTTTAGTGAAGTTTGTGAGTGGTATTTGAAGTGTGGAATGAATAATAAACACATGAATATTGGATGTTGTGACTTTAATTGGTTCAAGTAATAGCAAGGGACAATAATGGAAATTATTCATCTTGAATACCATGATGAATGGTGTCAATTGGATATGATTTTTTATTCTTGTTGGTCTTTGTATTATCATGAATAATGGAAAATCATTTTTACCTCGATGGTAATGTAAAATGGTTGTATGAAGCACTCACTTTATTTAGCGCCTAAGGTTTCGTATGACATATTTAACATTGTATCATTTGGTATTGTCGTTGCATATTTATTGTCTTGCATTTAGTTAATTACTTTATTGCATATTTGTACCTAGGATAGGATAAGATTGCTTAGATATATATCTACTTAGATCTAGGTTGTATTAGCATGTATGTAACTTGTACTTTCCCTAATTAGTAGAGTTGTACTAGGTCACATGTGAGTATATCTCCTTTGCTTCACATTGGTTGTATACTCATATATCTTATCTATAAACATATCATGTACTTACATAGATGATCACATTTTGAATATTTGCATCCTTTCATAAAATATAATTATTCTCTCATTTTGGTTTTCTTTTGTGCTTTCATTGGAACTCTTTGATATTGGGTGGCTATCTCCATAGTCAAATTTTATATTTGTGATTAACCCCCTTATCTCTCATTGTGATTGTGATCAAGAAAAAATGAGATATAAAATGAAGACTTGAACATACAAATTTAAACCTTTACCTCATGCCCAACTATTACCTCTATTTGAGCTTAAGAGACAAGTGCACCCAAAATAAAAAACCCAAATCATCTCTAAAAATCCTCTCATTACACACTAAGAGTGTGGATATGCTCAAGATTTTGGATGGAAAATTAAAGGTATATGGATGCTCACATGAGCAACACAACCTTGCATTGAGAGAATATATTGAAAATAGCCTACACAAGGTGCTATTTAAAGATTTTTGGGATGATTGATCAATGGATAAAATTAAAGCTGGGGACCAAGGGTTTGGATTGATTGAGATATTTGGATTTAGGAGAGGCATTGAAGTGGCACCTTGCAATTGATGCACAAAAGGAGCTCCATGATTTACAAATATTTTATGGATAAGATCTTCTTGGAAAGGGTGGATGAAAAGAATAAAAAAGAGCCTTTTTGGGAGCAAAAAATTATTTTTTGGATTTATGTGAAAGCTCAAAATCTTAATAAAATGGATAGATGAGATTTCATGAGATATTTTTTGAAAAAGTGAGAAGCATGGGTCAATGTAAATGCAATGTCCTTTTCTAGACACATGTGCATTCCAGGGACTTGCACAAGAAAAATGGAATTACATAAATAAAATTTATTTATTTAACTTTCTAGAGTGGGCATGATGAGCTTAAATAAATCAAAATTGAATCCATTTATTTAAGGTTGGATATTAAAGAAGAACATGATCAATTAAAGTAATAGTCTTGATCTATTTAATTAATGCTAGAAGAAGGATTGGGTTAATTAATTAATTAATTAAAATTATTTAATTAATGTCGGTAGTCAAATTAGGATAATTAATTAATTATAATTTATTTAATTAAATTAAAATTGGTGGTATGAATTGAATTGATTATAGTATAATTATTGAGAGATGATTTAAGGTGTCTACAATGATTATGAATTTTATCACTAGATTGTGTATTCATCTCTTTCATATTTGGTATCCTATGACACCTACTTATCAAGATGTCTTTTGTAAAAAATATTTATTTTATTTAATTCCATAGTTTGTCTATGATGTAGTCTATATATTTTTTCTACTCATGCTTTGTTGTGTTTTGTAATAGCTTGAATATATGTTTGTTCATAATCATTATGATTTTAATGTCTTGTGTAATAGTCTTTCACTCCAAATGCCTTTTTAAATATTTAGAATATCACTATAATTGAATTAATTCCAATTTGATGTAATTATATTATCATCAAGTTTGATATCTCTTTGTATATCATGAAAGGACTTATAAAGTAATAAATCCAACCAACAAAAATTAACTCATTTATCTTAAATTTGTAGAAGTATGTTGGTAAACCTTGGGAATAATCTCATGATAGATGCCATACTCATTGTCTCCAATTTTTTAATTATTTTACTTGGAATTATATGTCCAAGATCTAGCTACATCTCTAACTAAAATATTTTCCATTGCATATGGTATTTCCACATGTATCCAACCATGAAATGCTTTACATGTTTATTATAGGCCACATTCATAAATGTGTGCTACTATATTGAATACCTCTCATGAAATATTCATAATGACAAAGACATTAAACCATAAACTGATTCCTAAAACTATAATACCCCAAAACCATGACATGACAAAAACTCAATGCCCCAATGTGACTCACCAATGCATCCATGAATAGAAAACATAATTCCCAATGATATTTGATATTATTCAATCTAGTACACACCAAACATAAGTATAGCACTCTAAAATAATACCAATACCTCAAGTAGGCCCCGCCCATTATAAGCAATATTTTCCACCCCCCATCTAGTGCCTAGAAACATAAACATGGTCTTAATGAGCTTTAAACAATTAGTAACTACCACCATCATACTCCACCTCCCTCATGAATGGTAGTATTTATAATTTACAATGAGAATAATAAAATATTAATATCTCTCAACCATATGCATGGACATCCAAGTACCTATTCCAAGATGTTTGGAAATCCAACACTAATACATTCGGATTGCAATTGAGCATCAAACTATCATTTCTCCCATTTGATATTATATGTTTCAATGGCATTAGAGTAACCATAAAATAAATAAAGTATAGGATGCAAGGCTCATAGACTCCTTGCACCTTGATTAGGAAATCTAGGAGGATTCCCTAATAGAAATTACGATGAAGATACTAATATCACTCTACCTTCTCCTAAAAATAAATTGAATTCCAAAAGAAATCAAACTATTTCAAGGTCTATGTCACCAAGTCATGTAAATCCAAGATAGCTTAGTGATCTATGTCATTATTATCTTTTATTCAACCTCTAGTGAGATTTCAATTGTACATCATAGAAACCTCAAACCCTATGGTTAACTATTTGTAAATAGAGATCTAATTCATCCATAAATGGATTTGTTATACCAAAATCATAGATCTATAAAAAATAAAAGTTTAAGTCCTAGATCTAAAAATATTTCTTTTGCTTATGTAGAGTGTTAAAATACCTCTACTCAATTTGAGCACCTAGCATTTGCTTAAAAAATATATATTATATATTTTTATTTTTTTGTTAAAATATTAGAGTTAGAAAAATAAAATAAAAAAGATGGATCTATTTTGAAATATTGTCAATTAATCAATTTGTTGAGAAATGAATTGAACTAACTTTGATTGATTAGTATTATACATAATCATTAACACAAGGCAATGCAATCATCTAAGGATTTCCTTTAAAATGAAAGAAAACATGTAAAATTATTATATTACACAAGAAAATTAATACATCACCTCAAGAACCCACTAGTAGAATTTGGCAAATAAATGACTACGTGACTAAAATTTTTAGTCATGTGACTAACACCAGTAGAATTTGGCAAATAAATGACTAATTTGGTCATTGGGTAAAATCACAACTAAATGATGGGGGTGGGTTTCTTGTCTGCTTTGGGGGTCAGTTTTTGCCTGTGGGCTTCTTTAGACTGGTGTGCGGGGTGCGCTGACGGGGTGAAACTTTTATGTTTGCTCTCTTTTCTCTTTGTGCTGCTGCTAATGGTCGTTGTTGGTACCGATTCAGCTGGGTTGTTGATCGGCTTGTCTGGATTTGGCCTTAGCTGGCTAAGTGGTGAGGGTGTGTGGTTTTGTTCGGCCTGGTAAGGTCTTGGATTTTTCTTTTGCATGGCTCCGAGGGAGTCATCAAGGGTCAAATCCCCTCTGAATTTTAGAGCTGCATTTGGAGCCTCTTCTCCAACTCAGTCTCCGAGGGTTTTTAATAATAGCTTGTTTTCAAACGATCCAAGTAACGGTGGATTCATTCTGCCTGGTGGTTCTCGTATACCAAAGACAAATGGTTGCCTGCAATGCTCTAAAGATAGGTCAGTCCTGGTTATTCAATTTGAATCAATTATAGAGGACATCGATTATTTTTTGAAACATGCTTTGCTTTGCAAATTTTTGGGAATGAGGGTCTCGCTCCAATTTCTGGAATCGTGGGCTCATTGTACTTGGTCTCCGGAGGGAGAAATGGAAATAATGTTGTTAGCAAATAGCTATTTCATGGTGACATTTAATTGCATGGCGGATCGCAATAGAGTGTTTGAAGGAGGGCCTTATTTTCACAACCAAGTTGGTCTATTCATCAAACCCTGGCATGTTGGTTTTGATCCTTCAGAGGAGCTTCTGAATCATGTGCCAATGTGGGTTCGTCTCCCTAGATTTCCAGTGGAATTTTGGCACAATGACATTTTGCATTGAGTTGCTTCAGTACTGGGAAAACCGGTGGGTCCTTCTCAACAAACTCATGATAGGAAGGTTATGAATTTTTCCCATATTTGTGTTGAAATGGATTTAAATAACCCTCTTCCAGATTCTTTGGAAATTTGTGTGGGTTTGTGCACTTGGGTGCAACAACTTGACTATGAAACGTTGCCTTTCCGTTGTCGTCTGTGTCGTGAACATGGCCATTTACAGAGAAGATGCCTGAAGTCTAAACCTTTTGGGACTTAGGCAGCTCAGCCTCCACACAATCCTCCTAAGGTTTACAAGGGCAAGGATCTTGTGCCTGGTGAGACTGTGGGTGCAGAGGGTTTTATTTTTGCTAAGGTTCGTAATAGGAATCGAGGTCAAAAGTGGACTTTTAAGGAGTGACAAGCAGGAGATTATTTTAACAAGTTTGAGGTGCTAGATGATCTTGGTCAATAGGAGGTGAATCCAGGAATGTTGTTTTTGGATCAAGGTGGTTCAAATAGGGTTTAGGAAGGAATTATTCTAGAGTACAACCAATCTTCTTAGGAGACTAGGGCTGTGCAATTGGAGCCGGATATGAGTTTGGTGGTTCATGGAGGGTTTGAGCCTATTGTGGATACAAAAATGGGGGAGGGAGAGATTTCCACTCCATTGGAGAAAGCAGGGGTAGGCTCGGTTAAAGGAAATAAGGCTTCTCCTTCGCTGGGAATTCTTCTGAAGGACCTAAAGAAAGGGGCTTCTGAGAAGTCCTCCAAAGTTGGGATAAAGAAGGATTTGGAGAAAATAAAGTTGATGGGGGAGTCTTTTGTGGAGTTTGGGTCTATAAAGACCCTAGATTCCCATTTTTCTAACCCTCCAAAATGATTGTTCTTTCTTGGAATGTAAGGGGCTTGAACAGTGGCCCTTGACAAAAAGTTGTTCGTGAATTGTTGAGAACTCATTCTCTTGATGTTCTTTTTTTTACAGGAGACTAAGCTAACTGTTGAAGGTATGATTGGGTTGTTGCATAAGTTGTGGGCGAAGGGTAGCTATCAGTGCATTGGGGATCAAGGTAATGCAGGTGGGGTGGCTTTCCTATGGAATCCTTTGAATATTCGTCCTCTTTGGTGGGTGTCCTCCAAGTCTTCCATCTCTGTGGTTATCTCAAGTCTAGAGTTGGGGGAAACTATTCTTCTCTCAAACATTTACTCACCTACTGATTTTCATGGTAAGCAATTATTGTGGTCTCATATTAGTTTTGTTCGGAGCCTGGTTCTTTTGTTCCCTTGGATTATTGTGGGTGATTTCAATGCTATTATTGATTTAGATGAGAAGAAGGGTGATAATGCGAGATTGGAATCATCTGCTTTCCTCTTTCGTGATAACATCTCTACTTTGAATCTGATTGATATTAAGCCTCATAATGGGAAGTTTACTTGGAATAATAGGAGATTGGGGGAGATTTGTATTGCCGAGAGACTTGACTGTTTCTTGGTGTCTTGCTTCTGGGTTGGTGGAGCGATGTTTGCTAGTTCTGAGATTTTGGATTGGAGGGGTTTTGACCACTGGCCTATTAAGTTTTCTGCTACTTCAGCGTGGGTGGCTCGATCTCCATCTTTCAAGTTCCAGCTGATGTGGTTAAGAGACTCTTCTTTGTAGGTGCACATGGTTGAATGGTGGAGAAGGGGAAGACCTGCTTTTGGCACTGCTATGTATTCTTTTTCTAAATTGCTACAATATGTAAAATATCAACTTAAAAGGTGGAATAGGTAGTGCTTTGGCAATATTTTTCATGCTAAGGGTGTTGCTCAAGCTGATTTGGATAGTACCACTCGAGAGATAAGGGAGTTTGGTCTTTCTGAGGATTTACTAAGGGAGGAGGCCTAGGCCCAAAAAGCTTTGGAAGAATGTGAATTGCGCGAGAAATTTTTTTGGAAATAGAAGGCTCGAGTTGAGTGGTTACAGGAGGGTGACAGAAACACTGCTTTCTTCTTTAATTCAGTGAAAGCTAGGAGACATGGGAATTCTATGCCTGTTCTGGTGAATGATAGGGGTGAGCATTTATCTTCTTTGCAGGATATGTCTAGAGAAGCTTCACAATTCTTTGCTTCTTTATTTCGTGAGGACTCTTAGGAGAGCTCGGAAGAAGAAATCCAAGTTCTCTCTTATATTCCCTCTTTGGTCTCTAGAGAAATGAATGAGCATCTCTTAAGTATTATCTCGTTGGAGGAATTAGAGGCTATTGTTTTCCAGATGAAGAAAGGGAAAGCCCTAGGTCTTGATGGTTTTCTGGTTGAATTTTATCAAGAGTTTTGGGATATCATCAAGTTGGACCTGTTGGAGGTGGTTCGTGAGTCTATGAGAAACAAGCAAATGTTGCAGGCATTAAACTCTACATTTCTTACTCTCATTCCCAAATGTGAGGGGGTAGATCATCTAAATCAATTTCGACCTATTTCTTTATGTAGTGTATAAAATCATCTCCAAGCTGATTGTTGAGAGGCTGAAGTGATGGCTTGGAGGGCTTATATCTGAAGAACAAAGTGGTTTTGTGGAGGATTGTCAAATCCTGGATGGGGTGGTCATTGCTTCAGAGACCATTCACTTTATGGCATCCTCGAAAGAAAAGGCTATGTTCATAAAGCTTGATATGGTGAAGGCTTATGATAGGGTAAGGTGGTCCTTTCTGCGAAAAATTATCAGTGCTTTTTGTTTTGCTGAGGAGTGGATCCAGTGGGTTATGTATTGTGTTACCTCCACCTCTTTCTTGGTTTTGATTAATGGGGAGCCTTCCTCTCTTTTTAGTGCTTCTAGGGGTCTTTGTCAAGGGGATCCCCTTTCTCCATATTTATTTATTCTTCTTGCGGAAGGCCTAGGTAGACTGGTGAAACGTCATGTGGAGTTGGGTTTTATCCAGGGATGGAGGTGGGGAAATGGTTTGCCTCCTTAGTCACACCTGCAATTTGTTGATGATACCACCTTAATGGGCCTGGCCAAGATCAGAGAAGCTTCAAATTTGCATAGGGTTTTGGATATCTACCTTGTCGCTTCTGGTCAAAGGATTAATGAAGAAAAATATTCCATCTTCTTTAATACTCTGAGGACTATTCAATAAAGGATTGCTCATATTTTGAGGTTCCAAATTGGTTCTCTCCCTTTCACTTATCTTGGAATTCCTATCTCTGCTGGTAGACTTCCTAGGGATTCTTGGCAGATTATTCTGGACAAGTTTCATAAAAGGTTAATCATTGGACTCATCAATGGTTATCTTTTGTTGGTCGGGTTCAGTTGTTAAAGTCTGTGGTGCAGGCTCTTCCTATTTAGAGATGTATGTTATAGGTGGTGCCAGTTGGCTTTGTAAAGGAATTGGACTCTCTAGCTAGGCAATTCCTATGGGAAGGTAGCTTGTCTTCATCCAAGTGGAGCTTGGTTAAGTGGGAGGTTGTGTGTAGCCCGAGGTAGTTTGGGGGTCTTGGATTGCGACAGGCGACTTGGTCAGGGTTGACATTGGCTGCAAAGCTTTACTGGAGGTGGTGTATGGAGTAGGATCATCTCTGGGCCAGGATCTTATCTCACAAGTATATGTCAGGGGTTCAGAAGGAGGAGCTTCCCAGGTTTCCTTTGGTGGGGAAAGGTTTTGTTATTTGGGGAACACTTAAGCAAGGGGCTTCGTTGATCAAGGATGGCCTATTATGGATTTGTAATAGGGGGGTTAAGGATCTCTTTTGGTTTGATTCTTGGGATGGTTTTTCCCCCATTTTGCATCAATACCCTAATTTAGTGGCATTGTCTCATCGCTTTTAGGAGATTGGTTAGTCAAGGGTTAGTGATTTTAAGAGTTTTTATCCATGTGGACAGGTGGAGGTGGCCAGGTGGAAGGACCCAAGTGATTGGCCTATTCACGGGTTGGATGAGGATTGTGTTGTGCTACATAATATTTTGGCTGGTAGACAATGCAATTCCCTTAGGGATAAAGATATTCTGGCTTGGAGCCTGAATCCTAAGGGTGCTTTCACTGTGGCTAGTGGTTATCAAGAGTTGCTATCTTGTAAGTTTGGGGGGGGGGTGGAGGTCCCTTGGTGGAAACATGTGTGGAACAAGTTTTCTTGGCCAAAGTGTAATTGTTTTGTGTGGATTTTGGCTTGGAACATATGTTTAACATGGGATAACCTTCGTAGGAGGGGATTCCAGGGTCCCTCCATGTGCGTCTTGTGTGGCTATAGCAAGGAGGATTCTCCCCATTTATTTTTCAGGTGTTCCTATTCTCTGATGCTTTGGCATTGGTGGTGGGGTGTTTGGAAACATCCTTGCATTCATGTGTCTTCTCTTGTTGAGTTCTAGGGTAGTCTGGGAAGACCCCCATCCCATGCCTCCTTTCTCCATATTATGTGGAGGATTGGCCCTACATTCATCCTTTGGAAAATTTGTCTAGAAAGGAATCGTAGGATTTTTTGTGGAGATAAGATGATGGCTCAACAGGTTTGGCACAAAGTTGTGGGTATGATCCATGAGACAGTGGAAGCCAAATGTGAAGTGGTGTTTCCATTGGAAAGAAGTGATGATGAGATTGTGAAGAGATTGGGCTTGTAGGGGTTGAATTCAGTCTCTACATGTGTCATAATAGGAAGGAGGGCTAAAAAGAGGGTTCAAAGGGTTGGTCGATGGGTGCCTCCTCTGACAAATTTCTTGAAGATTAATAATGACGGTTCCTCTAGAGGTAACCTTGGACTTGTTGGGATTGGTGGAGTTGGCAAAGATTGTTCAGGCTCAATCATTTTCCTGTTCTCCATTCATAAGGGGCAGTATTCCAACAACCTTATGGAAGGACTAGAAATTCTCTGGGCTATTGAGTGTGCTTGTACTTTGGGTTGGCGTAAGATTATCTGTGAATCAGACTCACAAATTATTATTAATATGTTGCTCGAGCAAAGGGTGGTTGAGGCTAATTGGAAAATTGTGTTGGTGGTTCGACAGATCCTAGAGAGATGTGCTACTTTGGAAATGGTTTCCTTTGCCCACATTCTGAGAGTATGGAATAGGGTGGCTGACTATATGGCTAAGTGGGCTTCAGAGCATGAGGATGATTGGAGGATTGAGGGGTGGAACCAATTATCCCCTGACTATGTTCAGGAATTAGAGAAGGTCATTGCTGATGATATGGAGGAATAAGCTGCTGGTGGTTCTTTGGATGGTGGTCTTGTTTTTGTTGGATGTTCTTGGGTTTTCCTTGGTGGGAGCCTGGGGTTCCTTGATTCTCATGTACTCTTAATTTCTTGATTTCAATAAATTTTTTACCCCTTTTTAAAAACAGTGGTATGTTTATAAAAAAAAAATCACAACTAAATGACTAAATAAATGACTAATATCAAAAAAATAAAAAATGACTAAATATATGACTAAATTAATGACTAAATAAATGACTATTACTCATATATTCTTTTTTCTTTCAAATTTGATCATAATCCATAGAGCTTAAGCCCCCCTCACGGGACCCCTACCTAAGCAGGCCATTTGGCCGCCTAGGTTGCTTGGTGCACCAAAAATACCTATTGCATGGAAGGCATTGCCTCTTGGTGTAGTCTTAAGGCCTTCACATATTTTATAAAAAATCTAACATTTACATTCTTTAACTTTTATTACTCATTATGTTAGGGAGCCCTAACTTCAACACATACTCTCTAACATATTAACATACATAATTTAAATGAACACATATATAAATATAAAAGAAATTTCCTAGGTATATATTACTACCATTGCCACTTAGCATTGGCTGGAAGTGCATTAAATTTGAAGCTTCTATGAATGAATGTGAAACACATTACATTTGTTATTTTAGAAGAGTTGCTTCTTGAAAACTTCAATTCATTTACCATTGCTTCAAACCATTTGCCACATATAAATATATAGAATTGTATTATTCAACTACATATGCTATTAATACCACTCGTTTCATTTATATATAGTAAATTAAAACTATTAAATTATGCCATAGACTAAAATCTAAAAATTATGACATTCCATCAATATTTTAAAAAAAATATTATTCATAGAAATTAACTAATAAAATTGTGTCCATATCAATGCAAGATGATTAAATGAATCTTAGTTGTTCATCATTTTTCACCATTTTTTCGGATGTTTTTCACAGTTTTTTGCTACTTTCCCCACCACTATTGGTTTCCCACTCCTCCAAACTCTTCCTTGTTGGTATTGACCTTTCACTTCCCCAATTTGGCAAGCTGCAACCTAAAAGTAAGGTTTTGACAAGGGTTTTAGAGTATGTATCATCGACATCTTCAACACCACGACACAATTTGTGTAGAATTTTTAGGTAAGTCACTTGCCATGGTTTCATTGAATTTTATTTTTTAGAATCTTTAGGTGTTTGTTGAGAGTGGGTTTGCTCAGGTTCATCCAAGATGAACTCACAATTAAAAGCACGCCCCCTTGTCTGAATCCCCATCCGGATCGACCTAGATCCCAAACTAGATTTGAAGTAGACTCGAAGCTGGGGTCTACACTGGGCAAATGGGCTACTTAGCAAATAACAAGAAGAAACAAAAAAGTGAAAAAGGCTCGGTCCATACCCCAATTGTACTTGCACCAAACCTAGATTGAGAACTAACTAGAATGCATGAAAATAGAGCTAGAAATACTGTTTGAAGCACAACTAGTGATGCATGTTATCTCCAGAAATGTGTTTGTCATAAATCTGACACTAAAATTAGGTTTGGAAAAACTAGACAGTTAACCAAGTGTCTAATTAGTTTTCTTTGAATAAGTGCCAAGCTTCAGTAAGGAGAGAAGCTTGGAAGATATTTGCAAGGAGAGAAACGAAGTTTCTAGAAGTAAAGAAAAGAAACCTATTTTGTAGAGTATGTAGTGATTACACTCAACTGTGTTTTGAAAAAAAAATGAAACTTAGAAAGGGCTTATTGAGGGAAGTAAAAAGTTAAAAACCATAATTTTTTTTGAAAAATCACCATTAGTTGTCCAATGTCATGAATACTATAAGGATCACATCATCTAAAAAAAGAAGTTAAGATAAAATGATTTAGAAATGGAATAAGCATCAACATTTCAAGATATATGCCAAAAAGTGTAAGGTAAAGTAGGCATGCCTATTTCATCAGTTGTATTTATAATGTAGTCTGATAATCCTTGAGTTGTATGAATATCCCCTGTGATAGTATCAAAAATTATGTCAACAAGAAGCAAATGATGTAGAAAGTGGCTTGGGACCCAATCAAAGACTTTCCTGAGATGAACAAAACAATAGTAGAACATTGATGACTTTTGTCTGGATTCATCAATAGAAGAAGCAATTTAATGTTAAAGGATGGAGCATCTCAAGAGAATTTTTTTTTATATATACACTATTCTTCAAGAAAAAATAATTAATAAATTAGTCTTTGAGATGGTTGATTGAGATGGAACAATACGAAAACCTTATATCAAGATAAGTCATAATCATTTTAAAGGTAATTTAATCATTGTTAATATTTGTATTCATCATGATATATTTTATGTTAGCCTACATACAGTAAAGAGTCTTTGTTCTTTGAACTCACACTCCTAACTTCTACAATTACAAGCATGTAATTAGCATCCAACCTTATTTTGGGTTTCATTATTTAGAGCCTTAATTTCTAGTTATTTTGGTTGTGGCTACAACAAATGTTGTGTTGGGATTAGGAACATGGTTGGGAAGTTTTATTTTACGTTCTCTCACAGGCCATCAAGGGAACAACTAGAAGGAATGTTGTTGCACTCAATATTAGTCCTCTTCAAGTATGCAAATTTAACTAAAATCTCTTCATTTTTTAGTAGTTTATAAATGCTTGCATAATAGAAAATTTGATAGTATGCAAGCAACAAAATAATCTCTTGAGAGAAAAAGGCCTATAGTAAGTTCTTGAAGTAGGTTAAACCATGTGGGTGCCTTCAAAATATGATCTTGTTGAAATTTATAGTTGTCATTCCATTCATTCAAGCAAATTTTTTTCAATTTATGTAGATCATTATGTAATATTTTAGTTTGTGTTTTGTTTGGTGGCACATTTCGTTTCTCATATCTACATAAGTAGCTACTATGAATAAGATATTATTTTTCATTTTCACATGATGTAATGCTCAACATGAATGTCATATCCGATTTAATAAATTTGTTACAATTGTGGAATTATTGTCTATATTTTTTACTAAATGAAAGATTCAAGATCCAAAGAAATTAAGTGCAAGATTTATTTTTTTGTTAAATAGCTATTAACAGTCACAACTGCCTATATATATTATATTTGAGAGTTGCTAATGATATCTTATCAAATCCTAGGAAGAAAGGTTATGAAATCTTCAACAATGATTGGAAGTCCCTTTTGATGGCACTCGCCTAGATCATCATGTATTTTTACTTAATGGTTTTCTCTCATCTTTCTATTTCATTAGTAAACTAGCAATTTCCATCTAGGTGACACTGTAATACAATATTTTAGTTGATTTTTTCTTAAAGAATCACTATAAAAGCTCTAAAATTTCAAAAGTTTTCATTGATATGTTTTAGGATTGATTAATTTTCTATCAAGCATTTCTTTCAATTTTTAATTATCATGATTTTTTTCTTAATGATCTAATAAACTTGTTATGCTGCAAGGAAATTTAGATTTTAGTGCATGTTACCTGGTCTCTCACTGTGTGGTGAGGACTTTCATATCTTAGTTCTTTCACCTATTAGATCTATCTTCTTCTGATGTAGTGAGAATTTAGGTCACAACTAGGCTTTTGGTATTTCCAAGGTGTGTCTGAAAGCTGTAAACAAGTGAACTGTCAATTAATGTATTTTTAGCTTGGACCTCATCCACTTCAATCCACTTACCTCAAAGTTTTTGTGTTGCATTTTCAAAATATTTGTTTAGGTGCATGGATAATTTCCATTGTAAAAGGAACGCAAACTAGAGATTTAAAATGTTTTCAATTTATGCTTTGGTTACTTAGTGGTTTTTGACCTTTTTCCTTCTGTCTTTGAGCATTTAAATATATCAAATATATCAAATGATTGTGGCTATTAGTGGTAACTTATTTCTGGTTGATTCTGGAAAATTGGTACAACATAAAACTTGACTTAGAACATTATTAAGTTGCATAGACCACTTTGTTTCTATTGATTATCAGAGCACTACTTGTATTTCTTCTCATGCACAAACTTGCATAATCTTAGTTCGTTAAATGGATTTTAGCTAGTAAGATACCATGTAAAAGGTATCAATTTTTTTCCCTTTTCTTGTGTATGTTTCAAAAGGTTGGCACTAATTTTTGGAGTAAAATGCATTTTGGGTAATCTGGATCTGAATTATGCTATATGATAGCCTAAGCCATATATGACACTGATTCTAGTCTGACAATTTGTATGTGAGTAGTGCCTTCCAGTAACTATTGATGTTGGGACCAACAATGGAACATTGTTGAATGGTGAATTCTACATATGGCTTAGATAGAGACGTACTATAGGCCAAGTTTTGTTCTTAACTAGAAAATATTTCCGTCTTTACTTTTCTAATTTGTCCTATGGCCCAAGTCTACATAGTACAAGTTTCTAACTATATTATGTGCTCAAGGAATATGGTGACCTTCTTCATGAGTTCATGTCTACTGTCAAAGAAGCTTATGGAGAGAAAGTCCTTATCCAGGTCAGGAGGAGCCCCTGCTTTTAATTGAAATGGATCTTTAACTTGAGATTCCTTTGTCAAATTGGGTTAAGAATATGGTCTAAGTTTTCTTGTAGAATTTTCCCTGCTATAACTGATAGTGAATACCTAACACAATTTTTTTGTAATAATTGCATCTTCAATTAATATCTAATCTACAATGTTTACCTATTGGAAGAAATAATATATGTAGAATATTCGTCAATCCATTATTTGTGATTTTTAGAGCATTAATCCATATTATGCTATTTATTGCTTTAGCTTACAAAATCTTAAGGAAACTGAAGAAACATGTGCTCTTATGATAGTTTGAAGACTTTTCTAATCACAATGCCTTTACCTTGCTGGAGAAGTACTCTTCATCTCACCTTGTCTTCAATGATGATATTCAGGTATGTCCATAGTTCACTATGTTCTAATTGTCAAAGTGCTCTAGAATGATTTGCATATTTTTTTCTTATCTCAAGTTTGTAAAATGATGATTATGTAAACTTTGTGTCAAGTGAATATGACTCTTGGAATGTGTCTCTCTGATGCAAAAGAGTGCAAGAACAGATAATGAAAAGTGTGAAGTATGCAATTGTGATTCTATACCTTTAGCTTGAGTAGTCTCTTATGTTCTAACTTTATTCATTTCACTGGTTATATGCTACTAGTTGTTCAATGTTGTATCCTCTCTATAGGGATCGAACAATTCCCTCTTTGTCAAATTGGTAGCAATAGTATTTAGAAACACCAATTTCTACCTAAGAGCAACTAAAATCCTTCCTAATAAAAGTTCCCTTTCCACAATAACTATCGGTTCTAGTGTCTCCTTGTTCATTTTTTCTGGCATCTCCTCATTTTTCATTTATTGATAGAGAGATTTTGAAAGATGTGCAAGATGTTCTTCAATCTCAACAATCAATATTGAGATAAAATGGAAGCATTGCTCTTGCAAATAAGGTGCTAAATCATTTATCCTTGGAGATTTATGTGCATGAAGAAAACTTAAGAGGTCTTCCAGAATATTCTTGGACCCCTCATCTATGGTATCTTTTATTTGACTAACCTCAATTCCAAAATAAGCATCAAGGTGACCAAACTAGTCTTCATCATTTGTCATCATAAATCTAAAACTCAACCTAGGTAAATTGACACTTTTTAGGTCCCCTCTCTTGACAAGCCAACCCTCACTAGTAGTTAATTTGTGCAAATGGGTTTCAACATCTTTGTATCTTGCCAGAGATGTAACTGTTAGTGTAATTAATTATTTATTACACTAGCATAAGTTAACTTAGGTCTTGCATTTAATTAATTAAGTCCTAGGTTGCATTTATTAGATAAATAATTAATAACGGGGTAATTCCCCTTTCCATGTTTGTAGGGATAAGATTCCTTCTAGAAGATGAGTTGTCCTTCTAGAACTTATCTCGATCTTTTATCATTTCCTATGTAGGGTTCACATGTTGTCACATGTTGTTAGATCATGACACATGGCAACATCATATTGCATCTTGCATCTCATTCCTGCCTATATATTCAAGGCATTTGTACATTTGTAATCATCTAATATTCTAGATCAATAACAATCTCCATTTGCATGCCCTTAGTTGCAACACTTTCTGTGTGGTTGAATTTCTCCTTGGAAAAGGTCCTCTTGAAGGTTGTAGCTTTAGGGACATTGTGCATCCATTATTTCAACATGGTATCAAAGCCATTTCATTGAGAGTTCATCCCAGGATCAAGAAAGTTGGCCGAGAGAGATTCATCGTACGCTTGAAGGTTTCCATTGTAGGCTACTTGACTCCACTCGGAGACCAAGCTAATTTCTGGAGCAGATTGAGCCAGATCTGAGCTCACCATTGTCTTCAGAAGGCCTCGAAACCCTAGGATCACCTGTTCAATCATCAAAATCAGATTCATCAACCCGAGAGCCATTAGAGGTATTTTAGGGTTTACAAAATCAACTGTACTATCCGTACAATTTGCAGTAAAAAATCATCCTAGTCAGTTGTCCTCTGAGGAAATTTTTTTTTAGTCATAGGCACTTTTTTTTTCAAAAAAATCAGGGCTTATATTTTTATTGTTTGGCAAAAAAATATATTTGGGATTTTTCTATAATCTAGAGAAAAATATCAGAGTAACCTGCTAATTTATTTCCTAGTCGACATCAAGGGATTTGATTTTTTACAAATCTGCGACTATAGTTTTAAATTCATTGGAACTATATTTTTCTTCAGCATTATTATTTGGGGTTTAATAAAATCATCGATTGACATAATCATATTGGGGTTTGATTAAAATCTATCGGGCTTCATTTTTTGAATTGCTCTTAGCAATATTCAAAAAATAATAATAAATATATATATATATATATATATATATATATATATATATATATATATATATATATATATATATATATATATATTTGGAGGTCATTTTTTATGGTAGAATGGTTCTTCATCGGCCGCATTGACTGCATGTCGCAGGGGTCTGTACCCTGTTCATCGGTCACATCCATGCTGCCATTGTCAACCACCCGCTGACCTGTCCACCCTCCCAAAGGTCATTACTCTCCCCACTGCCAACCGAAGCATCCTCATTGCCGGTAGTTTGTCACCAGTGTTCATCAGCCTGTGCTCCTTTCTCCCGACGATGCCCCGTTCACTGCCAACCATCACCAGTTACTACTTTCCTAGCCACCCAGATTTGTTGCCAACACCAGGTTTTTTCCTCCATCGGCGGAGCAATCCTCCAGTGGCGCCGCCATTTTCTACAGCCCCAACACCACCCTATCTGGGGGCCTTTTTTGCATTTTTTTCCACCATGGTCACATCAACGACTAGGTGCTAGCGCCCGAGGGGCTTATGTTTTGCTCCTGTTTAGCCTATAGAGTGCCTAATCTAGGCCTTTTTTTCATTTTTTCATAAATTTTCACTAGGGTATCAAAAATTGACAAATGAGATACCGTCGAAAAGAGGATTTGGTCTACTTTCCAGTGGTGACATCCATTTTGCAAAATTTTGCTGGTAGAAAAATCTATAGTCAACTAAAGTAAAAACCTTAGTTTGGACATAAAGGCTCCTATCTTCTCATCAGATTGTCAGATTTCGGTGATTCTAGTGACATCAGGAAGATAATTCAAAGCTTTTTTCATCAGTCCATTCCTTTGATCAGTTTCATCTCTAGGTACTCTTACATTAGATTTTTTTCAATTTGGTGCATTTGTTCAATAACTTGGATATCTTGAAGCTTGGGAAATGAGTATTTGATCTGGGTGGCATCACTTCAGTTGCACATCATATTTGGAAGTTTCTATTTGCTGTTGAAGGTCAGTGTCTTTGTATTTTTGGAGAAATTTGATAGTACATTATGGGGCTTGTATATACTCCTTCTCTAACTATGTTGCACAAGGGAAACTATAAACAATGGCAAGATGGGATCATCCACCATCTCCAATCACTTGCATTGTTGCCACATTTGTATGGTATAGTTCCTCATCCAAGTGAAGGTATTCAAAAATTTGCTTGGAGTTGTAGTAAGTACACTGTCTTGGAGATCATTGCTATGCAAGTTGATTGTGATGTTTTGAGATCTATTGATCATTGTGATTGTCCTCACATCCTATGGACTAAGATTTGGGAGATATATGGAGATTCAGATACTCCACCCTTCCCCAATGGTCATGATTTAGAATGTCATTCCTCAGATCAGGTACCCCATGATGATATTGTTATGCAGGAGGTTGATTTCCTTGAATCTTCTGAAGAGGTTGACAAGGTTTTTTCAGATGTTTCTTGTCCATCAGAGACAGTTGGCATCCCTTCACATTTAGTGATTCCTTGTCTAGAGTCATTGATTGAGGCTTCCATCATCATCATTCATCAGGACGCATTCAATTTTCCAGACTTGACATCACAGGATGGCTTTGTTTCAGGTATCACTGACTTGGCTACTTCTACAGGTTTGGAGGACATTCTTGAGGGGATATCACTCCTCTATTCAAATATTACTTTGGAGAGTTGATTCTCCACATTCCTTTGTCTCAACCTTGATTTGGGATCTAAAGAATATCTTGGAGGCACTTGTTTTCTCTTCAAATATTTCATCTATGAAACTTCTTCTCTCTCATTCCATTCAGGAGTTGAAGTTTCTTCAATATATTCCATTGAATTTGCTTCTTCCTAGTGAGAGACGTGGTTTGGACACCTTTTTTGCTTCAAACTTCTTTTAGTGGTTTTGAGGACACTTCATTGTGTGGGGGAAATCCAATCTCCATCACATTTATTGTATCACTATCTTTGGATCTTGTTCAACATCCATTTTTGCATCGTCCTAGTTGGTCACCCTCTTCATTGATTATGTCATCTTCTTCATTAGGCAACGAGACACATGAACAGTTTTCAGAGACATCATCATCCATCTTCATCCTTCCTTCCTTCAATTCTTATCCAGAATGGGAAGCATCCCTACACTTGCAGTTGGTTTTGTTTCTTCCAAAAGGGAGACAAGTTGTTTCTTGACATTGGCTCATGTTTTTTCTTCAGAAACTTACCATTTTTGCAGGTGATCTCATGTTCTGAGGGGGCTATATAGTCTTTCTATTTCCCTCCTATGGGGGGGGCATTGATTGTATCATATCCATGTGATAGATGGTGTACTTGGGGAGGTATTTGGGAGTCTTCCATCCTTCCCATCCTTTCTCACTTCTCTGCATTTCATCTCCTTTTTGAAGGGGATTTTTGTTCCCAATGGGTTTTCCCATTTTCTCCGGTTGTGGGAGATTTGTTGCATCTTTCATTTTCATCATATAAATGGGTACCTAAAATGGCCATGTAGTAGCCAAGACCCATCACCATCATCATCATCACCATCTTTGCATAATCATTGCATTTCCTCCCTAAGTTGCACTTATGGGGGGGTGTTAGTGTAATTAATTATTTATTACACAGTTAGCATAAGTTAACTTAGGTCTTGCATTTAATTAATTAAGTCCTAGGTTGCATTTATTAGATAAATCATTAATAACGGGGTAATTTGCCTTTCCATGTTTGTAGGGATAAGATTCCTTCTAGAAGATGAGTTGTCCTTCTAGAACTTATCTCAATCTTTTATCATTTCCTAGGTAGGGTTCACATGTTGTTAGATCATGACACATGGAAACATCATATTGCATCTTGCATCTCATTCATTCCTATATATTCAAGGCATTTGTACATTTGTAATCATCTAATATTCTAGATCAATAGCAATCTCCATTTGCATGCCCTTAGTTGCAACACTTTCTGTGTGGTTGAATTTCTCCTTGGAAAAGGTCCTCTTGAAGGTTGCAGCTTCAAGGACATTGTGCATCCATTATTTCAATAGTAACTATGGCTTCAAGGCATTTACCAACCTTAACTCTCTCATGCAAATTTGCAAATCCATCAGCTATTATTTGTTTCATCCATCTAACAAACATGCTTTCAAAAAGTTCATCCCATTGACTCTTTGAGTGCTTCAAAATAATCTCACATGCACATTGGCATGTGTAAACTCAACATTTGAACCAAAAACCATTTTTAGCCACTCCAAGCTCCCTTCAAATGCATCCAGACTGCCCAATGTTTCTTTGATCAATGTATCATTCTATGGAAGTTCCTTGCCACTTTTCACAAGATCAAGCAAATACTTTCCCCCAAGCCTATCTACAGAGAGAATATCATTTGTACATGTCTTAAGCCATGCTAAGCAAGTCTCTGATATAAATTCACTCAAAAAAATCATCATGGCAGCTTGTAGCTTCTCTCTATGACATTTCCACAACTGCACCTCATTGTCTGGGTTTGGAATCCCACCAAACAATTGTGATCCAAGTTGCACTACCAACACAGTCTTATAAAAAAGAGGAAAAACATTTAGAACCTCCAAGAAGAGTTCCCTAGCCTGACATAGCATTACCTATATGACTCTTACCACATTATAGAAAATGGAATTGACTGCCCCCGCCTTATCGGTCTATCGGTGGAGCTATGAGGGGAGTTCCCCCGATGTAGTAATGTTAGGCCGATATTGTCCCTGTTTAAAATGATGGAAATGGCTCACATCTCTCAAAAAATTAAATTTGATAAGTCAGTTGACAATAATGTTAAGTGATAAACACAAAAAATTATAGATTTTGATTCATGATTATCACAAACATGCATTTTAAATACTCATCGAAAAATTAAACTACTCATTTTCATCATTATATCAAAATGGAATATGTGTGAAACTAACAAACACATATGCCCTACATGTAATTTTTAGTTCACTATTTCATAAGTCATGAAAGACTATCATGACCTTGAATCTACATTTTCAATACCACTATGTCTAGTATTCCACTAGTACTTACAATCATTTCATTGTCAAGATCAAATACATCTTGTAACAAAAATACTCATAGGATAAACATTATTGTCTAGCTCTAGTTCATGTCCATCTCTCTTAGATTCGTTACCTAAGGTAATGTCATCAACCTTTTGGCCTTGTTTCTTGAATTGTCTCTCTGTATAGTTTTTGTTGCCATTAGACAAAAGATAAGGAAGTTGTGAACATACACCATTTTCAGTACTTTCTTTGAATCCAATTTGTTTCTTTTCATAGAATGAATGGAATCCATAAATACTC
This sequence comes from Sequoia sempervirens, assembly GCA_007258455.2. NCBI lineage: Eukaryota > Viridiplantae > Streptophyta > Pinopsida > Cupressales > Cupressaceae > Sequoia > Sequoia sempervirens. The sequence goes on from VDFB02086081.1 coordinate 309,299,076, forward strand.
CAAGTTCCCCACGAAAAGGATAAATAGCAACCTGTGAAATCAATTGTGTGGAAAATCTCCGCTACTAAGGTACATGAATGTCATAACATGCCCAACATCTAGTGGGATTTGTGGTTTAAGTTCTATCATATAAGTTATTCACTGATCCAAACTTACTTTGAGCAGAACAAAATGATTCTGCTGCTCACATGACCCAGTACTAGGACTGAATCAAATCATAGGCAAACCTTTGCTTTCTACAAATAGTGGCATAGATATCCTGCTTTGTTCATTGTGAATAAAAACTAATTCTCATCTTAATTGAGTGAAATAATGGGCTGTAGTTTGCTACAAAGGAACCATCTTGAGGTAGTGTCATCCTCTTGAACAAACATTTTCTTCAATAAAAAATAGGAATATCATATAATAAGATTAATTGGTGGGTGCAACCTCATTTACAATTGTAGGTTTTTCACATTCATCCTTTAGAGTCCCAATTGATCATGCAAAACCTGAGACAACTTCATCATCTTCAACTAGCAATGTATACTCCAAAAATGAAAATCAATGCCTTCTTAACTACAATGGCAATTAAATCCTGTGCGCAAGGCCTAAAACCTACAATCTCTAAAGATAATTACTAAAAAAGAAAGCAAGTTACTGGAAATAAAATTTTCAGGAAAGCAAAATTATTGAAACGGTTTGTGAATCTCATACTAAGTCCATCACCATTTGCACCCCATAATGCCAGTGAAGGGATAACAAATGACAAAATGTCAGCCTTGATATGGTGTATTGGAAATTTGTTTTCAATTAATGAACAGTCCATGCAATTTGCAAATGCTCACTAATATGCATGATCCAAATATCCATGTTAGTGAACTGAAACAAAGCACTAGAATGCCAATGACTTGATTTACCATAGGATTCTAGATTTTGGCCTTATAACCTTGAACAATTCACCTAATCAACACATCATATTTTGAATGAAAACAATCATGGATAATTGAATTTCTTCTTGAACCAATTCTTGCAAGTAAAGATAAAATAATAATGTTGACTCCATGGTATGGCTACCCTACAAGACCACATATCAAACAAATGCAGTAGAAAGACCTTAAATGATGAGAAATGCTCCCATCTACAACAATGCCATCTCAATTATTGGCTCCATCACCCCAAGAAAAATAACATCCATCTAGTTGTTGATCAAGTTGGTTGATATACCCCTTGGAAATAGGAGTCTCATGTCTCAAATCAACATCACCCAACATGGTGGAGCTAAAATCGAGATCTTTTTCCTCTAAACACCTGAAATGATGTAGTATCATCTAACACAGCGTCATCAACACTTGAAAGATCCTGAACAGTCACGTCTAAAGGAGAGCCTCCAAACTAGAACTAGGTGTCATATCTTCATTTGCACCAAATAATTGGACAATAGTGGGAGTTGCAATGCATGCTGATGCATCCTAAAATGAAGCCATCTCATCAAATATGACATCTCTTTGAATGATGATTTGGATTTTACTAGGATCCCATGATTGTTAGGCCTTGGTTTCCTTTGCATAGATTTCCATTATGCACTTGTGGTTCTTAGAATCAAGATTTTTCCCATTTGCAACAATGCCATCTCAATTATTAGCTCCATCACCCCAAGAAAAATAACATCCATCTAGTTGTTGATCAAGTTGATTGATATACCCCCTAGAAATGGGAGTCTCATGTCTCAAATCAACATCACCCAACATGGTGGAGCTAAAATCCAGATCTTTTTCCTTTGAACACCTGAAATGATGTAGTATCATCTAACACAACCTCATCAACACTTGAAAGATCTTGAAAAGTCACGTCTAAAGGAAAGCCTCCAAAATAGAACTAGGTGTCATATCTTCATTTGGACCATATAATTGGACAATAGTGGGAGTTGCAATGCATGTTGATGCATCCTAAAATGAAGCCATCTCATCAAATATGACATCTCTTTGAATGATGATTTGGCTTTTACCAGGATCCCATGATTTTTAGGCCTTGGTTTCCTTTGCATAGATTGCCATTGTGCACTTGTGGTTTTTAGAATCAATATTTTTCCTCATTTCATATGGAATATGGACCCAAGCCACAATCAAACATTTTATAGTGAACAAAACTTGGCTTCCTACCACACCATTTCAATTATACTGCCACGTCACAAACAACTTCCATAGGAACCTTGTTATGATAGTAAATACAATAAAAGACAACTTTATACAATGAACTTTCTATCTCTAGCCACACAGATCCATCATGGTGAGCTCCTCTTGTTCCACAACCAACAAGGAGCTCAATCAAATAAAAGAGTCTTACCTTCTCTTATCAAAGTTCAATTAGAGAAAAATGTGGAGAGAAATGAATCATATGGTGGCTTCAAGTTCTTAAGGATGATCTTAATGATCTCATCATACTTTTTTCATACTCCTTGCTGCACTCCTCCAATTGAAATAGATAATCCTTCACATGAGCTAGATAGTCCACAATTTTGTTAGGCACTAATGGATCAAATGCATATGGTTCATGATTCAATTTGTAAATCTTGTATTCATTAATATTTTGGAACATCTTCTTCAGTAGATCTAATATATTATTTGGTTTTTTTGATGCCTTAAAATGAATGCTAAGCTTTGTTGCAATTTGGTTCAACGAAGTCTATGTTTCTTGATCTTTCAATAGTAGTAGGCACCCCTTAAAATTTTTTCTTGAAGTCATCTAAATGGATATTTAGGGGTTGTGTCCATTTAAGTATAAGGTATGTTAAGTTTTATTGGTTACCTTGTTGAATAACATTATAATTGTTTTCATATTACAAAGAGTTAAATGATAATGACTTGGTAGATAAAGCTAACTAGTGGTTATATGGTTGTCAGTGGCTGGTGTTGGATTTTACAATAAATCAGTCATATGAAATACTTTGGTGGGGTCCATATGCCAAAGGTTTAAATTTAGTATATAGGAAGGCTAATTTATGAAAACCTTGGAATTGGGAAATAGAGAGAGAGAGAGGTAGAGAAGAAAAATGGAGGAGGTTGTCAGTTCTGTCTTAATTTGCGTTCAATTTTATTTTCTTTTTGCAAGCTCATAAAAATGGAGACTAAAATATTTTGTCCATTTTGGTATATCTTATGTAGTTAATAATATTTTTTTGAACAATATCGTAAAAGATACATTATTACCATATTTAGAGTTAAATAATTTGATTAGGTACAATCACCAACCAATGGTTATATACATTTCTTGTATTGGGTTTGATTTGCAATGAATTGGTCACATGCAAGACTCCATAACTTAAAAAATTAAATCTTCAAAGTCTAAAAGGTTTTTATTGAAACCTTGGAAAGGGAAAAAGAGAGGAGTAGGAAGATAATTGGATGAGGCAGTTAGTGTTGTTTGATTTTAGCTTCAATTAGTTTTTTTAATAATTTTTTTTGAGGTGATCCAAACAGTGTTCATTTTAGTGATTGGTATTCGGTAATTTTATTGTTATGGGAGATTTAATATGTGCAATCTCATCTTCAATGGATAAACTATATATTAAAGTTGGTTTTGTAAAATATAAATGATGAGTTTCCATACCAATATTACATTATGTAATGTTTCTACAGGTGTTAATTGCATACCTTACAAATTGAAATGTGACTACAATTAGAAAGATAGAAATAGATTACCAAAATGTCCACAAATGACTAAAAGTACCACATGTGCATGCACACACACTTCACACAGAGATACACATTCAGACGCGCACACACACACGCATCTTTTTAGATGGTCTTTAGTTGTGAGGCTCTTCTCCACAGTTACTTTACTCTCTTACTTCTCAACTGAAATTGAATGTACTTTTTGAGTCTTGTTGGATTGCTTTTGGTCACTTGTAAACATTAATATTATTTTGTTCTAATTATATTTCTATTTCAAAAACTGATGTTTAAACAGATCTTAATGTAACATTGGTTGGAAATTTGCCATATTTATTTTACAAAAAGGGACTATAGTAGACATTTCATCTAGTGAGGATGATAGTCACCTGTTAATTATGTTCAACATTTTTCTAGTAAGAACTATTCCTGCAAGCAATCATGAGATCTATGAAATTTACTTCCATTATGACAGTCAATCACACTTTTTTTTCCTATATTTTACTTGGTGATTGATTATACCTAAAGCAAGTGACAGGATCAGTGTGTACAATGTTGCAAACACCTTTTTGATCTATGTTTTCTGTACCTAAGATGTAATTTTTTTTTTTGCACTAGAGATTGCTTTTGGTAGCATCCTACTTTGTCATTCTTCCAATTTTTATATGGTTTATAAAATTTATGTTGTTATGTTCACTTTGATGTAGGTTTAATACAACATTTGCATGAGAAACTTAATCTTAGTGAGGTATGATAAATGTTTTCCATGTATTATTATTCTAATTCAAGAAAGGAAATTGATGCTTTTGAATTTTTTATAAGATATAAGATCCAATAGTGAGCTGGATTGGAATTTAAAGGAGTATGAATATGGCCATAATTTAATTATCTATTGTATTGTGTTGGCCAACTAAAAAAGTAGTGTTGCTGGAAATACTCAACTTATATTCATATATGATCCACATGTACCATAGATTTAACTAGCATCTTAGTAATAATGTTTAGGGTGTCCTCAATATAGCCAACACAAGCATGAAGCTCAACCATGCACACCTAATGATCAACTATATATGTAAATTGTAATGTAATAAGGGTTATTGACGTGTGAAGTATGTGCAACCCTCATCCACTAAACCTGCATGACTGTAGGCACCTAGAACCCAAGCAAAGCTTACAATGTTAGGATGTGTTCCAGAGTGCTTCATTAATTCAAAGATTTTGAGAGGTTCCTTGCAAAATCCATTTTGTGCACATTTTGCAATCAATCATTTCATTCCATGAGATGACATCTTTGAGGCATTTTGTCAAACAATTCACGTGTTTTGTCTACGATTCCACATCTTGCATTTATGTCTACCAGAGCATATCCAACTATAACATCCAAGTATCTTTTTAATTCCTCTATCTTTCATCAAACTCTTTACTATTTGAACCTCATACAAATGTTTTAGAGAAGAACATAAGTTGCAACATTTTTAGGATCCAACTAAAAAAGCATTGTTGCTAGAAATACTCAGCCTATATTCACTATCAACCTATCATTACTACATCGGGGGAACTCCCCTCATAGCTCCACTAATAGAACGATGAAAGCATATCGGAAACACTAGAACATATCGGCAGAAGATAACACAACGTCCCACTGATGGGGCAATAGCATGCTTAACCATGAAAAATGCATTCATTTTTTTCATTTTTTGTTTGAGTTGTGGCATTTGTTATTCTCTCTTATTTCCTTACATGACAAGAATCTTTGTTAAATTCTTCAAAATGAGAGAAGGGAAGAGTTCTGTGTTGAACACGCCAAGGTCCCTTGCTATCTAGTTGATGAGGTTCCATAAGCATGACTAGGTCGTGATTCTCATTCTTCTTGGAAGTATTGGCATACTTAACGTCATAGATCCATTTGATCACTTTGTGGGGAAAACTATGCTGAATGACCTGATGTATCCTCTCAAAGAAAACACAGTCCCATTTTGGGCCATTTCAGTAAGTGTTGGAATCATTTCCTTTATATCCTTTCCATGCTATAATTTGTAGTAATAACAATTTTTCATAAGAAATATTTTATTGCATTTACTGCTACACATTTCTTCTTACATGACATTGAATCAATTTTTATATTTAGTGTTTTCTTAAGCTGATGAATAAATAATGCACTTACATCTACTGTAGATATTTGTAGTTCCATGTCTGACAAGAAGGGTGTTAATTGTTATCAGATACTTGCAGTAGTTGTACCATCCATTGTAATTTGTATCTACTATTTTTTTCACTAAAATATTAATGAGCTACACCATGCTATTCTTGGTAACATTCTTATTTTCTTTGCATTCTATCTTTGTATAAATGGTTTTCTATTTCAATTGATTTAGGATAGCTACTGATAAATTTAAATTCTTGATCTAAGTCTATGACAGGGCTTTTGTTCTTAGTACTTGTAACTACTGTTGTAACTGATGCTGTGAAAGATGCAGTTGACCGACCTCACCCTGAATTTTTTTGGTTGTATTTTCCAAATGGCATATCAGTTGAGAGCAACTTATCAACCTCTAGTACTAAACTTTAGTCTTAGCTTTTTTTCTCTTCCTGATTAATGATCATTTTGGTGACGAGCTCTTTATTTATTGTTATTATTATTTTATCATTGATGATTCAAATTAGCCTTCTAACTAGTATAAGGTTGTTCTAGAAATTTGATAACATTATAGGGAGGGTTGAGTGTCATGGCAATGAACATGTCATAAGGAAAGGTCACAAAAGCTTTCCCAGTGGACATACTTCATGTAAGTGCAACACCTTATACTTTTTGTTAAAATCATCAGGGGAGGTTTCCCTTTATTTATAACCTATGGAAAATTTACAAGGTGTGGAATATACAAGAATACTTGCATTCATACAAAAATCAGTTATTAGATCAATTATTCAATAACATGCTATCTTAATAAAACAACACCATGCAAAGAAATAATGACAGATTTTCTCCTTTATTGCTACATTGCAAAATATTAAACACCCACTTGGAATAATGCACATAACAGAGTGGAGGTAGACTTGTTTCATAAACTAGCATACAATATAACCTTGTAGAAATAAACCAAAGAAAACTCAAGATTAACTCTCAAAAGATAGATCTCTTTTGTGATATAAAAACCTTGCAAGACATCTTCACTCTATTGCAAATAAATGTAGTTATTCCTTTACAAACTTAGCAACTCTCAATAGCTCTTCTCTTTTCTATTTGAGAAAAAAGATTGTTTACAATGATTAAAGATCCCTATTTATAACCCCCTAGTAGTTATAAGCTACCTACATAACTAACTCTCACAACTGCCTAGGAAACCCTAAATTAACAAGTTATCACTTAAAACACTTTGAAATTAGAAAGTGGGACTGCTTGACTTTAGTGACGACTTAAAGTCACTTCAAAAATATAATCCCATGATGGGATCTATTACCTCAATGTGAAAATATAATGTGATCCACATTTCATTCCTCATCAATGGCTTCAATCCTTCTTGAAGGTGATAGTCCACTTGTAGAAGACTTCCATTTGTTGATGGCTTTTCCCATTGTAGTGAGATCAAGTGGCCTATAATTTCTTGACTGAAAGTTGAAGCATGAGATGGTCATTTTGCAGCTTATTTGTTCCTAATTCTTCCACTTGAGCCTCTAGTTTAACTATGTTTGAAGAGAGATCACATGCTTCCTTTATGATTTTTTTTTCAATGATCACATTAATTCAAATATTTTGAGAGGTTCCTTGCAAAATCCATTTTGTGCACATTTTGCAATCAATCAATTCATTCCATGAGATGACATCTCTTTGAGGCATTCTGTCAAACAATTCAGGTGTTTTGTCTACAATTCCACATCTTGCATATATGTCTACCAGAGCATATCCAACTATTACATCTAAAAAAAAATCCCCTACCATTATGCTTTGGTGCATGTTCATAGCCCATCCCAAAGCTCCCATTTTGGCACAGGCAGGGAGGATTCTGGCAAAAAAATTGGCTTTATACCTACCAATTGCATTCATTTGAAATTTTTGAAAGCTTTTTCAACAAACAATTTTTTGCAAAACCTGCAATCATTGCATTCCATGAGATGACATCTCTTTGATGCATTCTATAAACAGTTCACGTACCTTGCCCATGCTTCCACATTTTGCACACATATCTACCAGAGCATTTCCAACCATAATATTTGACAAAAATCCACCTTTTGTTATGCTTTGATGGATGTACATACCCTATCCAAAGCTCCCATTTTATTACAGGAAGGGAGTATGCCAGAAAAGGTTGTGGAATCCAGCTTTACACCTGCCAATTGCATTTGCTTGAAAGTTTCTAAAGCCTTTTCAAAAAATCCATTTTCTGCATATCCTACAATATTGCAATCCATAGACCACATTTCTTATAGGGATACTGCCGTGTATTTTCTATGCATTTATGGATATTCATATCTTGTTTCAAAGCTCCCATTTTGGCATAGGTAGAGAGGATGTTGGCAAAGGTTGTGGAATTTGGCTTTACACCTGCAAATTGTATTCGCTTGAAAGTTTTTAAAGCCTTTCCACCAAATTCATTTTGTGCATATCTATTGTAGATGTCCTTAAGCTATATGACAAAGGTGTATATATAATTTGAGATCAATTGATAAGTTGAGACATGTAATATTGATTTGATTTACATTTTACTTAAGATATAATTTTTTTGCGTTGCTGAATTTCATAGTTCAATAATTGGGATTCTCAATGATCTTGTATACTCAAAGTGTATGTGATAGAAAGAAATTAGGTAGTCATGTCGATTAGTTTGACAATTTGAATGATCTTGAGTTCATAACTATATAGTGATAAGTTTTGACAAATAATATAATTTCTTGTTGCATTTATCATAGAAAGAAAGGCCTCTTTTGATTGTAGCAAAGGATGTAGAGAGTGAAGCATTAGCTACTTTGATATTTGAAATTGATGATGTTTTTACTAAATTGATAATGTTTGAAGTTTGTTTTTATTTCTTATATGTTGAGTCTAATTAATAAGTTTAATGTTGTGTTGCAACTTGCAGGTGAGTATGTTGATATGATAAAGACTAGCATTATTGATCCTCTAAAAGTTATTAGAATTGCATTAGTTGATGCAAAAAGGTAAAACTATTTATCTTTATTATAATTAGTGGAACTTGCAACTACAATATCTAATAAAAATCTACTTCCAAATGTGCTTTTGATGGGTGTTCATATCCTCATCCAAAACTCCAATTCACACATAGGCAAGAAGGACACTTTCAAGCCTATCAATTACAAATTTACAATAAATAATCAAGTTATTGATCAGCTGTTCAGGAATAAGGCAGTTGTATATCACTAATTGAATATTGTCTATTTTTTTGTTGTCTTGCATGAATTCATCTTTTTAAAAATTGTAAGAGATAACTAGGAAACATTATATCTAGTGCCTAAGTTTAGGGTGTCATAGTTGGAAAAGGAAAATAAAATGTTTGAATTTTATCCTCTGTATTATTTGACTTTTCTGAGTTTTTAATGTGCAAATTTTGAAACCTTATTTTTAGGCTATAAATCTAAATTGGAGAAGTGAAAGGTGAATACCAGCGAGGAAGAGTTTGGAGGAGCCAAAACCAATAGCAGCAGGAAAGCTATGGATTTGCAAGGGGATTAAATGGGTCAAGTCCCTATGGGAGGTCCCTGACCTTCCAAAAGGATTGTAGTTAAGGAAGAGGAAAATAGTATAAGTATATGAAAATAGGAGTATTCTATTTATTTAGTGTATGTAATTTGTACAGTGTCACTAAGACATTGAATGTAAACAATGAGATTTTGATTTGCCAATGAGGCTTAATGAAGTAAATTTTCAGAGTGGTTTTTTCTCCACTCATAAATACTGTGTTGTGGCTCCTCTTGATTTGTAATTTGTTTGTGTTTGTGTCAGATCAATCATATTTGTTCAAGCATTTTAGTCTTCATTTCATGGTGATTCTTCAACATTTGAATATCTATGATACTTGAAGATTATATGCATAAATTTGTGAGGATTAATTAAGTTAGATTTGATTTGTAATGACTAAATATATGACCAAAGCAATGACTAAATTAGTGACTAAATACATGACTAAATACACGATTAAATATATGACTAAATATATGACTAAATTAATGACTAAATATATGACTAAATAAATGATTACCATGACTAAATAAATGACCAGTTAACAACAATCAATGACTAAATATATGACTAAATATATGACTAAATTAATGACTAAATATATGACTAAATAAATGATTACCATGACTAAATAAATGACCAGTTAACAACAATCAATGACTAAATATATGACTAAATATATGACTAAATTAATGACTAAATATACGACTAAATCAATGACCAAATCAATGACAAAATCAATGACTAAAAATAATGACTAACTAAATGACTAAAATAGTTTAGTCATAAATTTGGTCACATTATAAATGACTACAAATAAACTACTAATAGTCATGTGACTACAATTAGTCATTTATATGCAATTTTTAGTAGTTTATTTAGTCATATATTGTTGTTTGTGTACTAGTGACCACAATCAAGCATTGGATAAAAATGGAACTTGTAACATGTCTTGGACTTCAATCCTAATTATTGAATTTCATAATCGAAATGTTACAACATAACCCAATTTAGGAACTTGAGATTACAAAATTTTACTAGTTTTACTCCAACCTTCCCTATCTCTTGCTTCTTAAATTTTTTTACCCTTTATAATTGTTGACATTTTTCACCATTGGACTGTGGTTTAGCACCAAATTGCAAAAATAAGAAAATTAAATATTAATTCCTTAGTTCCCAACACCAAAAAGGGAAATGGGAGGGAAGAAAGGAGTTTTAGCTTGTTAATGCTTTGACCTTGTCAAATCCACATGCATATGTTTGGAGGGAGTTGTGTGTTTAGAAAGAGTTTGATTCATGTTTTGAAAGGAGTTTTAGGTTGATACTCTTAGGGTTTTCATCACATTTTAAGGTCTTGCTCAAATAGTCTACAAGGCTTTCTATGGCGGCCAAGGGTGTTTCAGATCTATAATGGGGTTTTATTCCATGTCAAAACTCTTACACTCAGTCACATAGTTGTAAAGAGCATGCATCATTGGTTCTCACAAATTGTTTCAGGTTTTAATGTCATGGGCATCTTGTTGCACAATAGATTGGATGTGAAAGTGTCTTCACAAAGGATTGAAATAAATTAGAATGGTTGCAGGGTTTGTCAATACCATCACACTACTTCCATGCAAGAGCATGCAAAGGCATGCATGTGAGATTCAAGGATAGGATGGAGATCTCCTAAATCCTACTTCTATCCAAGAAATAACACAATGAAAAGCTTTCTAAGATATCAAAACCCTTGTCAATGACAACCATTAGATGACTATCTTGAAAGGTGAAGGTGTGCCTTGGTGAGTATTAAAAAATATTTAAATGTTGAAGGGCCTTAGTGAAACCCTACCTCTATCCAAGGTGATCAAATAAAATCTTTATCAAAATGTGAAATGATTCATTATTTACTGTGCAAAGGTCTAGTGTTATGTGTAATAAGTGGTATCATATGTTATTTATATCTTGGTGAAATTGTTTGATAGAACTAAAAAAAAGATGACAGGGTCATGAAGATTAAAATGGTGACTTCCTATGCACCTTGGTAAGATAGTCATGGTCTTATACTTATGATATGTAAATTTTTTATTTCCATAACTTTAGAGTCCAAACCCTAGAAGATAGTTATACACCTTATGACTAGAGACTAGACTCAAGAACAATAGAGTTCAATGTCATGAAGAAATTGTGAAGAACTTTGAGAAAAGTTAGGAGTCCATCATTGGTATGTGTCATGAGAATTTAAGAAATATCTTTCATTAAATGATTCTTTACCAAGAAGACATGTTATTATTAAATGTACATTAACCAGAGGATAGTGGTGTGAGCATACAAGAGGACAAAGTATCCTATCTTCTTGACTATGGACAAAGTATTCTTATTTCAGTAAGAGTCTTCATGAGTAAATAACTATCAAGGATTTACATGCTTGATGAGGACATGTTGTTTTGCTAAACAAATGATAATGAGGTCAAAGTAGGTTTGGAAATGACACAAATTTCCGTGTGCGTGGGAGAAGTAGTATGAAGATTGTGCTAGAAACACAAAGAGTATCATTAGGTGACAAACATATGATAACAAGTTTGTGAAGGGTAAACCTATGCCTATGTTGATAAGCATAATGAACACAAGAAACAAAGGATTTATGTGAAAGTTTATGACAAAAATGCATGACCTAGTTGTAGGTATGGTGATCACAATGAGATTTAAAGAATGACTTGATAGCACAACAATGGCATGGGATATTGTATAGAAGGGATAGTGATAGTTTCAAAGATCATAGTGACAAGTCATAACAATGAAAGTAGATTGTAGGAGTAACATAGAAGACATAGTATATAGACCAAAAAAGGTAATATACAAGCTAGAATGCCAAGATATAGCAAAAAGATGATAAGTTCTAAACAAGTATATGAGGGTACCTAATGAGAATGTAGGGATAAATATGGCTTTATGATGATGCCTAGTGTCAAAAAATTGCCCTTGAAGATCTCCCATGCCTTCACTTTCAAATCTCTTTTCACATGTCCTATAAGCAAGTTTGATGAGTTATGCAATAGATGGAGAAAATATAGGGCATTTTGACCCAATTTAGATCATCTCCAAGCATTTAGGAGCTATTCAAGGAGTTGTGGCTGATAGATAGGGTCCAAGCAAGAGGTTTTCTTCATTCAAACACTATCATGGAGAATGTTAGAGGGATGGAACGTAGGGATAATAGTTTTAGACATCCAAGAAGGTTTGACCCAACAAACTGAAGCAAGCATGTGTCTTTCATTCCTTAAAACATGCTTCTCCTAATATCTAGTAAGTTGTTGAGTAGCTTAAAAGGAGGGATAAGGGTAGATTTTTAGTTAGTTCTAACTATGTTTAGCAATGTATTGTAACCTTTGAAGGTTCTTTCTAGAAAGAATAATCACTGTAACTCAATTTTAGACTTGTATGCAGTTTGTAAAACATATTTTGATCAATAAAGATAAGATTTTTACCTTCTTAGAGTTGTTTCATTATGAAAATTTCTTCAAGATGGTTGATGCAATCTTGTGGTGATGTCTTTTCCCCTTGATGTTTGTCCTATTTTCATTTCCTTTGTGCAAAAAGTATGTATTTTGCAGGTCATAACTTGTGTTTAATGAATTAACGATAGAGTTTAAGTTGTGACAACATTTCTCGCTCCTTCTAAGCACTGTCCTTGACATACTAAACCTAGTTATTAAACACTTTTGTAAAGATATATGAAATTATGAGTTGTGTATGTTGTAGTTTAACTATTGATTATGTTGTGTCCAAACAATAGTATAGGTTCTTGAAATAAATTTGGTGCATCACCTTTTTAGTCTTAGGTTTCATTTTATTTTTCCTTCCCCCTTTTTTCTCAACATGTAGTAGTATAAGTTAAATTAGGTGAAGTACCAAAGGGATTTGACCCTCTCTGGAGGTTTTTCTCCATCATATGATCCCACACTTTGGGAGATCATCCCATGTTTCATGAGGTGGTTGAGTGATTTTATCAGCTCAACAAGGGTGCACACTTCTATGAAAACCATTTTTGGCACACTCAATGGGACTATTTGAACTATCATAGTTCAAAACTTATCATTTCATTCTAGTATTTGGTGTGTATGTCAATTTTTTTTTCCTTTGGAGGAAATACTTTCACACACTCGATAAATCCAAGTTCAACCTATTGGTTTCAAGTGGACTAAGTGCTAATATGTGCTTATTTTTTATCAAAAAATCATACTTGATTATATTTGCTTTTAAAAAATATTTCATTAAATTTCCAACTTGTTTGAATGTTGCATCATGTATTCATTTCATGAAGATATATTTTATCACCCTTCATTCCATGCAATTGTTACTCATATACCTTCTCATCAACTATATCAAATTGAACCTGCAGCTAGTCTTACCCCAAATTCCTTTTCCACGTGAAGATAGAAGCATGTTCAATATATTTTCCACCCACCCAACCATGCTCAAACTTCTTGGTAGCCTACATATGCTCAAATTCAACCCCAAGGAGACCATTTTGTTTCCAACCACCATAGCTACCCTCATTTTCAGCCTCAAAATGTTGGTAACTTGAGCATAAAAGATATAGTATTGGACTTTCAAAATCAGATGGATGATATTGTAAGAGACCAAGAGTATAAATTTCAACAGGAAGAGTTGTCTTACCCAACTTACCAATACTAGAAAAAGATGGAGATATAAAGGAAGCAATATGAGGAGTCTCTTGCAAAATAGATTTCTACCAAACAAGAGCAAATGAGGTTATTGCTTGCCCAAGTACAAAGGTTGGAAGCCCAATCAACTTCTTACATTCCATATCAGCTTGCAAAAGAAGAGTTTCCCAAGTTTTAAATTCTAAGCTTCAAGCAAGGTAAACCTCCTAAGTCTTCAAATTAGTCTTTTGAGCTTGAAATTCCAAGTTTTAGGAGTCTTCATCTTTTGCAAGATCTTGAACCTAAGCAAGAACAACCTAGTATCCCTATAGAGAAGCTTTCTCCAAAACTTATACATCCTCAAGAAACTCAACAAGACCTCTATAATCATCCTTCTTGTTCTAGTATCATTTTTCTTTACAAAGTTGGACCCATTGTTTTATCAAGATAGTTGGTTTAATAAAAAAAATAGAGGTGTTTGGGGAGAAACAAGACAAGTATTTTGTTGTCGATACACTTGCACATGATGTAGAAAAGGAAAAATAAAACTTTCTACAGGAGGTTAATGAGCATGTTCAACTAGGACAAGAAAACAAGCAAGAAAGAGTTGATGAAAATGAAGATTTGACATTCCTATTCGATGAGCTTCCTTGTTTTGTTGGTGAAGATGAAGGGAGAATATAAATTCCAATATCATCAAAAGTCTTGGAACAGATAGAAGATGAGAATGATCATGAAAATATGTTGTTCCATGAGGAGGAAAATGAAGGTAGCCTTATTTTGTAAAATAGAGAAGTTGACACACACAAGGTTAACACACACAAGGAGAGCTAGTATGAACTCAAAAATAATACTTTCATACAAAAAAGAAAGGAAGGGGTTGAAGAAGACCTATTTTGGGATGATTTAGAGGTATTTTATTCAAACTTATATGTCAATCCAACATCTTTAGAAGAGGAAAATCATGATCAATAGGACCATAGTGCAAAAATATCTATGTTTATACTGGATCAGTCACAAGAAATGAAGCACCCCAATCAACAAGATGACAAAAAAGTAATGAATAAACATGAAGCCAACAATGGGAGTTTTAATTTTGCTCTTTCATGAGGATGTCCTATTAAAATTTCTAGCCAAGATGAAGGCCAACAAGCATCATAAGTCATTATTGCACCCACAAATGAAGTTGCACCTAAGGAAAGATGCATTCAACTTACCTTTACACTTCAAAATAGTAGTATGTATGGTCAAAATGAAGAGGTAAGTGGTTTTTATTTAATTATTCAAGAGGTATTGCAATAGTTGGTTAAACGATTGGCATTTATCCACTTCCTCTTGGATGCTCATAAGCAAGTGAAGCATTGCAAATTGATGAGAGAAGGAAACTATTTCAAGGAACTAATTAATGGTTTCATTTGAGTAAATTTCATTTGTTGGTTAGTGTAGGTTAGGATAGATTTTTCCATTAGGTTAATAAGTGTTGATTACAACAAGGTTATATTTTGTTTTCTCTAAGTGCTAAGACACAATTAGCTAGTTTCTAGTTTAGGTGTTTTAGTTAGTTTTTCTAGAGTGTTGTCAACTAGTTGTCAAGTCTGATTTTTAGTTTTATTTCTAAAATTTTGACTCCAATGCTAAATGGATATGCTAGGCTTGAGAGGAAGCTAAGGTAGTGGAACAAATTCCTACACTAATCTTGAGAGGAAAATAATGCAAAACTTTATAGATCTTTAACAGTTACAAAAACTTAAAAAGAATAAACATAAATATCCTGCATATAATGACAGTGATTTACGTGGGGAAAACCCTTTTGGGAGAAAAATGCCACACTCCAAAAGCTACCCAATATATTATTCATAAATCACAAAGATTACAATATACTTGCAGAGCAAGCTTCTCACAGGAATATCACCACCAAAGATCAAGATGCAACACAACCAATATTAGACTTTCAGAAGACATCACTCTATTGTAGCCGTAATACACCGCCCTCATAAAATAGGGTTACATTCTAGGGAAAGATAGACCAACAAAATATCTACCATTAGATCTAAAAACTAATAACAAATGGTCCAGATTTACAATATATTATATGCTGACCATTTAGGAATTTTTGTTAACACGCTCACATTTCACTCTGTGCTACCAATGTATACACCTATTGGTGTAACTAGGAAATATATATACATCCTATCAACAATAGACCTTATATAATTGCAAGGTTGAGATACATTTTCCTAACAAATCTCCCACTTATCAAACACCTTGCAAGAGCAATGGGAGGGTGTAAACATTATCTCTTTAATTGCTAGGGGCCAAAAGGCCTATAGTCTCTTAACACCATCTGAACTTCTCTGTGCTCATAGGCTTAGTTAAAGAATAAAAAAAAATCATCAAAGTCTCTACATTAACAAGCTTCATCTTTCCATCTTCGACCATATCTCTAACAAAATGATAATGTACATCAATGTGCTTGGTCCTGGAATGAAGTATCAGGTTCTTAGCTAGACATATCACACTCTGACTGTCACAATAAATTTTCACTACACCTTGTTTTATTCCAATATTCGAACACAGTCTCTTAAGCAAAATGGCTTCTTTACAAGCATGAGTAGCTACAGTATACTTTGCTTCAGTACTGGACAAAGCAACCATAGTTTGTCACTTACTCATCCAGCTAATCACACCAGCAAATAAAGTAAACACATAAGCACTAGTGGATCATCTGCTATCAACATCACCTACCTAGTCTGAATCCACATAACCATGAATATCAAGAGAAATCTCATGTTTAGCCATATTACTATGATAACACAAGGAGTAATATGAGGTACCACACAAATATCTAAAGACTCTTTTAATTGCATCTGAATGAACTCTACTAGGATTATACATATATCTAGAAAGAACTTCCATTGCTCGGGCAATGTTTGGTCTTATACAAACCATAACATACATTAAACTTCCAATTGCACTATGGTAAGGAAATTTTCTCATGTCTTCCATCTTTGATGGAGATTTTGGACAATCTTAAATAGATAAATTTGTTCCAACTGAAAAGGGAACACATAATAGTCTACGGTCCTACATGTTAAATCTCTATAAAATTGAATTGACATACTTACTTTGGACAAGCCATAGCTTTTTTTTACTCTATCTCTTTTAATTTCCATCCCAAGAATGTGTCTAGCTGCACTAAGATATTTCATTTCAAATTTAGCAGCAAGTTGAGATTTCATTTCTAGAATCATAACTTTCCCTTTGCCAATAAATAAGATATCATCAACATGTAATGCAATAAATAGGAAATGATCACCATTAGTTTTATAATATACACAATGATTTGATTTAGAATTGTGAGCATAGTCTTTATACACCCTAAATACCCTAGATCCAATACAAATTAGACTCTATTTAGGTGTTTAAATTAGACTCCCAACAAAATCTATGAAAACCGTTCAAAGAGGTAGCCATTAGATGAAACAACGAAGAAACGAATAGAAAAACCTACTTTAATGACCCATATTTCATCCTGATGGAGGATTGGTATCATATATGATGTGGAATGTGATCCTTTCCCAATCATTTGGATTAAGCAAGCCTTTCCAATTGATTTTATTGATTAAAATCGATGGAAACTAATGAAAATTGATGCAATATGACCAAAATATGGATGCAAAAGCTATATTAACATGATGACGATGAATGATAAATGCTAAATGCTTGATGGCAATGATGAAATCTATACTAAATGGAGTTTAAGTTCAAAGATGAAAGCCATTGATGCAAATTAGACTAAAATGATGCAACCTAAGATAAAATAGAAGCCATTAATGGATGCTTAAGCTACTAGATCAAGATTTAAACTAAAAATGATAAATATATGCTAAATATGGATGCAAGTGGATATGAGTTTTAATAGCATAAGTTTTCTATCAAAATATGGATACATTTGTCTCCAAATAGTGATCTATTTATAGGAAATCAAATGAAAATAAGGGCTCGGATTGAAAAGATCAATCAATGGTCAACAATGAAAGGATGATGAAACATGGATTGAGGATTCCAATCCATGGTCAAAGTTGAAAGTTGAAAAGGATCAACTAATTTAATCAATGGTCCAAATTAGCTTTCAACAAACACACTTCCTAAGAATTAGGAAGAGGTTAAGAGATATTTTGGAGGAATGAGTGCACAAAAGGAGATATTCCATAGGAATATTCTCTTTTGGAGGAATGTGTAAAGGAGGAATATTCCCTTGCAAGTGGGAGGATGAGGATAATTAGCAATTTAGTTAAAAAACTAAATTTGAATGTGCAAGATGGAGAATAACAGGATATTCATTAAATTATTGATTTATTTAATGAAAAGGGGAATGCAAAATGATATTTAATTAAATAGTTTAGGATTATTTAATTAAATAAGATGACATAAGGCTTAACTTAAATAATTTGGTTTATTCAATTTAATAGGGTGAAATGTTAGTGTAAGAGGTGGTGAATCAACCCAAATAGGTCAATTAGATTAATAGGTGAAAATGAGGCATTTGATTAAATAACTAGGTTAATTTAATCAAACAAGCGAAAAGAGGATGAATTTTAGGATGAAACGATGTTAATATATTAGATTCAAGTGTGTATATCATTTAGGACATTTTTAAGTGTCTACAAGAATGCTCAAATCCCAAACTCAACACATATGTATCAAATTTATGGTACCACATCCTAGGACTCTATTTGAAGCCATACAAAGATTACTTCAATTTGCAAACTAGCTTACTTTTACCTTTCACCATGCAGTACTCTAGCTATTTCATGTAAATATCCTCCTCCAAATCACCATGAAGGAAAGTGGTTTTCACATCCATTTGCTCAACCTCTAAATCATAAGAAGCAACAATAGAAAGCAAATATTTAATGGATGTCATTTTTGCAACAGGAGAAAATATCTCACCATAATCAACACCATCAACTTGAGAGTAACCCTTCACAACCAACCTTACTTTATAATTCTCAATACCTCCATCTGAACCAATCTTTTTCTTGAACACCCATTTGCAACCGACAAATTTTTGTCCTTCAAGCAATGGTACAAGATTCCATGTATCATTATTTTCCAAAGATGTCATTTCTTCATCCATAGCAATTTTCCAAGATTCTACATCATTCATACCTAGTGCCTCTTCTATAAATCTGGGTTCATCCATGTTATTATTCAAAGAAAAAATACATCTCCAATCATTAGGTGAATACCTTTCAAGTGGTTGTCTATGTCTTGTATACCTACGAACAAGCTGAATTGGAGGTTCTTCCTCCTCTTCTAAAGATTTAGAGCTAGATGAGCTCTCCTCAAATTCTTGTTTATCCATGGGCCTTAATTCAACTTTCTCAAGTGTTGAAGGAAATTGATTCACATCTTCTTGTTTACTTTGTTCTGGCTGCAATTTAATAGGAGGCCTAGTTTCTCTAAAAATCACAATTCTACTATTTATTACCTTTTGTGCAATAGGATCCCAAAGCTTGTATCCTTTCACACTGTAACTATAGCCAATGAAGATACATTTGACAACCTTATTCTCCAACTTTGTTTGCTTCTCCTTTGGCACATGTGCATATGCCTCAACTAAAAACTCTAAGATGTCTTAATGAAGGCTTGCGACCTGACCATGCCTCTATAGGAATCTTATCAACAAGAGCTGATGTAGGAGACATATTAATCAAGTAATAGGTAGTGACAATAGCTTCAACACAAAATTTTTTTCCAGACCAACACCACTCAACATACTCCTAGCCTTCTCCCTCAGTGTCCTATTCATTCTTTATGCAACTCCATTTTGTTGTGGAGAATACAAAGTTGTCTTCTATCTACGAATACCACAATCTTTATAGAATCTATCAAAATTATTAGAGAAAAATTCACCACCATTATCACTCCTCAAACATTTTATTTTCTTTCCATTTTGCAACTCAACCATTGCTTTAAATTCTTTAAATCGACTGAAAACTTTAGATTTACTCTTTAGAAAATATACCAATGTCCTACTATAATCATCAATAAATGAAATATAATATGTGGATTTTAAAATTGAAGGAACATCTACAGGACCAAACACATCAGAATGAATAAGATCCAATACACCACAAGAATTATGGGAACTAGAGTAAAACTTAATGCAGTTTTGTTTTCCATAAATGCAATGTTCACAAAAATTGAATTCAAGATTACAATTAGACAAACCTTCAACAAGGTTTTTATTTTTCATGGTCCTTAGACCCTTTTCTCCAATGTGGCCAAGTCTCTGGTGCCATAACATAGTTTTCTTTGCAAGTAACTTTGATTCAGAAGAAAGAGCACCCTTGGGTATCCAAAAGCCATGACCATCCACTGAAGAAGAGACCCTCACCTCTTTCACAAACTTGCTTTTCATAGAAGTACTATTACATTGAATAGTGCATGCATCAAGCTTATACAATGTGCCATATTTGACACCTCTAGTAATCACCATAGTACCTCTAAGCATCTTCCATCCTGCATCAGAAAATACTACCTGCACACCCGCATCTATTAGTTTTCTCACCGACAACAAATTTTGTGCTAATCCAAGGATATACAACACACCATTAATTCTTTTTATTTTACCATCGAGAAACCTGATTTAAGCTTTACCATAGACACCAATTTCTAAATGAGAATAATCACCCAAGTACACCTTACCTCCATAAAATTCTTCATATTCAGAAAACCAATCTCTATTAAAGGTCATATGGAAAGATGCACATGAGTCAATTAACCATGCATCATTACCTACACGAGTTGCCAAAGTTGCAATGAATGAGTCACCATCTTCCTTCTTGAACTCAGAATCAGAATCAAATTTCTTCTTTTTCTTCTTCTTTTCTTCTTTGTATTCTTTACGAACATGTCTAGGCTTACCATAGTTCCAACAAATAACTTTAGACTTTCCAGGAGACTTACATCTTCCCTTAGACTTGGATTTTTCGTGCGCTTCTCATTCTTCTTTCCTTTTTCCTTAGGTCTTCCATGAACATTTAGGGCCTCCTTGGTAGTGATGGATACCTTCCTCCTCATCTCTTCAGAAAGCAAATAACCCACCACATCTTCAGTCTTCAATATAATAGAAGTACTCCCAATAGGCATAACAAGAGAATCCCACGAATTGGGAAAAGAACAAAGCAAGATCTAACATTTATCCTCCTCATCCATTTTGACACCGACTGATGCAAATTGAGCCACCAACATATTAAATGCTTCCAGGTGGGATATGATTCATCCACCCTCTTCCATTCTCAAGGAATACAATTTCTTCCTCGAGAAAATATTATTCACTAAAGATTTGGCTTGATATATTTCACCAAGTTCCTTCCATAGTTTTTGTGTAGAGGTCTCCTTATGGAAATTGATTAAAACAGAGTCTACCAAGCAAAGTCTTATTAGACCCTTGGATTTATGGTCCATAACATCATATTGAGCATCTTGAGTAGGATCTATAGGTCTTGAAACATTCTCATCAACAACATCCCACAAATATTGATCTATTAAAAAATCCTCCATCTTTAGCTTCCACATCTCAAAATTATTTCTAGAAAATTTCTCCACCTCTATTCTCGCTGATGAACTTTCCATCTGAAAATTCCTCCAACAAGATCACAAAGTGTCTTCTACACAAGCTCCCACTCAAATCTACATTAGTTCAAAAAATCCAACAACCCACAACTGAAACCAAAGGTGAGCAGACTTTGATACCACTTGTAAGGGAGCTAACCTAGTGGAACAAATTCCTAGACTAATCTTAAGAGGAGAATAATGCAAAACTTTGCAGATCTTTAACAGTTATAGAAATTTAAAAATAATAAACATAAATATCATGCATACCATGACATAGTGATTTATGTAGGGAAAACCATTTTAGGAGAAAAACCCCACACTCCAAATGTCGTCCAATATATTATTCAAAAATCACAAAGATTACAATATACTTATAGATCAAGCTTCTCATTGGAGTATCACCACCAAAGATCAAGAGGCAACATGACTGCTATTAGACTCTCAGAAAAAATCACTCAACTACAGTCGTAATATTACACCCTCATAAAATAGGGCTACATTCTAGGGCAAGACAGGCCAAAAAATTTCTGCCATTAGATCTAAAACCTAATAAAAAATGGTCTAGATTTACAATATATAATTATTTAATGTATGTCAGCCATTTAGGAGTTTTTTTAACATGCTCACATTTCGCTCTGCGTTACCAATGTATACACCTATCGGTGTAACTAGGATATATATATATATATATATATAAATATATACATCCTACCAATGATAGACCTTATATAATTGCAAGGTTGAGACATATTTTCCCAACAAGGCTACTAGTTTTATGAGTTTTAGCAAGAAAAACATCCACGAAGGTTGTAAAAGATGTTGACACTTTTCACCATTGGAGTATAGTTTAGCACCAAATTTAAAAAAAGAAGAAAATTAAATATTAATTTCCTTAGTTCCCAACACCAAAAAGGGAAATGGGAGAGAAGAAATGATTTTTAGCTTGTTAATTCTTTGACCTTGTTAACTCCATGTGTGTATGTTTGGAAAGAGTTTGATTCATGTTTTGAAAGGAGTTTGAGGTCAATACTCTTAGGGTTTTTATTGCATTTTAAGGTCTTTCTCAAATAGTCTACAAAGATTTCTATGGCGGTTAGGGCTGTTTCATATCTCAATGGGATCTATAATGGGGTTTTATTCTGTGTCAACACTCTTACAATAGGTAACATAGTTGTAAAAAGCATGCACTGTTAGTTCTCACTTATTGTTTTGGGTTTCAGTGTCATGGAAATTTTGTTGCACAATAGATTGGATGTGAAAGTATCTTCACAAAGGATTAAAAGAAGTTAGAATGGTTGTAAGGTTTCTCAATACCATTGCACTCTTTCTATGCAAAAGTATGAAAATACATACATGCAGATTCAAGGATAGGATGGAAATCTCCTAAATCCTGCTTTTGTCCAAGAAATAACACAATGAAAGGCTTTGTGTGATACCGAAAACCTTGTCAATGTTAATAGTTAGATGGATGTCCTAAAAGGTGAAGGTGTGCCCTAGTGAGCATTGACAAATGTTCAAATTTTGAAGGGCCATATCGAAACCTTGCCTCTGTCCAAGGTGAGCAAATGATATCTTTATTAAAATATGAAATGATTCATTATTATATAGTGCAAAGGCCTAGTGTTATGGGTGATAAATGGTATCATATGTTATTTATATCTTGGTGACATTGTTTAATATAACTAAAAAAGATGATAGGGTCATGAATGTTAGAATAATCATGCATTAGATAATAATTAATTAATCTTTAATTAATTATTATCCTAAGTTATTCATTCTCATGCACTTAAGCTAAACTTACACATTTCTTTTTCATTCTTAGATTGGTTAATAAAAGCACATATTGTATCATTACATAAGATAGTGACACTTTTCATAGGATAATTTTATCCTCTCCTATGTTTTTAGATCTAGGATTTTTATCTCCTTTTTCATAAGGATTGATCAGTCTTTGTATCATTCATTTTGTAAGTATTTTCCTGTTGAGGAATATCAAATCTTTATTTTATAGAGCTCTTATGTGGAAGGTATTTTGTTTATTGTTTTATCTTAAGTCTTGTATTATTCAAAAGTCTAGCATGGATTCAATGAACCCCTTCTCCACTTTTGAGCTTTTTTCCCAACTAGGGTTACAAGATCAAATCTAGAATTTTTAGTGTTTTTTGGCAGTTTTTGGAGGTGGGGGAATTTTAGATGCATTTTGGTGTGAAAAGGACCTCACCATTGCAATTAGGAGATCTATTCAATGAATTTTGACATAAAATTCACTTATTTTAGTGATAGGGGTTCAAGAGGCAAATTTTTTACTAGGGACCTCTATACAACCCTTACATACATCATTTGTATGAACATAATTAAAAAAGGTTCTTTTTAAAAAGGAACACAACAATTTACTTAGGGCCATTGCACATGGAGCAACACCCAAGTAGCTACACCTCCAACACCTACCACCACAAGAAATTGGTAGAGGATCCATTCCCGCAAGCTTTTGTGCCTCCACTTAGGTCACATCTATGATTAGGAACCAACCCTTTAGCCTTGTGGGCTGACTTTAGCTTTTTCCTAGGTCACCTACAAGACTAAACACTCCATTTCTAACTTGTTACATAAGCTTCAACTCCCCTATGGTCACACAAGTGACCATGGGCTAACACCTAATCCGTAGGCGCCTTGTGACAGGTCATCCATGTGACCAGGACCAAAAATTTAAGCCTCTTGATTCACTTTGCAAGGCAGATTGATTACCTTCTATGAAATTGAGCATAAATTTTACATCATTGGTCCATTTTTTGAAAACTTTATATCATTGGAAAGTTGGTCTTGAGCTTGATCTAGCGGTGTAGGTAGATTTTCTTGATTTTTTTATAAAAAATTTCTATAGATAGTTGAAGTAAGATCTACCTCTTTTCCCTTCCGTGGTCATAACTTAGACATATAGACTCTATTTTTTGTGAATAAATAGGTGTTGGAAAGGTGCTTTAGTTCTCTACACAACCATATAGTCCATTTTTCTAGAATATTAACTAGGTACAAAAAGATCTATTTGATGCTATTTTTGTTTAAGATTTTATGCTCTCAAAGTTTCACTAGGGTTTGGTTTTCCTTATTGTGGGGTGGTACATTTCTTGCTTTTAGTATCTATATACATTAGAGAACAACAAAAAATTCCCTCAAATTGTTTTGAAAACCTCAAGCATCATGGCTGACACCTCTTCATTTGAATGTCTTACACCACATAACTATCATATCTAGAAACAACTATCATATCTAGAAGCTCATATGATCATAATTCCCATAGGGTTTATGGTCCACTTTGGATGAAACACAATGAAAAATGACTCATAAATTTGAGATATTTTAGCATAGAAACAAGAAGAATGAGGCTATGGGATTGATTTCACTGCATGTTTTAGATAGTATCTTATTTCATCTTGAGTCTTGAACCAATCCTAGGGCTATGTGGGAAAATTTCACTAATATTTTTGGCATCATCAATGAGTACAGAGCTCTATAGATTGAGGGAAATTTGATATTATTTGTACCTTATTATTTCCCTTCCATTGAGGACTTACTACAAAATTTTAAGTCACTCAGATCACTTTTACAGGGTTGTGGGAAGAATAAAATTGATAGAGTACATTTTCTTGATATTGTATAAAGCTTATAAGGCTATTTCAAGTCTTCTCTTCTACTTTCTACTCTAATATGGATGCATTGGGTGATGCATTTATCATGCCTACTTTCAAGGTTTTCTATAAGAATTTGACTTGTGAGCAAGAAAAGATGACTCAGTTTGATTCTCTTTCTAGTTCTAAAATCCAGGCATTGGTAGCATATACATCCAAAGGGAAAGAAAAGAAACAAAATCCCAAGAAATATACTTCATTAGGTAGTGAGTGTTCCTCTAAACCATCTCAGAAGTTAGAAAGGAAACCTCAAACCACTCCTTGGTATTATAAATATACTAAGTCTAGTGAGCCTTCCTCCAAGACAAAGAAGAAATCAGGTGAATATTGTAGTTTTTGTGGTAAGGAGGGACATCTAGTCACTAGGTGTTGGAAGAGATTAGAGGCTTTGGAGGAATCCATGCAACAAAATAAGCTCTCTGCCCCTAAGTCTTCTTCCTCATTTACAGGTAAATGTCATGCTCTTTCTATGTAGGCCTTACCTTTTGTATCTCCATGGATAATTGATTTTGGTGCAACACATCACATGACACACTCTTAGGATTTGGTCTCATCCCTTTCTGATTGTAGCACTACTCAGATTGTAGTTGGGGATTCTACAAATATTTTAGTTTTGGGCTCAAGTATTGTCAAACTTGAGGAGGATAATGAAAAACTTTATAGATCTTTACAGTTACATAAACTTAAACACAAATAAATATAAATATCATGCATACCACAACACAATGATTTACGTGGGGAAAAACCTTTTGGGAGAAAAACCCCACACTCTAAAAGCCGCCTTCAGAAATCACAAAGATTACAATATACTTGTAGAGCAAGCTTCTCATAGGTTTATCACCAACCAAAGATCTAGAGGCAACACGAATGTTAGCATCATACTCTCAAAATACATTACAATACCCAACTGTAATACAAATCCCTCATAAAATAGGATTGCCTTCTAAGCAAGTAAAGCTAATAAAATATTGGTTGTCAGATCTAAGACCTAATGATGAATGGTCCAAATTTATAATAATAAAATATAAATAAAATTTACCTTTCAAGGGCGCTGCCCTTGAGCCCCCATCGGGGCACGCTACCCTCAGATCCCTAGCCAGGGGATGATCCCCCCGAACCCCTCACGGGGGGGAAATCCCCTCGCCTCCCTTGTTGCTAATGTATCAACAATGCCTTATGTATCAACAATACCTTATTTAATTGCAAGGTTGAGACCATATTTTCCCAACATTGATAAGTTTGGATAGAAAATGAGAAAATATTGAAGTTTAAACTTAGGGTTTAATTATAACATTAATGAACACACAAAATGAGAGGAGAAACTAGGGCATAAAAGACACAAAGAACATACAAAAAAATAAAATTCTACCCTAGAAAACCCTAAAAACCAATGAAAAAACACCAAACAATAAATAAGAATCTAACACCCAAAAATCTAAGAAAAAATACTACAATAACAATGAGTCAAGCAAATCATCAAACTAGGAAATTCAAAAAACAAGAATGAGAGAATAAATGAACCCCTACCTAGGAGTTATGCAAAGAAATGAATATTGGGAATGTACATGAAAACCCAAATATAGATGACCACCTTGAAAACATCCTCTAAAAAATATCAAATGTAATCATAGTATCTTGCACAAAATGATTCAAGCTTAGGTTCATAGGAGAGAGATGGAGGTTGTAGAGCTCAAATGAGCATTAACATGGTAACAAAGTAATTAAAATGAAATGGTAAATGAATTTAAATGCATATAAAAGTGATATCAATGTAGATAAAAGTGAGTAGGTACAAGGGTAGTTATAGGGCAAGGATGATGCTCAGTTGCAAGTGTAGGGATAAGACCAAAGAAGGGTAGCTCCCATGGTACAAGTAATTAGGGTGCATAGAGGTAGGGACATGAGGATGCATAGGTGAGGCTAGTGATAGCCATTTTAGAGTGAGATTCCATGTAGATGGAGAGGGATGAAGCTAGGGGTGAGAGAGATCAAGCCTGTAAAACTAGTTGTTTAGCGAGATAGAGTGATGTAACTAGAGTAGGACACATGATAATTGAGTGGGATAGTGTGGTTATGGAGAGAAATTGACTAGTAGTAGAGAGGAATCAAGCAGTGGTCTGGAGGGATGCCCTACTCATAGAAAAAGGTAACTAGATGAGAGAGAGAGAAAGAGAGATTATGACCTAAGTAAGATTCTTGGGTATTAGAGAGAGACAGATTGTAGGAGCAACTATAGAGGCCTAGATGGAAATAATGAATCCATAATGAGCAAGACTAAGCTTGAGTATTGCTAGTACCATAGGTTTTTTTACAAGTGACTATAGAGATAACAAGGGCTACTAGGGATGTGTCATGCACATTTTAGTAAGCCGAGTACTATAGAGGTTTATAATGTGTATAATGAGTAGGAAGTACCTAGAAGATAGATGGCACCAAAACATGTAGAGAGGTCAACCTCTCGAGCTAGTAGATCACTTGAGGATATCTAGCAAGTTGGTATTAGGGATTTAGCTTCCACCACCTCCACTAGTGAGAGGATTAGACCCTAGGTCACAAGGTGACAATGGTAGCTAAAGCTAACAAGGGTTTATAATGCTCCATTGGATGATCATGTACCATATGTACATTGATGTATACATTAATTTTATGTTCTAAAAAGTTGGATATATTCTTGTTGATGTATATATAGAGGCTTTGATGCACATATGATGAGATATGCTATACTATAATATACATATATACATATACATATACATATACATATACATACATACATACATACATACATACATACATACATATGTATATATGTACATATATGTACATATATGTACATATATATACATATATGTACATATATGTTCATATATATACATATACATATATATATACATATATATATACATATATATATATATATATATATATATATATATATATATATATATATATATATATATATATATATACACATGTATATATACATATATATATATATATATATATATATATATATATATATGTATATATATATATATATACATATATATATATATATATATATACATATATATATATATATATACATATATATATATATACATACATATATTTTTTTTGATACACAAGTTTGGTTTATATATTAGATAAAGAGAGTACAATCGTCTGCAAACGCATGAAATGCTTCCACCATTAATTACCAGCAAGACCCAACCCAACCATCTATACCAGAAAACCACCTTGAAGACGGCCAAAACAAGAAACCCAGCCTTCCAGAATCCACCACCTAGCCTCCAAAACCATCTACCAACCCAAAAGGCTAGAAAGGTTCAGCCTTGACCATGTACAGATAAGTCCCAAGCACCCAAAATTCACAAAATGGCCATTAAGAGACCAAAATTACAAACCTCGAGACTGGAGAATGCCATTAGACCATAGAAATAAACTCTAAAAATTACTAGAACCAACATCTACATAAAGACATTCACATAAAGTTATTTAAAACAACAAATTCTTCAAATACATTTACCCACTCCACACCAACCGCAACCATCAGGTCGAAGAATTTCTTTAGGAATTCGATGGCCACTGTCGCCACCATCCTATGTTTGCTCAACGCCGGACCGCTCAAGTCAAGAAGGAACGGGAATAGCTTTACGGCCTCATCTGAACCTCGAAAAATTGCAAAGTCACTCGGCCTTGGAACACCTCTACCCTCCACAACAAAACTCAACACCTCATTTACACCACCCACCAAATCCTTTCAAAACATCTTCACCGACAACAGTTTGGCCTCGGCCTTAGACTCACCATTGTCCAGAAGAGAGGCCAAAAATCGAGAAGATATGTGAAGGTTGTCCCTCCTGAACTCCTTGTTAGCCAAATGACTAGCTCCCAGGATCATTTTTGTCGCCACCAAGACTAGTGGGTCCTTGTTAGTGAGAATCCACTTCAGCCGTTGGTCTTTTATTTCTCTGAAGGAGGCTTGTCTAGCCGAAGATTTTAGAGAAATTGGTGTGCCCACCCCAAACTTCGCCACGCCATCCACGAAGACTTCGATGACAAAGCGAGAACACTTCGCCATGAATGCCACCACCAAACAAATAGAGTCCGCCACTAAAATTGCCACTAACTGGTGAAAACAACATAGATGAATGAAATAAAGGAGATAAACTGCCCACTTAAACACTGCAGTTCAATTTATGCTATGTACTAGCTCGCCGCCATCCTTACTAATGACTACGGTCCTCTAAATGTTCCGTGTTTAATCTATATTAAACGACCTCCAGGAAATGATGCCTACAACATCCTCGAGCTTTGGGAAGGGAATTGTCACCTCCATCACATGTCCAACATCCTAGTCACACTCTTCTACGTCCCTGTTGGCCCTTTCCTTTTTGCCACCTCAACTCCCAGCTGGCCCTCCTAACACGTCAATGCGGAGATGAGATAAAGAAAGGAGGGAGGGAGAGCCCACCCAACCTCCCACATATATACATACATATTTGGTATATATATATATACATATTTGATATACATACATATATATATATTTGATACACACACAGACACACATATATATATGTATTATGATTATAATAATGTATTTATAATTATGATTATTATGATGTGCTTATGATTATGATGATGTTAATATACAATATTTATGATTATGATGAGGATGTATGGATGCATTTTCATGATTATGAAATTGTGATGATGTGTTTGATTATGATTATTTGATAGTTGATGTTTATTTTATGATTATGATCTAATTATAGATTATGATTTATAGATGTATGTTATATGTATGTATATTGATGATGTTATGATGTATGATTATGATTTGATGAAATTGTTCTATGCATATATGATGACTTTGATGATGTATGTACAATTACTTATGGAGATATAGTTATGATGATGGATGCTAAATACCAATATATGATGTATGTGTTTGTAATGATGGGAATAGATATATGTTGACTACGATGCATGATTATGGATTTAATGATAATGGATAATGATTATGATTTGAGAATGTATGTATGAGGATGCATTTGGCTTTATTATGATGTATATGTGATTAATTATGACTATTTATGCAAGGTGTATGATGAGGATGTATGGTGAATATAGTGATGATTATTTTTGTTCTTGGTATGACCTAAAATTAAAATGATGATAATAGAAATAAAATGATGGATACATTAGAGAATAGAATGGAATCAATCAACACATTTAATAATTTGGACAATACACATTAGGATGGTTATGGATAACAAGGAGTGATTTTAGATTCACAAGTGATGGGCTATGGTGAGAAACTATTTGATTCTGTCCCTCATGGATTTTGAGAAATAATTGTTTCCATGAAGCTACCAGCTAGACTAGGTAATTGCAATGATGTAAAATCTTTAATCTTGTAAATTTGAGTCACATTGAGGCTTCTTGAAACAATGAGATGCCAAGAACACACGTAAAAACTAAAATTGAAAAAATACAAACCGATTTTTTTGGGTGATGTAAGATTACTTGTAGACTTAGATGTTCTTGCATTACATTTTTTATTAATTAAATAAATTAAAATAATTTATTTAATTAAGTTTTCCATTTCCCCTAATGTCTAATCTTAAATAAATAAATCCTCATTTACTTATTTATTCTCCACTCCCATTTCACATGATTTTAATAAATTTTATTATTAAAATCTCACTTTTCCTCAAATCCCTAATAGATCCTAACTATCACTAAAGTAATCATTTACAATTAAAATTCCATAAAATAATTATTAATTCTTCCCTTTTCTCCACCCTTAATCTCACAACCACTTAACTATCTCATCCTCAACCATTTGTCTTCTCAATCAATCTTGACCATTGATCTTTCCATTCAAAAATTTATAAATGCACCATTCCATAAGCCATTTTCATATCAAACCTCATGAATGCATAATTATGTTGTCACATTAAGTACTTTAACAACTTTTCTCTTTTTAGCAACAAATCTTTTGACCACAACCACCTTTGGTAGAATAGGAATCTTTTGCTAATAAGAGTCTTGTTTGTTCATATTTTTTAAGGTTTCTTTGCTCAAACTAAGGTGTAGGCAAATGTGTAACGAGGTTTTAATCCTCTTTTTTGTTTCTTATTTTGTTATACACAATTTTGGCACATCTAGTGGGACTAGGCCCCTCATCTACCCTTATGTTTAGAGTGTTTTTCCTAACTCGATCTTATAAGTTTTATCATTTTTTGGATAGATTTGAAGGTGGGGTTTATAAAAAGCCTCTTGATGTAAAATGGACCTCATGGCCGAGTCTAAAAGATTTGAGACATAATGATTTGTAATTTTTTTTCTTTCTTAGATTCTTCTTTCATGATTCATATAATTGTACAAATTTGTACTGTACTGACTAAATTGTATTATATTATACTTGTGTAGTTTACATTCTATTAAAAAATAATTTTCTTTTACCTGCTGATTAAATCATTTATTTACAAGGGCTTAACCACCTACCTAAGGCCCCAACCTCTTTTTAGAGCTTAAAATAACACTTTGTAAAGAATAACAATTAACGACCTAGCTAAGGCCCCACCCTCCTTTTAAAACTTGAAATAACACTTTTAAAAGAATAAATACATTTTCAAAAATCACAAAATCCATGTTGTGCTTAGTTTCTCAAACATCCCATGAGAGTAGGACATACGCACATGCTATGCATCTCTTTCTAATTTTCTTAATTCATTGACCCTCTCGTAAATGCATAAGGGAAAATTAGAAATTACATCTCAAGTTCACCACCACATCCTATTGAATGACAAATAGTGAAAAAAGTTTACCAGGCGCACTACAGTTTATAGGGAGACAGATACCCCACAGATTCCTGCAGTCTAAAAAAGCACAAAAAAAAAAGAAAAATTGAATAGACAACATCATAGAACATGCCATCCTACTGACTCAACATGAACCAAAAAAACTTAAAGCTTTCTTCTGAGAGTCCACTATCACTAATGAGAACATATGAGAGTAGTTGATCACAATCACCATTTGATGGTCTGTACAACCTAGGGAACAATAACAGTGACATCTTAAATGACCAGAAGAGCCTACACTAATTAGGTTCATACAAAAAATATCACCAATAACAACATTGGTATGAAGAAATTAG
This sequence comes from Sequoia sempervirens, assembly GCA_007258455.2. Lineage (NCBI taxonomy): Eukaryota > Viridiplantae > Streptophyta > Pinopsida > Cupressales > Cupressaceae > Sequoia > Sequoia sempervirens. Next base: position 309,331,547 of record VDFB02086081.1, read on the forward strand.
AAATCAACCTTTCAGAATAGAAAGCTAGCGGAGATTTTGGCGCATGGCATTTTTAAGGAAAACAATGATTGAACTCGAGATGTTGCCTCTGATTCAGTGTTATTCTAATTCAACAGCGTACAGGTTTCCATTTAGTTAGCTGTTCAAATTTTCTCATCAGTTTGTCAAATCTTATGATTTTAGAAATTGACAATTATTTTTCTGCAGATGTACACAGTCGAATTCAATTGTTCAATGGAATAAAATAGTATATAAACTTGTTACCTGGATCTCGAAACAAATGTTAGATGTGTTCTTAATTTAATTAATCAATCTGTGTTTGTATAGACTCTGATCATATTGAAGGCACCCTCCATTGTATCAGTCATGGGTATGTGCTTGCCCAGGAAGGAAGATAATTACTCACAAGTTGTTTCTAATGAAATTCAAGATCAAATTTTTCAAGGAAGAAATGATTTGAAATTTTTGCAGGACTTAGATTTGCTCAAGCAAGCTATCGATGATAATTTAAGTGTCCGAGATGAAGCAAACATACATGAATTGAAAAATTCTGTTCATAAAAGATTTTATCTGAAGTTGGAGAATCCTAATGGTTCAAAAATGAGTCAAAATGGTCTGCGAAAAGGTACAAAAAATTTAATTTGCAAGAAGACCTTTCGTACCAGATTGTTTGGACTTCTCATGAAAAAGTTGAAGTCTAGATCAAGGTCAAAATGTAGTGCCAAAAAAAATGTTAGTGATACATATTCTGCTAAAGAGTGTAATGGTAAGAGAGAGAGGCAGAAGAAATTGTCGTTGGTGAAGGGTCAGCCCTCTCAAGGTATGGTGGAGGTATCGCATATGCAATCTGTTTATATCCATTTATAAAATCTTTCTGTTTGCAGCAAAAATTTAACCTAATGTTTGTGTTGTGCAGATAAGAAATGGAATCCGCTAAAGAAGGTTAGGGTTTCTGAAGAAGTTGCAGAACCATCCTCAAACAATGAGGAGTACAGGAGAAGGCACGCACTGTGCTTGAAAAAGGCTCACAGTACCACAAATGTGAGCTCCAAGAAGCTTGATCTTTTGACCATAATTTGGAGGATTCGGGAATAAGATCGAAACCCTGTGAATAATCAAAAATATTACGCGCCTTTACAATCCAAAAACCCTTTCTTTGATCATTATCTTTTCATTGATCACAGAGTTTGGAATGGAATTAGGACGCTTCTGATTAATTATTATTTTATCCAAAAATCCCTTCTTTGATCATGATATTTTCATTGATCATACAGAGTTTGGAATGGAATTAGGATGCTCTGATTAATGGTAATTAATTGAAAATCTGGATTTATGTTGATATTTAGAATGAGAGCACTTGAACTGTCTTGGATAGTTTGCTTGAGCAAATCGAAATCTGTAACCAATTTGGAGTTCAATAAATAATTTCTTGCCATTCCATTAATTGTTTTGAGGATATCAGGCATTTCCTTGAGTCCAATAATCATTTTTCTCTGCTTGCATTTGATTAACTCTTCACTAATGAGGGGAAAACTGGAGAGACTTCAGATTGAATTTAATGCTGCAACTTTGAGCAATAAAGATTAAATTCTATTTTTATTTTGCCATCTCTCTCTGTTTTATGAAGAAAAACTGAGAGTTTTTCTGGAAAGAAACTTGCAGTTGGATTCCAGACCGGACTAAGAGTTTTTCTGGAGAGAAACTTGCAGTTGGATTCCAGACTGGACTAGAAATTGAATTTCAATTTCTTGATTTGAATGCACAACAAACATTATTGTTTGAAGAATTTAAGTACAACTACTGCTTATTATAATTGTATATGATTTTGAGGGAATTGGGAAAACACACAATGTTGCTTAAGCACAGATTGAGCTCAAGATTTACAAGTATTGAATAATTCATATGGATCAAAATTGTAACGAAAATGAACTTAAGGCTTACAAGAGTAGATTTTGCATGGATTGTAAGAGTCTTAATTGGTCTTTCTGTTCTTGTGACTACATGAGTAGCAAGGCAGAATAGTTGTTACTAGGACATAATTATCTGCAAGAATATTCAATGCCAAGAATATCCTGTGTCTTTTTGCACAGGCCACAGTCTTTAAATGTCTAACCTTATAATACTTAAATTAGTAATTGTATTCTTAGGTTTAATGGTTAAGTGATCATTAAATCTTTTAACATAAAAAATAAATGGTATTGGTAAATAAAGTTATGATATCTATAATTTTAATCAATTTAATCATAAAAATAGTCTCAGATGAATTCAATATTACAAGAGTTATATCAATTTTTTTTCAAGTTTTCAAGTCCATCACAATTAGCTTAAAATTTCCATCTACTAAGTGAACATAATAAGTCTAATATGGAACAAATTGAAAGTTGCATATTTCTTCTAGATAAATAGTAAACTATATAATAATTGAGCAATTTAAATGCATGTCTAGTGAACATAATAATATGGATCCAACAACAATCACAATAACAAAAAGATTTACATAATACAAATTGAATGCCATATCTTCCTTCTAGATGAGTAGTAATTTTTTTATTATTGAGTTTTAGAGCAAAGCAAGAAGTGTGTGAATAACTTTTTTGAGAGTTGTCTCTTGTGCTTGTATCTCTTTGTGTATTTTTCTTTTACTTCTATTTTTACATAATATATTGGGTCCTCACAAATTTAAACTAGATAGCTTCACAATTCTAACTCTTTTAAGAATAAAAGCATATTTTAATAGTTAAACCATGACCATTCAATATCTATATATGAAAAGACATGCAAGAAGTGTCTACATTATGTCCAATTATTGTTTACCAAGTAATTTGATACCAAAAGAAAAAAATTGCAATAAAAATTCAACATCAATGACTATTATTAGAAAAGATATAAAAGCAACTGATAAGATAAATTTAAAAACCATTAATTGAGTTCATGGGATTTCAATTCTATGGTTGATATATTAGAGGTGGGTTGTAGTCCTATGATTGAACATTGTAGTAGAGTCCACATAAATTGTACAATCTATAGTTGAAGGATGCTAATGATAGAATTTAAATAAAATTAGGTATATTGTAGAAGCTATGACCTTTGGTCACTGACTAGGCTTTTCTAGATTGCATTAAATGTCATTTAATTTATCCTTTAATCATAAAAAATAATAAAACACGAGTTAAATAGAGTCAAGCATAAAATAATTGATAAATGATCCTAGCAACTCAAACAATAGTACTATACATTACCAACGTAAAATTTCTTTGCAAGGAAATTGCAACTATCAAATTTTTACTTTAAAGCTAGAAAAATGTATCTAATAAATAATATAAGACTTAGAGCTGAATAAATTACATAAGATTTAGAATTGAAGTGAAATGATGTTGGGTATTTCCAAAATAATAATTGATTCCAATCCATATAGATAAATTGGGATAAATAATTTTCTAGAATGCAATAACAACATTACCATTTATATATACATGTAAATCTCCAAAATAAATGACTAGATAAATTGAAAAGAATTTGTAAAATTTAATAATCATGGTGGCATTACGGATACCTTCAAATATGATCTTACAAAAACAATCAAGGCTATAGCTACAACAAGTCTATTGTATAATACAACAAAAAAGACATAATAGTTCAACCATGTAGGCCTAAGGAAAGTAGTTCATATAGTAACTACAAACTCCACCCCACAACAAGAAAAATATTTTATTTTGTAGAAGGAAGGAGAAAGATTTGTATTCCCAACCTCTCAATTGTGAGGTGAAAGGTCCCTTGATGAAAGCAGCTAATGTTCCATTCTATACTCTTTTTGAGGAAGTATTGAAGTAGGGTTGTAGGAGGGAGGATTTTGAGGCTGGCAGGGACATAAGGGAGACCCAATATTATGATTTTAGGGGTTTTCCCCTCCCTTTTTTTTAATAAAAGGGAAATGGTTTTAGAGGATAAGCCTCCATGTGGTCCATTGGGTTCTTCCCATTCAAGTGTAAAAAGGTGTTTAATTTGAAAGGATTTCTACACCAAGGATATGATGGTTGCATCTATCTAGTTCTCCCAAGAGAATTTTGGTTTTAAAATACCATGATTCTATTTTTCTCCTTTGGTACTTGGGTGCTTTGTCCACTTTTTTACATTAACATCTTTGTTATGTGTTTTCTATTGTAATGTAACCTTAGTACTGCTAGTTCCATGTTGTCACTCTTTGTATTTTCACTAGACTTCTTTGCACTTCTTTCTTGATCTTATCCCTTCCAAAAATCCACATTTACCCATCATTTTAAAAACTCTACTCTACAACAATACTTTTATAAGAATAATTAGTTTATTGTATTATTCTAGGAGGTGGCACAAAATATTTAAGACATGCATGGTGTAGAAAAAATATCCTTTATACTATCAATAATTCATACGCATTTTTTAATTACAACACAAGAAAAAATATCCTTTATACTATGACCCCTCTACCCTACACAAATGACTTCTAAAAAAAAAAACCCAACCTTTGAGCTGATCATTGTTAACAAAGGGAAACAAAACAAGTGTTTTACGAAGACAATGACTTGCATGATAAGCAAATGCCTCTTCTCATAACATCAGTTAAACTACTACTGATCAGAAGTTAACTGCTGTTGGGTCGTCGTTGTCCCTTTTCACTGTGGGTCTGCAGATTCCCAAGGAAAAAAACAATTAAACACTGCTTTAACTATCGCTGCATTCACTGTTTTCATTTTTAACTACCTTCAACGATTAGAAAGGATAGTCACAGTGATGTAAAATTGCAGCTGAACGCAATGATGTGAGAGAAGCTATAAGACTTCATACAAGTTTGAGTCCAAGGTGTTTGGCAAGTCATAAGTTGCAGAACTTTCTTAGAACTTTCTCATCTTCCCCATTTTCCCACCATGATCACCATCGAATATGTTACAATTATAAGTTTGATTCAATGGATGTAATAGCACTGCAATGTTTTATAATTTTAAAACAATTTAATTGTTTTAGATCGATATTTATGAGGCTTCCATGGTCTGAATGGATAAATAGAATACAAGGTTGCCTTGTGATTTTTAAGAAATTCAATCAGTTTTCATTTTTCATTGCTATCTACTACTTTAAATTGTTGTATAGTATATTTTTTTTATGACATTAGATATATAGGTTGTTATAATCAAAATAATGAGGAATGAAAAATTATTTTTTAACATGAAACTTGTTTTAAAGGGTTCTCATGCACAATACATGTTCAGTGCTAGTAATGTTTAGAAACATATAAGAGGGATCATCAAATTGTGAGGATCATATTATCCTAGATTGACCCTTTGATAGGGCCAACTTTTTGGTCATGAAAATTATTAAGGATAGTAATCTTCAAAAATCTAGATACTTTAAAATAATTATCATTTTAGCGTTTCAATTCAAATAATTCTAATAGTGAGTATTCTTTAAATATATATTTTATTTTGGCTCATTATAGGGATAAAATGAGTAAGAGATGATAAATTTTTAATTTGAATTTTAAAAATATGGAGGTCAAATATGTGGGAAACTTATCAATCTTGCACCCATAAGATTAATAAATGATAAGCGATGATAAATTTGATGCACAAAATTAATTTCTAGATATTGGAAATACAATAAATGTGATGAGGATGGGAAAATGTGTAGAAATGAATAAGGTATGGTTGATTATATGTGAATATGTGATAATGGGGATGGATAAGGGATTAGGGAGCTACTCCAATATGAAAAAATATTGTCATTTATTGATAATGTATATGCATTAAGATATTCTCTCAAAATAAACCCAAAACTAAATGGGAATTAGCATAGATATACAAATTTTAACATTATGATTTGCAACAAGTAGCATCTATAACACAATTGGGATGAAAAGCAAACTAAATATGAATGGTAACAATCACAAGAATGAGAAGAAATTCTACCGTTTATGGAAAGTGATAGCGATCTTCCTTTCTAGGTGGCTAACATAGTGCATGGAGTGCAAGGCATACCATGTGCTAAATATGTTTACTCCTCTCTCCTCAAGATTTTTGAGCTCATGTGAATAACATTCTAAATATGCACATAGTTATCAACGAGTAACATAAGGAAACACATAATGATGGAATCTCAATCTCAATGGGTATTGCAACCTTCATACCTTAAACTAAAGAATAAGGGGTGAAACCAATAGTTGTACCATATCTCAAATTTTAGATTTAAATTTTTATTTTTAACAATAATTATAATTATAAAGGATAATTATGATTTTAGTATACATAAGTAATCATTAAATAAATTTAATTAATAAATTAATCTCACATGTACATAAAATAGTATAACCACTAAATCACTTAATAACTAATAACACAATGGGTTGACAACTACAACCCTCAATTATAATTAGATTAGATTAAGTATAATTAGGTCATTGAGAGATGTCCAGATATATAATATTGGTCTAACACAAAAGTACAATATACATACTAAAACAACCAAGAACTTACAAGATTATATTGTAAAAGTGTTTAATGTTGGTACCCTTAGAGTATCCAAAGTAGAAACCACATGACAAGGCTAGTCATAAAGTAAAGTACAATAATAGGCACCCTCATTAAATCCACTATCAAAAAATCCAAAGAATACATGGATCACAAAGAGAAATTTAATTAAAAAATTCTAAAAGAAACCATATGTGCACTCCCATCAAATAGGAATATAATATACTAGAGTGGGCAAAGACAAAAGCCTTCAAAACTAGCTAAGAGAAATACATATAAAATATTTAGTTGGCATGCATGGTTTAATCTTCTCTTCATCTACTCTAACCAACTCTATAAACATAATATATTCGTTTTTCTATATTCACATTTCAAGTTAAATGAATAATAGTGCACATGTGGTGGCAATAAATGTTTCTTATAATTGATACAATTGTATATATGTGACTATAACTAAAACATATATTTGTTATGATTGTCAATTGTGAAGTTGATAATGAAGGCCAATTTGATTATTGTTTATTCCTTATACTAGTACATTAGGACCCATGACTAAATCCTATGAGAAGATAAATTCTTGTTTTCCACACATGTTTCTTTTATTTAATAGTTGTAATTGTTTTTCTTTCATTATTTATCTTTTCCTATTATTTTCTCATGATATATCAATGTCTCGTTTAGTAGTTATTTTCATTATATTTCTCTCATCATTTCTCTTTCATCATTCTTTATAAGTATTATTTTACTCATTGTTAGTCTATTGAAATATGTGTCAATCAAATAATCTAAAACATCTATTCTCTTAAGATCAAGTTGAATATATTTATATTATTTTCTTTCAATATAAATTATTGACTCATTGAATATCACTAAATACCAAGACATAGCAACATATTATATAAATATATATTAAATCATTTTAAAATAATAATTATAAAATTATTTCTCTTTTTCAATGGTTGTCTCCATAGCAACATGCTATATAAATATATATTAAATCATTATAACAATAATTATAAAATTATTTCTCATTTTCATTGGTTGTCTCCACTACAAATACCTTGCATGACACTCTTCTCTTCATTTGGTATGGGTTTAACAATTGATATTTTGTCTAAAATAAGGAATGCACAAGATAAGCAAAAGAAGGAAGAAGGTGGATATTCTAGAACTTTGGCATGGTAAATAGCTTGGGTGATTAATAATATTTTAGTGTTTTGTAGTTATATATATATAAATGAATTTTTATGGTTTTAAATTAATTACCCATTTGTGTAATTAATCCATAAAGTCCTTCAACTCATTATGTGTATTTTTAAATAGTGAATGGCCTTTGACCTGTCATATATATGCGAAGAAAAATAGGTCAAGGAAAATTAAAGGAGCATTAAAAATTGGGCATTGTTAATTCTATGGTATCAATAAAAAAGTGCACTTAAACTAGAATGCAAGTCATTTTGATCATGCCAATGTGCAAAATAAAACTTTAAAAGAAAATTGACAATATGGAAGCCATCTATCAACACAACACATCATTTCTCTAAAAATAAAACTAAAAGTTAAAAAAGTTAAATAGAACAACAAAACCAAACCAAAACCAAAACCAAAATGAAAGTAAAAGCAAACAACCAAGCTAAAATTTCCTATTCTATCAAAAAATAGTGATTAAAAGTCTCAAGGGTACAAATAGAATAATCCCCACTCTTAAAACTCCTTTCATCTTTAAGCATTAACATCATCATAGTTGTAGTCCTAAAATTGTTGATTTACCTTTTAATTCAAAAATAAAAATATTGAACTATTAGGGTTCATATCCCAAATGATTTTTAGAAAAAAACTAAAATTTGAGGAATATCATTTTCTTCATGTTCAACCTATTAGGATTCCCAAACAAGATAGTAATATAAAAACCTTGCGCTTCTACCAAAATCACTTGCACACAATGATCAACCTAATTCACATTATCAAAGAGATTGATGAAGGAGTTGATTAAAATGTAAAATGTGATCTTGCATAAATAGGAAAGTTAGTGAAGGTAGTCATATCAAACAAAATGACTAACTAACCCTTCAAAGATGAAACACTTGTTAGCTCACATGACATGTGTTCTAGTGAGCATAACAAATGATCATGCAAAAGGTGTAGAGGTGTCTCACAAAGTGAGAACACTTGTCTCAACCATATGAGGTGAGATAAAACTCTACAAAGTTCTCTAAGTGAGCTTAAGTGTAGTCTAAATAGGAATATACTAAGTAGGCTAAAAGTTAACTAGTTTTTACAATACCTCTTTTCACACTAACACAACCCACTAGTACATTTTCGCACATGAATCATTATAGTAAAAAAGAAGAAGAAGGATTTATTTTATAAATAACATATTTTGGTTCAAAGGAATCTATATTTAATGATTCCAAATAAATTTTTATGGTAAAGGATATATATCATTACTTCCATTTTTGTTACAAAAAAAATTAAAGATATAAGAAGGATGAACAGTAAGAGAAGGCTTAGACAAGTAATGTGTGTGCACCTATTCTTTTTAATTAGTGAATAAAGAGGAAAGTTAGAAGAAGAATTGGAAACACATCACATCTATTCTAACAAATATTATATCAAACTTGGCATATATAAAATTGTTATTAGAGTTCTTGTAGATGTGCCTCTATTAGAGATATAGAACAAGAGCACCTCTAGGATGTATTGGAAGCTTATTGTATTGTTTTTAGGTATACTCATTGTTGGTAGTGTGCATTTAGTTCATGTAAAACTTAACTTCTATAATTCAAGAAACCATTTTTGGGACTCATTAGCTAATATATAGAATTTTATTTCAGTCTTAGTGCTAGTATATTTAGTGAAATTATAGAGCTTACCTATATATACATGAAACATAATTATATCATCGAGTGAATAAAAAATTGATACATTTTTTCATACAATTTTTTAATAAGATAGAGGACTACTAACCATGCTAATTTTATTCAAAATGGACAAAAAGAGTAAACGAGAATCACTCATTGAACTACATGTGCAAGACACTTCCAACTAAGGAAATCATTTCTCAACTGAGGACCTTGAATGGACACCTATTGGAGATGATAATTATGATATAGACTTATGTGCTACATACATATATACATACATACATATAGATACACATATATATACATATTATATATATATATATACACACACACACATTTATGTATATATACATATAGATATGCATATATATGTATAGATATGTATGTATATATACATATATATATGTAGATATGCATATATATGTATGTATATATACATGTATATATGTGTGCATGTGTGTATTGTATATATATTAGTTGTGAGTACAAATAGATATTGATGTGCTTTTGACCCCAAGGATAATTGAAATAAACCTAGAAACATGAAAAGGATATAAAGGTTTACCCAAAAAAAGGGTTGTAAAAACCTCCACTTTTATGTTAGGGTAATGTATTGTAGACCACAAGTTGCAATAAAATTAGATATAATGATTGGAGCTACTATGATACCAATGGTGAATTTTTCCATGGAAGGAATGACCCTTTTGGTGATCTAAGGAGAACTTTTGCACCAAGGTTATTGAAAGAAATCATATATTGAGTCTTTATTGCTAATGAATGTGGGGATTGACACAATATGTGAACAACACTACTTATACCATGGTTTAAATTATTTGATGAATAGGAGGGATGCATGTTTGTTGAGGAAAGGTGTTTTGAATGCATGTAAAATAGTACGTTCAATTCTATCCCAAAAGAATGAAGATAATGTAAAATATGTTATTTTGTGGGGTATAAAAGAGAAAGATGACTTCTACTATAAAATACCAAACACCATGGAAAATATTCTATTTTTAATAAGCATCTAAACACCATGGATGTGAGAAATTATGGTCAAGCATTCACATAACTCAATTATTGCAATGGAGAAACATTCTCAAAAATTTAATATGGTGTAAGTAAAATATTGTTAAGTTCTATAAATTTATGGATTCTAATTTACTCAATGATTTATTTTGTTTGGAAATATTAATTTGTCAATGGTTTAATAATATGTTGTCTCAATTATATACCTTACTTTTTTTTGATGAATTTAAGAGGCCGGTGTGCCTATTGTAGGGGCTATATCCCCAAGAAATAAAGTTGAGAATATAAATGAATGACTAACAAAATTTTATAAACAAGGGAACAATGTCAAGAAGATTGGCATGTCAATGCTTCCATGACATATTATAATAGTCCAAATATTAAAGCCATCAATTTTTTATTAGCCTCAGTTTCTATTTGTACACTTAAATCAACTCATTATAATTGATTAATATTTCATTTATAAAAAAAGTTCATATATTTCATAATTTACAGCTTAAACTAGTTTTATGTATTTTGCATGTAGGCAAAGCATTGTTGAAAAATGTGTATAGATAAGTCTTGATATTTAAATAAAATATGTGGAAAATTATATGTTTGAACCCCATAGATTGATATTGTCTTTTACAATTCAGGTATGCCAACAATAAGGATGTTGGTACAAACATATTTGATAGATTGAGTGAGATAATGTATGCAATGAGTGACAATACAAACATCACTATTCACCTGTTAAAAAAATCACGAAGGAATTCAAAGAAGAACATTAATTACTTCCAAAAGACTTGGTGTCATGATGACTATCGTATTGGTAAGTTTGTAAAATTATTCATTTTGGTTAAATATATGCATTTTCATCCTTTAAGTTTTTTTTTTTTGTTCATTACTTGACATCATTATGTTTTTTTGTATAACAATATAGGCAATTTTTTTTTTTAAACTTCTCTCATGCAAATCAAGAAACCAATGCTTCGATAGAGTCATACCACTTCCCCATCAAGAGCCATTATCTAAGTAATCATGCTAAGAAATGTACAAGGAGAATGGATTGGCTTATCCATACACTTCTTCATAGAGTAGGGCCATTGTATAAAAATAAATGATATTTGTAATTATCTAGATTTCTAACTAACTTTAAAAAAGAAAGATATTGCATAACTCCATTAAAGAGGTCAAAGACAATATATTCGATATAGATTATTATCTATATGATCTCCCTAGCACATACAATATAACGATTCAATTAGTTCTAATGAAATGGTATCTTGATAGAAAATTTGGACTAGATTTACACATGTTTTTGTTAGTGGGAAAACAGGGTCCAAACACATGCAAACATGTGTTGAAGATTTTAGATATCCTAAAGAGAAACATAAAAATGAGCAAGATCAAGTTTTTGGTAATATCCATTTAACATATAAATACATTATATTTATATTTTTAATGATTATTTTATTATTTATATTTTTAAATAATCTAAACTCACTAAAGTAATCTTATTGAATTACATATGGTGCCACTCTATTGGTTGATAATGATGATGTAAGAAGAATTTTTATTCATAAGAATAATGGCTCTAGGAAAATTCATCACTAGCAATTCATTGATAGAAAATTCACCATCTACAATTCACCGCGGGAAAATTCACTACCATGACAATTCACCGCCATGGAAAATTAACTGCCAAAAATTAATGCAATTAATTTTTCACACGGTGAATTATGATGGTGGTGAATTTTTCTGTGATGAATTTTCCATTGGTGAATTTCTGGCGGTGAATTTGTCATATGTACCACTAGTAATATTGATATGATCTTTATAATACAATATTCATTTATTTTTATGGTTCTTAAAATTTAATTAAATTTCTATTTCTATTATAGATGGTTGTATTCCACAAGAATATTGAGATGTGATTAGGGTTTTCATTGGCAAAGACCAAAGAAGTGGTAAATTTCAATATCACAATCTTCTTAAAAAAATATTAAAAAAATTGACTTAACCATTATTATTTTTATTATAGATGGTTATTTCATGCCCACATTTTAATGTGGATTTGACATAAACGACACCAATTTTTTCTTTTTTAAACATAGGTATACAACACCACACGCTCCCGACAAGCCATCATTGTGCAACTCAACCTCTACAGTCAAACACTAAGAGATAGTGCTATTTTAATTGAAGCACAAATTGTAAATTAATAAGTTGTAGGCCTATATAGGAAGACCCCCCTTAGTCATACTTTATTTGATTTTGTCAACATTAAACTACCACAAATGTCTTAAGAGAAAGGCGTTGTTAGTAGAATCTTTCCAATTAACTTATCACTAAATTTAAAACTTTGTACTTGATTTCCCTTAGAATTCTGTCATTATCACAATTTCATCAATCTTACGTAAGTGTAGAATAGTTTACCCTAGTTAATTGATTTAAAATTTACAAGGTCCAAAAGTTAGAGGCTCAATAGTGACAATACTCGATTTTACCCCCCCTCTTTTGATTTCACATAGAGATACATTAATGACATTAATCGTGTTATTTGTTGCTCTCCCAATTATAAGATGTGTTTCCTCATAGATTTAATTAAGTACACTTAAATAAATGCAATCCTTTTATTTATAATAGCCTTACTAAATTTAAACTACTTGCTTGTTAAAAAAAATCAGATTGAAAAATAAGTGGTTTTGATACCCCTTACAAAATAGTGCTAGTGTAAGATATTTATAATGGAAGAGTCAATAATTGTATTATAAATTTCATAGTTAATTAGTGAACAACTTAATTAATGCAACTTATTACTTGTCATGAAGAGAATCATTCGCCAACTATGGCCATGGTTAATTAAAGTCGATTTACTTCTTCTCTCATATATATACTAGTTTTCACTACTTTTAATTCATTATTTTATTTAGTATTTACAATGACTACTGAAATATTTCTATATACCTTGTATAATAATATTCACATAAATCAATATTCATTAAATAAATATTTCAATCAAATCATCAACACTTTATTTGGTTAAGAGTAGTTGAGAATGGTAAATTAATCTAAGTTTACCCCTTATAGAAATATTTTATAAACATAACTTAATTAAATTAATAAATTTATCTTAGTTAAGTCTATAATCAACCGGATAGTTTTAATTAATTAGAGTGACAAGTTACCACTTGTTAGTAAGTTTCTTTCCACCTTTAGTTTAAATCATGTTCTAATCCATAATTATAAATTTAATGTTTGTATAAATTAGTCTCCATGGATGGTGTTAATCGAGTCCTTCTTATAATGGTTATTAGCATGTTAAACCATTATCCCTTTACTATACAAACAAATAATAATTAGGTCTCTTCCCAAGCATATATAATGATAAATAATATAATACTATATAATATCTTAATTAACAAATAATTTAAATGGAGCTCCCTTAGCTGGATTAAATTAAATTTTATTCATAACCTCTCCTTATTTGATTAAAATTAAATATACACTTGATAAACTCTTAAATTTTAAACTTGCAAAAATAAACAAAAATATAATGTTATTTATTTAAAATTTGAAAAGTGACTTTAAGTTGTCACTCAAAAGAGAGGTCCTAGTCTCATGAACCCCCACCATGGATCAAATTGAAATTTGAATAAGATTAATTATTATAACAATAAATTTGTAGTTATTGCAAATTCAAATATGCTGTTTAAACACTTTTAACAGAGTTCATTACTACACAACATTTTTTTTTCTTGTCAAAGGATGTTCAAGTTATTTCCTTAAATTGACAATTTTTTTGGTCATTGGACTGATTGATATATGATACAATTAAATATATTTATTGTTATGGGACTGATTGATATGTCTTACAAATAAATAATTCCTGTATTTTACATTATTGATATCATGCCATTGATTACAAGAAAAGGCTGGGATCTCAAAAGTTGGTTTGGAGGTAGGATTAATGATCATTTATGAAAAATTTGCAGTTGACATAAATGTAAGATCTGGTGGTGGTTTTGGATCCATGATATCTGCAAGAATGTCAAGGGATATTTAAATGTTAACAGTTAGAGGTTGTTAGCGAGTTACATAGTTTCTCTCTCAGCTTATTCCCTCATTCGCTCTTTGGGATGTTGGTGCTAAAATGACTAGCTTAGTGGGACAAGATTCTATAATAGAGGGTTAAGGATAAGATGATGTCTTTTATGGATGATGAATAATAAACAATGAATCATATAATATTATATAAATTTAACACAAAATTATATAAATATGGTGTAATATTAATATAAGAAGCTTCTAAATGAAATAAGAATGCAATTTTTCTTGTGTTTCTATTATACAGTGATTAGACAATATTATTTAATTTAAGTAAATTTGAAAAATTATTAAATTAAAATAATAATTATTTTCAATAATCATAAGTATAATTAAATATATATAATAATAATTATGATAGAGTTTTTATTGTATTTCTACTATAAGATGTTTAGCTAATATTATAATATTATCTAATTGAATTTAATTTAAAAAAATCATAACATTCATATAAAAATGATTTTCAATAACAATAAGTATAATATAATATAATTTTCCATATTGTCACTTTTAATGAAATTTCTAATTCATAATATAAGAAGAAAAAAAAATTGTGTAAAAATAGAATCATATAATTGAAAAATAATACAAATGTAATATAAATAAGTTAAAAAATATAATAATAAAAAATTTCTTGAAAAGATATATATGACCCCTTATTTATATTATTGCAAACACACAACATGCAAATTGATATATCTTGGTGTTTTCTATATAGATTATGTAATAAGATAGATAAACTAGTTATTGTAACAATAAATTTGTAGTTATTGCAAATTCAAATATGCTGTTTAAACACTTTTAACATAGTTCATTACTACATAACATTTTTTTTTCTTGTTACATGCGGGATTTATAACAACCATAGATCAGTTTCTATACTTTGTAGTGCGTTGGTATTTTAAATTTCATAAATCTCAATATATTTATTTTTAAATGCTCTATTTTTATTTTGTTCATGGTTTCATAATAAAAGAAATAGAGGGTATAATATTGTTTTTGATAATGTAAGCAACATTTATAGGGTGCTATACCCTACACAAAGAGCCACAAGGTCAGAAAATCCAAAAAAAAAAAAACACACACAAAAAACACCTAATCAAAACCAGGCGAAGACTAACAACACACACGAACCAACAAAAAACCAACAACAAACCAACAACATACTAGCTGGCCTTCTCCTAGTTCTTAGACAACAACTGAACCATATCATCCCTGACCCACTCCTGGCGGTCCTCGATCTTCATCCCTAGCTTGTCCTTCATGGAGGCCGATAGGGTGCTAGTGACATAGTGAATCATCTTGATTGTGAAGCAGGTCAACCCATAGAATTTTTTGTCTAGGATGTTCAATCTTTCTTTCAGCACACCAAGTTCCTCCCCACCGCTAGTAGTGTAGATAGGATCATTCTACTCAATCTCCAACGACTTCGATGAGTGGGAGGCCAAAATCTCCTCCTAAGCTTTTCCCTTGTCAAGAACAAAAGAAGGACCTCTGGATTTTTCATCTTCCTTGTCTTGTCTTTGCTGTCAGACAACTCCTCTTCAGTGTCCAAGTCTCTAATTTGCACTTTTTTCTTGTTCTTTTCCAGCCTGTCAGAGCACCTAACGATGACATCACAACCAATAACCATAGTCTCTGCAACCACCGTATCACCCAAGGAGTCCTTTCTCACAACATTCTTCCCTTTACTTAGAGGCACCTTCTCCTCCTTACCTTTCTTCTTCATGCCGGGCTTAGCAGGAGTCTTAGCAAGGGTAGACTTTAGGTCACACAAACTAACCGCCGCACTGGTTTGGGCAGCACCATCAATACCCTTGAGGATTTTAGTAACAGGTTTGGGTTTCTGAGGATCAGCAGGGACTGGGTGACTATTTCTGACAGTGCCTTTAGATTTAATTGGGGACAAGTTGGGCATAGTGGGGGGCTCAATTTCCTCAATACAAATAATCGAAATAGGTTTTAGAGGGCATAAAGCCAGATGAAAATGGTAGAGTCTTAGGATAAGATCTTGATGGAGAGGCAGAGGAGTAGGTTCATTGGGATTAGCAGTAGCCGAATCAATACATTTTTCAACCGAATTTTCAAGGTCCATAAGTAGGAAAAAGGGAAAGCTCAGAAAAACCTTATGCCTAAGATGATTTAACAAGGGAAAATGGTAGTAGTAATAAGTCTTGTATGTTCCTTCCAGCATAACATACTTTATCAACGCAAGACACACCTAGTTCCATAGCTGCAGAAGAGCCTCCCGTTCAAACCCAGACTAGTTGCACACCAACGCCTCCTCCCCCACAAAAAAATTATTCATACTCTCACTGTCCTGGGTCTTAGAATGTTTAGGATGCTTCATTCCAATGCTCTAAAGGTCTGTCGCTTGCACAATAACTTCCTCATCCATCGTGAAGGAGATGAAACCAATGGTAACATGACAATTCTTCCACGAATTGACGAACTGGGTCGATAGATTTGGGTTGTGACCCACAAGTCTCTCCATCAAAGGAGCAATGCCACCTTCGACGCAAATGTGCCAGACCAGAGGATCCTTGCAAAATTCGTTGCAATTATCTGGCTTCATCCACACTCTATCACCCCCCATGATGTCGCTCTACACACTGTATAACCATGAACTTTGAAACAAAGAAGGTTAGAGACAATAGTAAGGTGAAAAAATCCCTACACAATAAGGCATTTAAGTGGAGAACGACAATTTTTGGTAATCAATCCAACAGATAGATCACATGCATGAGCAAAATAATTCCCTAAAACAATCTTAGCGGAACCATTAAATGGAATCACATCACCCAACTGGCTAAGTAAAAAGGACATGACAGGTAGGGAAGGATTGCCTTCCACGTCACAAAAGCACAAAATTCTACGCAAAATAGTTGCAGGGCCATAATTAGAAATCTCCAAATCCATAGCATTTAAGGGTTGGCCAACATTAGTTAACCTGTAGAAAGAAGTTATAAGGCACAAAACCAAAATAGCAGAAAAATATAAGCCAAAGAGGAGCTTAGTCTCATAATTACAAGTCACATCAAAATAAAAAAACATGAATTTGAAAATCTGAGAGTTTAAGTATATCCCCATAAGGAGGTTACAACAAGTACGGTCCAGCTTAGAATTAATCAACTGGTACTTGCTGCGACAACTCATGATTTCTTTGTTCAACATGGGCTTCATCTTATAATTTGAAAAAATCCACTTGATGTCCATCCCTTCGATATAGCTTATCATCCATCTCATTACCACAATAAGACCACCAAGCCTGATGAATAAGCAAGTGAGTCCCCCAGAAATCCAGCTAAGCATATGCGGTGTTGTCATCATGGGTCAAGTAAGCTATTTGTTCCTTCACTATAATACTTTGAATATTAGGCGGAAGTATGCTTAAGTCACACCAAAATTTGGATAGTTTCTAGTGTGTACTAAAATTGGCCAGGGCATCAACAACTTGGTTCCCCTCTTTGTAGATATGACTAGCCACATTTAATTTTAGTTTAGACACAAGGGGCCTAATATCAAGAAGAATATCCTTAGTGTTCCATCCCAACAACCTGTCATAATTAATAGCATCAATAATGGACTTGGAGTCCCCTTCAATGTGCAGGTTTTCAATCCCCAGGGAAACAACTATCTGTAAGCCCTTTAACAACGCACAAGCTTCCACTATCATAGAAGAGTGAAGACCAATCCCCCTAACATAACCAACCACTAACTTTCCTTTGTGGTCATGAATCACTCCTCCTATACTTTCTCTGCTTGGGTTTCCCTTAGCCACCCCATCAAAATTTAGTTTGAACCAACCCCTATCAGGAGGTTTCCAAACAGTGGCTCTCCAGGCAAGAATTTTGGAGTTGTCATAAGAATTGGCATCCAAGTCTTGATGCCAAGCTTTAGCTATGTTTATTTCCATCTCAGTCGGGCCTATATCCAGGGTTTTCCCTTTGAAAAGAGAGATATATTCCTCAATGAGCCGGGCACCAATACCAAACACCTCTTTCAAGTTCATCTCAGTGTTCCTGAATATCCTATTGTTCCTCTCTTTCCATAAGCACCATCATAAAATGGGAGGAATTTGGTTCCAAATCTCAACAATTAAAGGATGGGAAAAGGGTCCAGACCAACTCAAGATAAAGGATGTGATATCCTACTCATAATCCACTGAATCCCTAATCTTTTAAAGCCAGCTCCCACACCTCCACAACAAAGGGGCAGTGTAACAACAAATGATTAACCGATTCTTCATTGCCTTTACACAAAAAAACATTTGTTGGGGATTTGGAACCCCCTTATCCTTAGATTATCTTGTGTAAGGATTCTGTTATGACAAACAGTCCACCATAAGAAATTAACTTTTGGTATCATGTATCTATTCCAAACCTTCTTCCATAGAATATTGACCATCCCCTGATTAGTCAACTGTCTATAAGTAGATTTCACAGTAAGATCACCCTGGTGATCATGGATCCAAAAAAACTCATCCCCACGGTGGGAAGGGGGTAATCTAGTGAGAGCAAGCAACTCCTGTAGAGTCTCAGAAAGAATACACATATTTGGTGATAAAAGACAAAAAATGCTAATATCATTCCATTTCCTAGCTCTCAAGGGCCCAATCAGGTAATCACTAATATATATACCAAACACTTGTTGAGCCCGACCCTTGAGGAATCTGAACTTAGAAGAATCTAGGGGAGAGTCTAGTAACCAAGTGTCTTCCCAGAATTTGATTTTATTACCATTACCTATCTTCCATTTAATCCCGTTCCTCAAAAGATCCTATAGGTTGCAAATCCCCTTCCAAACCAAGGACCCTAGAGGGTGGGCCTCCAATAGGCAGTCAATCAGGGCTGACTCAGAAGGTATTTAGCATTCATTATATTGCACCAATCCTTCCTATCCCTTAGATGATCCCAACCCACTTTGGCCATGAGAGCTTTATTAGAATATGAAATAGTTTTTATCCCAAGACCACCACCACTTTTCGGTTGGAAAACCTTATCCCATTTAACCATAGCGAGCTTCTTTTTCTCCTCAGTATCCGACCAGAGGAAAGACCTTTGGATCTTCTCAAAACTTTTAGTAATATATCTAGGCATCTTCAACAGGGATAGGAAAAAGATAGGGATACCTTGAAGCACTGTTGTAAGAAGCTGAAGCTTACGAGCATGGCTGAGTAAAGAGCCTTTCCACCCAAAAAGCTTACGTTGAATCCTCTCCAGGATAGAATTCCAAAACTCCAGAGTAACATCTTTCATAGTTAGGGGTAACCCAAGATACACTGAAGGAAGAGTTCTAACCACTCTGATAGCCTAGAACCACAGTAACCCGAAGTTGTAGGTTAGGAGTGCTGTTAAAGAAGTAAATCATGCTTTTGTTGTAGTTAATGCATTGTCCATAACAAGTGGCATAGTTTTTGAGACAATTTTTCCATTTCCTAGCTTCCAACACCGAGGATTTCCCAAATAGGAAAGTATCATCCACAAATTGTTGAATCACAATCGGATCAAGGGTAGAAGCCGCCTTAATTCCTTTTATAGACCCCTCCGACAACATACTTGAGAAGTTCCTGCTTAGAATATCTGCCACCATTATAAACAAATAGGGAGATAGGGGGTCTCCCTGTCTGATACCTTTCCCAACATGAAAGAACCCGAAAGGAGAACCATTAACCAAAACAAAGTACTTAACAGTAGTTACTCATTCCATAATAATATTGATCACAAATTGATTAAAACCAAACTTAGCAAGGACTTTAGGGACAAAATTCCAGATCACCTTATCATAAGCCTTGGAGATGTCAAGCTTAAGGGCCATACTAGCATAGTTGCACCTATCCATCGAGTGGATTAGTTCATGTGTTGTGATGGTAGCATCAAGAATATTCCTACCAGGCACAAAACCTTTCTGAGTTGGGTTGATAATTTTATCTAGGAGTGGTTTGATGCAGTTGACCAAAATTTTGGAGAGAATTTTATAAAAAGTATTGCATAGGCTGATAGGGCGAAAGTCAGACATATGTTGGGGATAGCTACCTTAGGAATAAAAGCAATAAAGGTGTGATTTAGTTGCTTAAGAATCTTACTCGACTTGAAGAAGTCACGAGCAGCTAGAACCATGTCCTCACCAACAATCTCCCAGAAGGTCTGAAAGAAAGCCGAAGGGAAACCACCAGGGCTAGGAGCTTTGAATGCCCCCATACTAAAAGTAGCTAGCTTAACTTCCTCAGGTGTGACAACACTAAGAATTCCCATATTGTCAATCTGAGAAATTAAATTCGGAAGTGAGTCTAGCAACAAACTATCAAGGGCTGGGTTAGGAGCTTCAACAAGAGCCACATAAGCCTTCTAAAAGTAGTCCGCAACCACTAAGCCAATAAGGGATGGCGAGCAGACAACCTCTCCTTGAGCATTGTACAACTTGTTTATTTGGTTTCTCCTCTTATTTTTGATTACTAAAATATGAAAGAAAGAGGTATTTCTATTTCCTTCTTTCAGCCATTGCACCCTGGATTTCTATTTCTAGAAGATCTCCTCTTTCTTATGAATTTGTTCCCACTCACCCCAGATCACTTTCTCTTGGTTGCAAGTGGAGAGACTGATATCACCCTCCTCCATTCTCTTTTGAATCATTTTCAACTTATCCCCAGTGATTTTCTTCTATTGGAAAACATCTTCAAAGACCATTTTATTCCATCCCTTCACCATACATTTAATTAGCTTCATCTTAAAAAAGATTCAAAACATGGGGGACCCACGCACTGGGATATTCCACCATTCAACAATTTTCATTTTGAAATTAGGGTGGGAATTCCACATGATTTCAAAGCGAAAGGGATAAGGTCCAACAATAGACTGATCACATGATGTTAGCAGTAAAGGATTGTGATAATAAACAGTCCCAGGTAAAGCCCGCAGAGTGGCCCTAAGTAGGCCAGACCAGTTACTAGAACACAGGAAGCGATCCAACCAAACTTGAATAAGATCTTCACCCATACGTCTATTGGACCAAGTAAAAGTTTGGCCCGACAAGTCTATATCAATTAGGCCTGTAGAGCTCAAAAAGTTTTCCATATCAACCATACTATCAGAATAGTCAATCAAACCAACACTTTTCTTAGAAGGGAATAAGGGGGAGTTGAAGTCTCCAACCACCAGCCAACACAAACCATTGTTATTATTTATCCTATCAACAAGAGACAACCAAAGAGTAACCCTAACATTCCTTTGGTTGGCTGCATAAACATTTATAAGTGACAAGAGCCTCTAGGGAAGTTAAAAGAGGCACCAATGCTATTCCGACAGCAAAAAAGTTCAATGCCATTTAGTCTAGAAGGGTTCCAGAGCACCACAAGACCTCTAGAGGCCCCTTCAACATCGCTGTAAAAGTAGGATGCCTCAAGCCAGACGTACTTAACAACATTATCAAAATTAGCTTTCTTCATTTTAGTTTCTTGTAGGAGGACATCTAACTTATGTTCAAGAACATAGTTCTTTAAAGCAAGCTGCTTATGGGAGCTATTCATCCCACACATATTCCAAGACATTACCTTCATTTTTGACCTTTTTTAGAAGACACTTACAATGTCTTCTATTTTCCCAAGGCAATCTCATTTGTGGTTTCACACAGATGCATGGATCTATGGCTAGGCCTTCCTAGCTTTGAGTCACCACCCACATCAGCCTTCTTCTTCCTTCCTCTTTTCTTTGGGGTTATCCAATTCTCCTCATCTGCAGCTGACACCTGAGATGAATCCTCCAGGATGAAAGCGGACACCTCTACCAAGCCTAGATCTTCCCATATTTCACCCTCTTCACCAGTAGTCTCACTAGAGCTAGCAGAAGTCACCTCTAACAGCGCACCACCAGTAAGTACCCCATCCTCAAAAACCAAAGTAGGATTTTGTACTTCCAGTTTATTAACACAAGCCACATTTTCATTTAAGGACAAATTTGCAAGACCCTCAGTCAAAACTATCCTGGTCGTAGACCCAAGAAAAGTATCACCAGGAAGAGGGGGTTCTTCGTTGGCCACTAATTCAACCAAAGGAGACACAGAGCTAGGAATATCAGAGGCTGCTGTCAAAGAAGTAGCATCATATTTGGACATGATAGTACTTCCAGAGGAAGGACCAGAAGGAGCAGTAGAGACTCCTTTGTTAGGATCCTTATTAAAAGATGACTTGCAGTTGGTAATGGGTGAAGCCACAATAGTGGTTTACAATTGAAGTGAGGAAGGAAAACTCACAGAAAATGAATGGATGGCAAAAAAATTGATTTTAGGGGTTCGTACAAACCTTTAATAAGGTGCCCAGGCTTGGCACACTTCTGACAGAAGACCATAACATTTTCGTAGCACACAGGTTGGACCCAAGACCCAAATTTGGAGCAGAGCTTAACAAAGTTAGGCAAAGATTTGTTCAAACAAATATTTACACAAAATCGGGAAAACACTAACCTGGATTTCAATTTGGTAATAGAGTTAGAGGTGATGAAGTGTCCTAAAGAGTCACCAATGCTCTTAAATATTGATTCATCCCAGTATTCCAACGGTAATCTAGGAAGGCGAATCCATACCAGGGCTGACTTGTTGAGGTCTACATCTGGGTTAAATCCTGACTTCCAGCAACATAAAGCCAAACTATGTTTACCACATACCCAAGGTCCTAAGGATAGAATAGATATGAGATCATGAGGCACCGTAAACTTGAAAAGGAAAAGCCTACCAGACATAGTGCAGATCTCCACACTTCCCTTGAGTCGCCACTTAACCGCAACCCATTTCTTGACCATGTCCATAGTAGGTCTAAAAGATAGGAACCTACCCACTACTGCATTCTCCTTGGAAGAGAGAATCGTATCGTTGATTGAGTCAGAAATAGAAAAGTCTGTCCCAAACACAATAACCTCATCCCCATGAGGAGGCAGAGGGAGAGTACCTAGTTTACTATTGGTTAAAATATCTTTCCACCTAAGGGGTTTAGGAGGAATCTCAATTGCTGGCACTTCAATTGACGACACGAGATTCATCGGAAGATTCGCAGTCAAAAGACCTGTCCCGCCAGGAGTCTCTCTTGAGGGACATGAGTCCGCATGAGGCAAGGCAAGGCTCGGGTTAGGGGCGGCTATAGGGGGACTGTGGGGTACCCCCAAGGAAGAATCCACCATGTGCACAGGAAGTTCAAACGTGGCCAAAGGATGGAGAGAGTGAGAAAAAATACGAATGCAAACTTTTTTTTAGAATATTGTTTTATACGACAATTTTTATTTTATTTATTGATGCCTTATTATTAATACTGTTTATAATAAATTTTTTACTTTTCACAACCACAAGAGAGAACAACAATAATCTGCATTCTAGATATTAAAACACAAGAATACATTTTATTTTGTCTAAAATAGTTTAAAATTGGTTGCCCTGTGTTATGCAGCCCCACATGGGATGTCACCACTCCTCATGGAGTGGCTGCCGCTATGCCAAGGGAGTTAAACTCCCATGTAAATTTTATCTTTATTATTATTTTTTTAAGATTCAAATTTATAATATGTATTTTTTTTTTTAGACTGCAGGAATCCTATAATATGTATTTTAATTTATATATATTTTTTAGTATTATTTTATAATATTTAAGTTTTGAATAAGCATAATATAATATAATGCTTGAAACATATAATGTAACATTTGGATATATTATATATATATATTTGAAATACAAAATGAATATATATTTTTATGTAAAATATATAAATGAATATATATTTTTAAAATGAAACATAATATTATATAACATTTCAAATACATGATCTATGTAAATAATATATATATTTTTGAAATATAAAAAAAAAACATATTTTCAAAGTAAAGTATGAGTTTTCTAGATATTGCTTTAATGGGTTGTTTTTTTAATTCTTCTTTTTGTATGTGCATGTGAGACTTTTTTTTTTTTAGACTGCAGGAATCGGGTAGCATGACCTCCTATAAACTGCAGTGCGCCTGGTAAACTTTTTAATGTGACCGGCGGCACTGGCGCGACACGCCCTCCGGTACCACGGGACGGGGGGAGACTAGAACTCGTGACCAGCAGAGCCGCAACAGAATTACTTAGCCAACCGAGCTAGGGCCCCTGCCCATGCATGTGAGACTTTTTAAAACTAATGTAATGGGTTACTTTTTTTGTGTTTTAACAACAAATTTTAAAAAAGTACGTATATATCTATCTATTAATCACTAACTCTTAATATCAGTTTGTGTGACAATCTTACAAGTGTTTGAATGATTAAATTTTGTAGATCTAGCTCATTCCTTCATGATTAACATATTAAATATAAATTTACAAAACTAAGTAATTTATAAATCAATGTTTATTTGAGACTACTCTAACAACAACTAGTTGTAACATCATTCTATATTTGTAACTTCCTTTTTCTTACAACCTTAATTCCTTTCTTAACAAGTCTGAATATTTCAACAATAAATTTTATCCAACATCCCCATTTTACAAACCCTCTTCATTGGTTGTTTTTCACTACAATGTTTCAATATTTCACAAGCCTAACACCATTATTACAAGAGTTTACAAGTATCCTTAGGATCCATGTTTCTCACATAGCTATATTTATCCATCAAGACATCAAGACATCATATCTGCACATAAAACTCATAAAAAATATTTTCCATGACCATAGGGAAGCTCACCTCCTAGCCTTAGGCTTGTTCACAAGCCACCCCGAGCTAGGAGATCCAACCAATAACCCAGGGATTACAGTTGATGCCACAAAAAAACAACATAGCTCACTATTTTATTTGACATGATTCATCATTTTACAACACCCATAACCCAAAGAAGTGCACAATATAGAAATCCTCATCAAGGTTCTATTTAGGGAGAGATGAGGAGGCAACCTCACTCTCCCATCACAACCCAAAACCCACATCATTCAAGGTTAAAAATAAAAAGCACTCACAAACATATTTACATTCTAAAACACTTGTTACATACATTTATTCATACATTTTACAGTTACATTAATAGAATGGAGACCTACTTCACAAGCTCCCAAGAGATTTTGGTAAAGATTTTGATGAAGACCCAATACAACTTCCTTCAAAAATGCTCTTGCAGTCCAACTCCTCCATTTCTCTCCCTTTTTCCTCCACTCTCTTCCACTCACCAAAGATTTTTAAAAAATAATGAATTTCTCTCTAACTTAGACTTAAAGAGGGTATAAATAGTGATGCCATGTAATCTCTTCTCTCCCAATGATATGATAACACATGGATTCCATTTCCTTTCATTTTTTTTTCAATTCCAAGGAGATGTGACCTTCATTAATGCAACCACATGGGTGAGAGAGGTCATTCATGAATACTCCCATCACTTGTCTTCCTTGAATTTTCCCTCATAAATGTGGAGGTTGGAAAGTCTTCAAAAAGGACTTGTAAGGTGGGTGAGGAGATAAGACTAGGATTCTTGCTTGAGTTGCAAGTTAAAGAATTTCGTCACTTTTCTTTTATGGACTTTAAGAGGGGTTACATAAGTCAAAAACATCTAAATTTGGTTTTAAAAGCTTCCCAAACCCTATAGGTTAGACCTAGGAAGGTTTTGACACTAGGTAAGAGGTGAAAAGACTCATTTAAGGCCCCTTAAATGCCCTTGAAAGACCAATTTCGAAATTGAAACTTAGGATGACAACTCACCCTTCCACACCACCCTAGGGCACTTAGAAGATTTGAAAAAGTACATTAAACACACTTAGAAGGCTGGAGAAAATATTTAATAAATACCTTTAGAAGATTTGAGAAAATACAATAAACACACTTAGAAGGATTTTTTTTCTTCTAAAAAGTACAATAAACACCACAACACCATAGGATAACATATAAAGATATTAGTCCCCCCATATAGACTAATATCGGCTTTACAAGTTTCACACAATTGGGTTATTGGTAGATCTCCAATCCTTTGGTCATGGATAACCTACACAATTAATTCACATGTTAATGGTCCAAAATATATAACAAAAGCAACATAAATTAAGTTGCATAACCAAAATAAGCATGCACAAGTCATTTTAATATAATATTTCATCTTTGAACCAACTAGAGTATCTCAACATCAAATGTGATAATCAAGACAATATCCATAAACACAATTAGACATTAAATACATCCATGATCATTATTCATACTCATACTTAAATATTAAATCTATACATGATATTCATAATCCATCTCATACTAAAATTAACATCAATTTGAACATTTTAATTTAAATCCCATCTAATCATAGCAATTAACTAACCACCTATCATATGAGCCATATAAGCAATAATTAAAGATACTACAAAAAATCTAATCATCATCCATATCTAAAATATCATAATAATGTTCATAACATAATGTCTCTAGCCAACAATAAGTAAAAATGTTGCTATTTTCTATGTAAATAAAGGATGGCCTCACAAGTTACAAATAATTTGATTCTTCCAATGATAACTTCCAAAATTCTATTGATTATTTGAAATCACTGCTATGAGATTTACCAAGAAGAATAGATGAAAAACAAATTTTTAGTCAATATGTAGAGAGATTTAGAAAATATCTCCAAGAATCTCTTACTTCTTCCAAATTTACATTGATTTGTGGCTTGGAGGATATGACTATAGATATTAAAATAACATATGTGATAGGTCAAATGACCATTCATTGTTTATAAATACACATAACAACTTGAAATCCTTTATGGATTAATTATACAAATTAATAATTGACTAGAAACCATAAAAAATATTCAAACATATACATATAGTAAATAGACTACAAAATACTAAAATATGGACTATATTACTAAAATACAATCCATGAAGTCAAGTACAAAATGTTGATGTTTCTTTATGCTTGCATCCATTACTTTTGTTTTAGAAGCAATAAGTCTACTAACTTGTAAGATAGGCCATAGATAATTTATTTCAAAATGTAACCATAAATATTTGGTAGACATTTATTTTCTACCTCAAAAAAACTATTATATTTGAGAGTAAATTTAAAGTAACATTTTTCAATAAAATTATTGATGACTTAACAAAGTTGTCTAGAATGCTTATCCTTAAGAATATTAATTTTTACAATTTAATCTTTTTTCACGGCATCCCTTCAATATAGTTTAAACCCACCAACCTTCCCTCCTACTTAATCTTTGGATCCAATTAGATAGCTAAAATTAATAATATTATTTTAAATTTCTCCAATGAGTTCATAACCTTCAAAAGGTATTTTGCAACCTAAAATTAGTTCTCAAGGTTGCTTCTCATTCTAAATACATTGAAGCATTATTAGGGAAATCAGAATGATGCTTGATTTATTCTAATGGATCATGTTAATGAAGGGGGGAAACTATTTATTTATGTTCATAGATGGGTCCTTTCAAGTGGGTTTTCCCTTTCGTAAATAAGTTGCAGCAATAAGATAGTTTATTTTTTAATAAGTCTTATCCTTTGATCTTCAAGGTTCAATTTTAGATTGATAGTAAAGAAGGGTATGCATATATTAAGGGTTATGAATCTTTGTGTCTAATTTTTTCATTAAGAAATGTGTAGGTGTTTCCAATTTATACTTCATGGCTTTGTCATTCTTCTCCATTTTGACTTAACTCCATGGCTAATGGATTAAGGATTTATTTTTGGTTCTTTCATCTTTATTGAGCTAAATATGTCATATAAGTCATTAGTAACTATAGTGAGTTATCACTATAACACATAATTTTATAATTTTACCTTGTAATGAATTACTTCTTAAAATCCTTACTTTTGGACTATTGCATTTAAAATTTAGCTTTTTGAATGGTTAAGAGTCTATAGTTTGTTGATCTTTGATAACTCACATAGAGTTTTAATTAACATGTCTATCTTGTCTAATGAAATTCAATGCATTATGTTGACAACCATTCTAGTACTACTTAAATTTGTCTCTTCCAATTTCCTCTTAAGGCCTTTGTGTTTATAACAAATCAAAAAAACATAAATTAGGGCATTTTCTTGAACTTGTTGTCCCACTTTGTGAAATCCACCCTAATTTTGTGCTCTCATACTACACAACTCTCCATGTTGTCACATTCTCATTCTTCTTGTCATTCAATATTATTTTCATATCTTCCCTACTAATTGGTATCTTTGTTGGACCTCAATAGCATATATGTGGTAACACAAAACTTCCTATGCACACTCTTAAAAAATTACATATTGCTATGGAGACCTTTGTAGCATGCATGTTGGGGGTTCTATTTCCTAATCCTTATAACTAAGTTGAGCTTCAAGATTAATTAATAGCAGTTAGGTTTGAATTGTACAAGTTCTTTGTCTTCATCCTTGTGATTTTATTGTATTTGAATAACTTGTTGTGGATAGTTAAAAAGCTATGACTATACATGATAATTGGATATTGAGAAAAGAGATGATGAAAATGGTATTGGTAGTTTCCTTTGAATCCTTGTCCATCTCTATATTATGTTGGTTTGGACAACATAGAATTGATCATGTGGTCCATTGAATTTTTATGTGTATCATAAGATTAGATCTTAATTAATCTTTGAAAAAAATTATAAAAACAATTTAATCTAAGATGAGTAATTAAGATCTAATCTTAATTAATCTTTGAAAAAAATTTGTTAGACAACGTCACAAACTGTTGGTGCATCATTGTTTCCATTTTTAACGCTAACTATGACTGATCAAAATGTCCTCTTGCCCGTTTTTTTTAAAAATAGAGTAACTTAATTAATATGCGCAGAAAGTTGTCTATTATAATTTTAAATTTATAACATTATTTTAA
Source organism: Sequoia sempervirens (assembly GCA_007258455.2). NCBI lineage: Eukaryota > Viridiplantae > Streptophyta > Pinopsida > Cupressales > Cupressaceae > Sequoia > Sequoia sempervirens. Next base: position 309,360,849 of record VDFB02086081.1, read on the forward strand.
ATTTATAACTTATGTCATTTTGTTAAAAAATCTAATAACTTAATTAACATAGGGAAGGGTTGGGGATTTTGGAAGTCGTTATTAAAATTCTAAATTTATAATTAATTTTATTTTATATTATTTAATTTAGTTTATTTAGTATATTTATAAATCATAATTAAGAGTAATAAATACAAAAATCTACTGTTATAATTAACAATTAACAAAAGTTTCTAAGTTCATATGAGAAACAAATCTGTTAAATATATTCTAAAAGTTAAAAATAATTACATTCTATTTTGAAAAGATTCTAAATTAATATATATTTCTATAATAATATTATAAATCACATAGGAGAGACTATAAAAGGAGGTATAGTTGAATAAATCACATATATTAATACTAAAAATATAACTATTATAAAAATGTTAAAAGTTTCTAAATTCATGTTAGAAAATATTCAAAAAATTTATATTCTATTTTAAATTAATTTATCTTTTTATAATAAAAATTATAAATTGATATATATTATAAATTAAAATACTATATTATATTTTGCTTATAATAATTTTTTACCGTTTAATAAAAATATAGCAAGTCAAACTATACGGTCTAATAAATTTTAAAGTTATAATATACGGTCTAAAATTGAAAAAACAGTCAAATAGACCATCAAATTCCAGGCCTACATAGGCTATATATATTAAAAAATTGTAAAATTAGAAAATATTGATAATTATAAATAAATGTAAAAATCTTAAATTTACTGTTAAAGCAATGATGACTATTAGTAAAAATGTCAACATCTTTGAAAAATTAGAAAAAAATAAATTTAATCTCGAAAAGATTCTATTTTGAACATATTTTGAATTAATAAATATATTTATAATAAATCATATATATTAATATATATGACTATTAGTAAAAATGTCAAAATCTTTGAAAAATTAGAAAGAAATAAATTTAAACTTGAAAAGATTATATTTTGAACAGATTTTGAATTAATAAATATATTTATAATAAATCATATATATTAATATAAAGTGAAATTAGAAAAAAATATTCCAATTATAAAGTAAATCATATATATTTAATAATAATTTTAAGTGTCATATTTACGGTTATATAAAAATATAGCAATATCAGTAGTTATTTCTGGATTCGATTGTGTGTAGGCTTTTTGAATCAACGTTTCGGATCACACGTTGATTCAAAAAGCTTACACACAATCGAATCCACAAATAACTACTGCTATTCTTATAGATTGTGGAAATCTAATAACATCAAAATATAGCAAGTCAAATAATACGGTCTAATAAATTTTTAGATTGTAATATACAGTCCAAAATGAAAAAAACTGTCAGATAGACCATCAAATTCCAGGCCTGGCATCATCTATACCATAGCTACATCGTGGATAGCCGCTGGCAGTTGCAATCAACCAGCAGAAACTTCTAAGAAAATCGAAATCGAAGATATGCATAAATCTAACTTTAGCTCTAAACGGATTGTGCGATGGAAACGTCCTTATCCAAAACACAAATATTTATCTTGCAAAACCGTTCACTAATAAAAATTCAGAGCTGAATGATTGCATTGAAAGTTTTGTGTCCAAGCATGGCGTCCTACAGAAGTGGTATGTTGTGGGCAATCATGTTTTTGGCAATTCATGGAGGCTGTGCTGACTCTGATACAATCAAAAACGCCTGCAGTGATGCCTTCTATAGAGATTTCTGTATTTCATCATTATCCAAAGCTCCCGGGGCTTTGCAGGCAGATTTAACCCAGCTTTCTGTTATTGCAGTCGATTTGCCTAGTGAAGAAGTGAAACAAGTTTCTCGTCTTATTGAAAAGCTCAAAGAAGAAAGTCCCAGTGTTTCGGGTCTTAAAGATTGCTCAGATCTTTTTGAGGATACAGGGCTTAATCTTGCTGGTTCACAGTCAAAGCTAAAGCAATTGTCTAATGCCAGTTTCAATGAATATCTTTCAGACGTGCAGACATGGTTGAGTGATGCAGAGGGTAATCCAGATACTTGTGTGACTGGGTTGGAGGAAATCAATGCTGCTGCAACCATGGTTTCCACTGTTAAGCAGAATACAGATAATCTTACCAAGTTGATTAGTGATGCTCTAGCTGTTGTTAACAAGCTTAGGCAGCAGGGACATATTTGAGTACCTTAAATAACAATAAACATACTGGCATTGGGCTTGTCAGCAGTGATATATTTCAGTGCCTTAAATAGGAAATAACACATTGGCCTTGTTTTGTGAGATGTATCATTGTACCTTGCATAAGATACAAATGGCATGGCTGATTTTGAATAATTTTAGTGTGTTTGGTGGTTAGAAATATATTTCCAAGATATATCACTGAATCTTAGTTTTAAAAGGTTCACCCTATAATTGTATGAATTAAAGAAAAGCATAAAAAACTTCGTATCTTCTTTGGCGTTTTGCTAATCTTATGTGACAGGGAATATCCTCAAGATTTCCACGTTTGAAAGTAATTTACCCTGATGTCTGCCTTAATCGAAATGAGTCTGTGCTCCATTTAAGGAAGCTTTTCAATACATTGTAGAATAAGAGCCATCTTCTAAAGTGATACCATTCTGAACTGATCAGTATCATACAGAAATTATTTTTGTGGAGTAGGGGTTTTCGGAAAACAAAAATTATGCTATATGATAATTTAAATTTGTTTTCAATAAAATAGGAGCTTCTGATCCTAAAATTTTAGATTTAAGAGGGTGTGTTTGTTGTGGGCTGAAAGTTTTGTCTCTTCACTTCTTGATTTTTTTATTACATGCAATTCATCTATAATTCTTTGAATTCTTGTCAATAATATTTTAGATTTAACTAGATAATTGTAAATTTAACATTTCTTGTTATTAGAAAAATCATAAGGCCACAAAAATGATATTGAAGTTGGAAGACTTTCCATCTTACTGCAAAGGTCATTCAACACTTGGCACACAAGGTTGATGACTTGGTCATAAAGGTTGTTGGCTTGCATACTCCAAGTGTTCCTAAGGTTGACACCTATAGGGCACTTATCTACTCATTTGTGCCACATTATAGGGCACTTGTCAATCTACCTCATAAGTGGATTGCATCATCCTTGCCTATATAGGCAAGCTCATATTGTAATCAAATCAACTCTTTTATCAATATCATTTTGATAATGGAAGATTAGGCATATTGTTTGCAAGTGTATCTTTGTGGAAGAATGAGGTTTTTGCTATCATGATCTTGGATGAAAATCCTAATAGAAAATTTTAGAGAAAATTTTAAGCTTGTCCATTATCACAAAATCCATAGAACCCCCTGCTTATAAAAAGCTCCTAAATCCCCTCCATGGGACCACAACCTAAGCCCTCTTAACGAGACTTAAAATAATATCTTCTAAGAGATAGTCTTATAATATTATTTTGATAAATTAATTTCCATAGAAGCCCACATTAACAAATCTGTTTTAGTATAGATGTACTTAAAAGTGGTAGTTGTAATAAGAAAAAATATTCCACAATCATTCATAAACCCCTGTCAAAGAAATCAACATTAAGATTTATGTACCTTGTTCCACAATCATATGATATCTTGTTTTGGGTTCACAACCCACACAAATCCACTCATATCTTTAAAAAAAATATGATGGGTTACCTTGGTACAAATAATTTTGTTCACACAAACGTCAATCTTGGTATTGGTTGTAGGGCACTAATCAATTTTCTTTCTTAATCCTATGGCTATACTGAATATTAAGTACAATGAACTCAAACACATTTATATACACATACCAACATACACTTTAAAAATTTAAGCATCATTCCACGTACATATGTCTATTTGAATATCCCACAATTTAGATTACATAACATTGGACAAATTCAATAAATTGGTTTTTTCTCTATCATATTGACTAAACCAAACAATATAATTTCTTTAATAATATGAAAACATAGAACATAGGCATTCAAGCCTTTCCTTGTGGTTGACTTACACACAATGATCTCCTTTTTACCTAATTTTGTAGACCTACCCTAATCTTTCTTGAAATTTATAGAGTCACACAAAAGATAAGGTTTTCTCTTTCTTTTAAAATTTCTAAATATCCTTAAATTCTTCCCAAATTCTCACTCCTCTAACTCACCTAACCACTCTCTACATCACATAAGGACAAAAAAGTGACTACAATTATGTACCTACTCTAAATTCTTCCTCATTTAACATATATTGTTTACCCCTCCAATTTCCTCTCTTTTCCTTCTACCCTACCTAACAACCTATGTTGTTCTTACTTGATTGCTTTCCATTTGTTCCACCTCAAACACCTCCTTTTTAATCCTTTATTGTCTCATTGTTCAATTTTTCTTAATCTTCTCGTGATTGTTCATGTAGCACAAAATAATGAACTCAACCAAATTGGGTGGTGACCTTGCTATTATTTCCACATAATAACTATTGAAATTTCCTTTAGCTAATTGGCTTGACCTAGAAAATAGAAGAATCCCATGCAACCTCCTTTCTTTTCTTCTTCTTTTCTATCTTCTTCCTACACGTGTCTTTCTTTTTCGCAAAAAATGTGTAAATGTTTTCTCATGAGCACCAACATATGTACATTTAATGTCTTAAACAACAAAATATAATGAATTCAATCTTTAATCTAGCACTCATATTCAATTTGAGAAAATTAACTTTTTCAAAATTATGTGTGGATATTTTTTATCCTTTATAGGATTCCCCTACATTAAGCTCCCAGGGTTACAAAAATATGAGCCCTTGTTGATTGCCAAAAAATGCATTGTTGTAGCTTGCATAGTGTATTGTTGCAAGTAAACTTGTAGTTGAACAATTACACTATTTCTTCAACTTCTACACCTTTAACATAATCCAACCTTTTTCTTCCATCTTAATGCACAACATGCCACTACCTTATTTTTAAAAATATCATTTCAAGGTTTTTGATATGCCTCTTAATCTCAAGGCCATAATATTATTTTTCTTACAAACTATCCACTTCAAATTCACTTTTAATTCAGATTCATACTATTTTTTCATAAATTAATTAAATAAGTCATTATTTAATTAACTACCTTTCACAACTAACCATTCATCCACCAACTAATCATTAACTATTTCCTCATTATCCCCCTAAATCTGATTAATTAAGTCAATTTAATCATTTTACCTTAGCTTCCATTTCCTCCAACTAACCAATTAATTAATACTTAATTAGTTGATTAGGATAATTAATTTCCCCTTAAATTTCGTCTCCAATTTAATAATCCAAATGCTCAAAGTGGAAATAAATCTCAATTCCTCCAACTAATCAATTATATTAATATTTTGTTAATTAATTGATTAGGCTAAGTAATTCTTCTTTCCAATTTCTTCTAACTTTAAATTCTACACTGAAGGATAGAGAAACTAATTTAAAAACAAGGATTAAAATCCTCACCATTGAATCTCTCATAAATATAAGATGAGACAAATATATCTTATTAAATTCTCTATTAGAACTCTTGCTCCCATCTCATTTTATCATATATCTTGACAAAATATCATTCAATGAAAAAAACATATTGCATGCTCTTGGGACACTTATTCCAAAGGCTAAATTCTTTGTTCATACAATTAATATATCCCCCCGATTCATCTTCTAATCCCACCCCTCCATTCTCCTCATGTGAATTCTATTATTTAAGAGAGGCTTGCACTCCTCATATGAGAATCCATGAATCAAACAATACTCTTATGATTTTAAATTTATTGGAAATTAGAAAAAGATCATCCACATACAATCACATGCCATCACTTGGAGCACATCAAAAGTACCAATAGAGGTGTAATGCTTTAGTTTATTTTTTGTGTTATTATTTTTCCTCTATTATTGCTCTAAGTGTTTCTTTCTGAAACCTCAAAAATAGGGGGCTCCTATCTTTTGGGGAGATGGAACCTAGGGGTTAGGACCTATTTCACTTAGTTTCACTCAAGGAAACCCTAGAGATCTCAATCCAAGGATGGAGTAAGGGAAAGATATCTGCTAAAGGTTGTCCTAGGGTGTGATTAATGAATAAAAGGGGGTTCACCAAGAAGCTAGGGCTTGGAAAGACAAGTAACATGTGAAACGTATTGATAAAACTTAATGATATGCAAAGCTTAAATAAATGACCTAAAAATGAATGCAAATCAAAATAGTAAACTGAGAAATTAGAGAGGTGCACTTAGAAACCTGTAGAAGCTTGAATGAAGCTCTTAAATGCTAAAAATATTGACTTTTATGCACACTAGGACTCATACGCTAGTAGGGGTTATTTAGTCCCAAGGGTTTCAGGTTGAAATAGAAATCTGGAACCGCTGAATCATGATCTACAAAAAAAGTCTGAAAATAGGTATATTGGGACTCATACGCCACAAGTGGCAATTTATTCCCAGTATTAGGGTTGCTCTAAAAATTTGATATCCTTTGATGATTTTCTGTAGCTTCCTTCCTACCAAATCTATGAGTCTGAATCACTAGAATGCAATCTGTAGGTGACTTTCTATGATCTTGCAAGTAAGATGACAACTTTGACAACTTGACAACTTTTCTCCAATCTTGCTCTTTAATGGATCTTCAACCTAAACCACCTAGATCTACAATCACACATAAAAGAGAGGGAAAAATGTTGTTTTGTTAGTGGATAGGGGTTTACCTTGGTCAAACCTCGTTCTGGTAATAAAACCTTGAAATGAAATGAAATAGAAAGGAGGAATGAATGAACAAAATGATATGTTGCAACTCACCAAATCCTAGGAACAAAAGGCTACAATATTGTATGTAATGGCTACAATGAATTTAGATCTTGACTCTTGCTTGAATGATATGGATCTCAATTTGAATGCTTACTTGAATCACAAAACCCTACATCACAAATGTTAGCTAAAAAAAAAAATGATGCATAATGACTTTGACATGATGCTTGAATAATGCTAAAAAATTCTTGATAATCACTCTTGAATGCTCTTGTAAACTCTTGTGTAAGTGTTCTTATGATAACTTGATGAATTGTAAGCTTGTTACGTGAAATTGAGTGAAATAACCTTGTAGTTATGCTTGTTAATGCCAAATTTTGAAAATTACAACACTACAAGCCGACATTAGATCTAGGAGAATAAAATCACGTAAATATTTTGAATTCAAATTAGGTCTAAGCTAAGTAGGCCTCATACACCAATTAGTGTGTATGAGTCCCATAAGGCTAATCTTGGGACACATTTTTCAAGTAAGGTTTAGTTTTATGTGAAATTTAGATCTAGACCCCAAAACCTAGGTGGGACCCATACACCCAAGGTGGTGTATGAGTCCCATATCAATAAATTTGGGCCATACAATCCAAAATCATTAAATTATGATTGGTCATTTGATATGCGTCGAGATCATCCTCAGAAAGATGCATTAATCAAGGCTTGTGGGTGCAAAATAAGGCCAAATAAGGTATAAAGAATCCCAATTAATTGATAAAACCATAGATTAGTGTGAATGTGTAAGAAAACACTTTATAACACCCTAAATAAGGAACCAATAAGTCTATTTAGCTCACAAGGTCCCAAACAAGTGTGAAAATGTAGAGGGATACATTTTCCTACACTACATTTAGCCCCCACTTTAGTGAGAGGAGGAACTTGCTTGAAAATCAAACTTTAAAAGTAGACAAACACACATCAAGAGGGGTTCAAATGTACCAATGCTAGTGAGATACAATGACAACAATCAAGAGGGATGATCAAACCCTTACGATCAAGATCTTATGGAAAACCAACATAGGCACAAAAGAACACACATTAAAATGATGTAAGGAGCAATAAGGCACAAGAATACACTGCCAAATACATAAAGAAGAAAGAAAAAAAAACAAAAACATAAGAGGTGGATCAACCTTTGACCGTTTATCATGCATGCTGTGGATCAAATCTAAGCTATTTTTCCAAGAAAGTTTACAAGTGGAACACAAAGTCCACAATGCAAACCAATGCACACTCACAAGGGCTAGTGGAACCTCAGGTCATCCACTAGGTGAGCCCCCAACGAGACACATACGTGCGCTACTGGTATGCACTCACATAGACAAATGAGTGGCTATGGGAAATTCATGCCTAAGTTTGGCTCCCATATGTACAACCATACCAAAGCTATACCTTCTAATAAATTTGATAAGGTTCCACACAAAAATGAACTTCGAGCTCCATGAGGCAAGCAAAGCTTTGTATGCTTGAAACTCATGAACAAACAAGATGACACCACATGCAAGAAAAGTGTGTTATGCAAGGTGGCCATATAATGAATGAAAAATGGTGTAAGGTATGTCCAAAGGAGTTTTTCTTAGTTTATGTAAGGTCTTAACTTAGGGAAAATCATGCCTAATGTCTCCAAGAGAGGACGAATCAAAGAATAGAAGATTCACAACTTAGGGGATGTAGTGTGTCACATCAAGCAACTAAGAGGAATATTATATTCTATGAAAGATCACACTCTTGAAGGACATCACACATATCATCATAAAGATAAAGATGCATCCCATGAAACAGAATACTACACAATATGAAACATAAAATTGAAAAAATAATAATCTTGGGTGTGCAAAAAGTTGAGTCCACTTTTTGGCCAAAAAGTGGGTGTTTTCCCTGATTTTCAGCATTTGACACATTTGACCTTAAAATTTGAAACACTTAGAAATGAAATCTTTAAAAAAGTCACTAATCATAAAATGTAGTGCTTGGAGTCTAGTTTCCAAATATGTAATTTATTTCAATACCCAGATTGTACAAATAGAGTTTTAATAGGCATTTCTAAAACCCATTGTTTAAAAGTCATTTTTTTTTACCATACCATGCACGTGTACGACATCC
>VDFB02086081.1:309369816-309500136 GCA_007258455.2 Sequoia sempervirens
TATATCTTTTTGGTATGTCCACATTGACCAATGAGCTTGTGATTGAAGATATTTTCTTGTGCATGTTTAGTTTTTCATGTTCCTGACCGACATGTTGGTGGTAGTGTGTTGTGGATTTTCATGGTGAAATTAACCAAAGTTTTTTTGTGTTGGAGATGTTAATTTGGGTCTCCACTATGTTGTGGCCGACCTTGGTGGATTCGCATTAAAATTTTATTTGTAAATTTGGGCCAACATTGCAAATATCTTCTATTTTCTTGGTCGACTAAGTTGTGATGAAATCTCAAGTATAGAGGATATATAAGTGTGATTGTTTCATCAATGAAGAGTGTGCTTCATGTGCTCCTATGTGCGTATGTACGAATATCATTCGATTACAGATCAGAGTGTGAAGAAGATTGTGCGAAGTGTTAAGAAGTGTTGAGCTTAATTGGAACTGTAATTAGGCTTGTGCAGAAGCTATTTTTTTAGTTCATATCCTCTAGATTTTTAATCCTATTCTATTGGGAAGTGAGCCCCTTTTTTATTTGAGTAGTGAGCTCTTGGTAGTGTGCCTAAATGCATGTGCATTCCCCTTATTATTTTTCATTATACTTTTAACAGAGTATAATCTTATGGACTAATATCCACCATGGTTTTTCCCCTAACAGGGTTTCCACGTAAAAATACTTGGTGTTCTTTGTCTCTCTAATGTGTTAATTGCTTGTGGTTAATTACTTATTCATCAGATCTAAGATTAAAGTTAAGATAAGTTGGAAAAGTTTAAATCTTTGTAAGAACTGATTCACCCCCCTGTCAGTTGTTTGTCCTTGTTTTGCCAATAGAAAGTTATACCCCAATCTAGTTGTGTCGTGTTTAGTGAAGCATTGATACTTGGGTGATTCCAAGTTAGGTGTGTAGGGCTGGTCCAATCTTTCTCGCCAAAATTTTTCATCCCATGCTTGTGACGAACTAGTGTTCATGGACGTGCCTCATGCACCCGCCTGGTGTTTAGAGGATGCACTAGACAACCTTGTTTTATCCTAGCTTAAGGCCTTTTGGTCATAACTTAGTATAGTGTAGGGGATGTGTATCCCACCCCGAAGCTACTCACCACATACTCCCTTAGGTTGAGATAGAGATCTTTGAGTGAACTTAGATAGTTCCCAAGTAGAGAGAGAAGGTGTGTCTGTGCCATCAATCCTATGTCACGATCTCTACTTATCCACCTTCACGAGAAATGGTGTTCCACCCGAGTATCAAGGATTATTAACCCAAGCAATTAGGTGGTGAACCTACACTGAATATACAAATCCACTTGAATAATATAGGTTTGTGTTGCTTGGCATGTTTTCTTATGCAAAACTAGTGCTTATCTTGCATCTATCTTAGTCCATGACTGACTATTTTCTTCTTTGTTATGTCCTTTTCCATCGAGTAATCCCTGTCCTATAGAGGTGGATACACTTTCTTCAGAGGTACCTCCACTCTTTTAGCAGGTGGTTGTGCTTCCATAAGGGTGACTACATATCCTCAGTCTAGTCAATTAATCTAGCTCATTTTCCCACCTATGTAAATCTTCTTGACATAAAGGTAGCTTTGCTTTGTTCTTGGTGGCTGCACCATATCCATAAGTGACTACACTATCATCCTCAGTCCACTTTCCATAGGTAGATACACTATCTTTAGATGCATATACACTCTTCCCATAGGAATTTTTTCTTTTTTCATAGGTGGATACACTATCTGTTCCATACATTCTAGTCCATCTCCCATAGGAATTTCCGCTCTGTTCATAGGAGGATACACCATCCATATTCATACACTATTCAAGGTCACATCCTTGATAGGTGTATATGTTCCCCAATGCGAATTTTCACTACACACAGAGGCATCTCTGTATAGGTGTATGTGCTACCTTTAGAGGAATATGCACTTTGTGCTTGGTCCTATCCTCTTCCCATAGAAAACCTTGAGAGTGATCCCTCTTAACTAGTGAAATCCCTTTGTTGTTCTAAGCCTATTCTCGTGACCAATTTTTTTATCATCATCCAATCTTGCATAATATCCATTTTTGTTCAATCAAATTTTCCAAAAGTCATCAAATCATCCATCTAATCACATGAGGACATCCTAATACATCCTTAATAATCATCCCCATCATCAAATATCCAATCATAGCCTCCTAGACATTGATTTGAGAACATTTACACTCGAGTCAATCAACCAATCAATCTTGATCATCATCTTTGCACTCACTTAGGAACTTAGTTCATTCTGAGTTAGTCATCATCATTAGCCATATCCATTTTCTCTGATTGAGAAGCAATTTTACGCCATAATCATCCTTTATTCTTGATAATATTACCTATCTCAAGTACTATCCCATCATCATCATCATTATCATAATCATTATCCTCTAGTTTGCTTGAGAACGTAAGGCTACCTCAAGTAACAACCAATCCAACCATCATCTAACCAAGTTCTCAAATCTACTTAGAGCGCTACTTCAATCAAACATCTCATCCATTATCTAATCATCAATAGAATCCAATCAACTATCTAATCAATCATCTAATAAACCATCCAACTATCCAATCAATCATTCAATCAATCATCCAATCATCATTATCTAGTCTTGTCCTTAGGTCCATCATCATAATCATCATCATCTAATCATCCCTTTCATTCATGTTATCACTCAATCATAGGCTAAGAAACTCATGGAACAACAAAAACAATAGGATCATTAGTCACCTTATCCTCCTAATCCACCTACTAACGAAGGATCCCAACAGTCCAATGTGTCAAGTCAAGCTACTGATTCAAATCATCCTCACGTTCAAGACTCTCTTGAGGATGGAATGGTGTCACAACCAGAATTCACTATCAAAGAGTATCTTAGCAATCTAGTTAATACAAAAATGATTGATCATATCTTTAGTGAATAGTTAGATCAGAGTCTTTCTTCATTACTCATGTGGGGCACCAAACCTCCACCTGGGTTTGATATGACACAATACTTGGGTACAGATGGATCTTATACTCCTAAAGATCCTCAGACCTCTCAAGACCCTTAGCCTCCCTTAGTCTCTCGAGCTACCCAAGCTCCTCCTGAGAGTTCTCCTAAAACCAACATGGATTTGTAAATGATGTGTGCATTTGGGTTCCACCTTCTCCTCTTTGGATTCCAATTATGGGAGCTGGAATAGACTTTAATAATGCTCAAGGTCCTACATCTATGCTATTTACATAATTCATCCCATAGAGTGTCCAACAATATCCATATCAAACATTAAGTCATCAATCACATTCAAGAATATCATGGGTAATGCTTCTAATGCTTCGTTACCCATGTCTCCTCATGTCCCTCATACCCACACAATTTATTTATAACACTACCAACACATCCATTCCATCTTCATCCTAGGTTCCAACTCCTGTGAATCAAACACCTCAATTCAATCTTGGCCATTCCATCACACCACCACCTAATCAACCATTATCGTCTTACCAACAACAACCACCCTATCAACAACAACAGTCACAATCCAATCAAAAAATCCCATCTCAACCTCAACAACAATCTTCATAAAACCACAAGGAAATCCATCATCCTAGTATCAACAACAACCACTCTATTCATATTCCAAACCCTTGCCACATTATTTCTCACCTCACTATTATCAACATCCCCAATCATCATCTTTCATGGAGCTTTCCATGCAAGATACATATCATCAACCACCACCACCTAGACCGTTACTCCATGTCAATAATTCCACCAAAAGAAACAACCTCAACATCAATCATACACCAATCAACAACAATTCCAACCAATCCATTACAACAATAATCTCATCCACAACCACCACCACATAAATAGCAACAAAAAACCTACAATTACCACTCCAATCCATCATACTATCAACCACGTCCATCTCGACCCCCTCCATCATATGGAGGTGTACCACAAAAATCCTCATAATATCAATCCAATCCATCATATTATCAACCACCTCCATCACAACAACAAACATAATCCAATCGGTATCAACAATTCACTAATCTACCTCCATCATCACAACAACCTTCTTAAATCCAGCCACCATCGACATATACAAATCCACCACTTGATCAATCCCTTCCACCACCACCTTCATATAATCAATACACTCTCCCACCTCAATCCAATGTGACAACTACTCCCACATCTTCACCTGTGAACAAAGAGTGAGAAGAAATGAATGCAACTCTAAAGGACTTACAAGCAAGAACCTCCTCTAATAAGTCCTATAAATTTTATGAAATTTGTCCTTATCCATTTGATCCATCTATTGCTACAACCCCTTTCAACAAGAATTTTGTAATGCTGAAATTTGGAAAGTACAAGGGAAAGGGTGACCCCCAAGATCAAATACAAGAATTCTATATGTATTTCCAAGAAGTCCTTTATAATGGCAACTATCTCCTATGTTTTTTTCCCTCATAGTTTAGGTGGACAAGCATTAGAATGGCTTCTACACCTCCCTCATGGGTCAATCTCTACTTTCACTGATTTATCTAAAAAAACTATGGCTCACTTCTCTTACAACCTTGAGAAGGAAGTGGACATGATGGATTTGATGCAAAACAAACAACGTCCTAGAAAACATTTGCTAACTACCTATAAAGGTGGCATGCGTAATAAATTCATCTTATGTCCCATATCCCTAAAAAGAAATTAGTGAATATATTTTTCAAGAACCTCCATCCTAATGTGGCATATCAGTTATGTTTACATTGTGCATACACCTTTGTTGAGGTTATTGATAAGGGTTTTATCACTGAGAAAACACTTATAAAAAAGGGAATAGTCAATATTTAGAAGGAAGATACAAACAAATAATTGCTAGTGAAAAATACCACTATTGGAACAAGAATAAGAATGATGTTAATGATGGTTTCACCGATAATAAACACATTCAAGTAGTAAACACTTCTCAAGGATTTCAAAAAACACTAACCCAACCAATATCTAATACCATATTCATGCCTCAAGGAGGACCAAGTCCTAATCATTCCAATCAATCCTATTGAGGGAATGTTAAACAAAATTTCACTCCTTTAGGAGAACCCCTTGATGTCGTTTTCCAAAGGTTGATCCAAGAAAATGTCATTACTTATCTAGTTACCCAACCTTTTGATGAGTCTAAACCAAAGCCCAATTGGTATAAAGATAATGAGTACTATGAATACCATAGGATTACAAGATATTCCACTAATAAATGCATGAAGCTCAAAAATTACATCTAAGATCTTATAGATCGAGGTGACCTAGTCATCGAGAATAATCAATCTACGTCTTCTAACTCTCAATTATAAATATTCCAAAATGCTTTCCCCAAACATAATCAAGGATCTAGCACGCCAAATACTAATACTAGGTAAAACAACAACAATAGTCAAAACAACCAAATTAATAATGTGGACCACTCCAAAGTTCCTTTTAACCATAAAAATATAGTAGATTGCATCACTCAAGCTAATCCTTGAGTCTCTGTGATACATGTTAAGGGTAAGGAACCTAATTATGCAGTTACCACTTGTCGCACCTGCATATCCATTCTTATTCCTTCCACTTCATCCCAACAACTACCTATAAGCCAATAGTATAATATTCTCAATCACCTTGGGAAGAACCTTGCATAAACATCCATCTTGTATTTATTTAATTATTATCCCCTCCATTAATAAATCCTCACTAAAGCTTTACAAGACACACATGTACTAAATGAAATTGACCCCACCCAATTCCAAGAACTTGTGGGTTATTTATCTTCCACATACCAGTTGTTTTTTAGCAAGAATGACATGCCACCTATTGACACTCCACATAATTGCTCCCTCTATATCGAAGTTATCATTGCTAAACATAAGATTAAATGAGTCTTGATAGATAATGGCTCTACCCTCAATTTATGTACATTGAATTTTATTAAGCAGGTGGGGTACACTCAAGCTGGCTTAGACAACCAGATAATAACTATTAAGGCTTATGATAACACTAAACGAGATTTTGAAGGTACTATTTTCCTTCCCATTTAGGTAGGACCTACCATGCAATATGTATACCACTATCTGTATGCTCAGCCAGCCAGTCGTCCTGTCAGATCAGACATCTCTTATCAGTCAGTGGAACATCTTGATGATGATGTTGAAACTGTGGCCAGTAGTGAGAAGAACTGATACTTCTCCCTCTTTTTTGAATACTTTCAAATAAGTTTATCTATTTTCCCACATAAGTTAAGCGTAAAAGGTAAAATATCAAGGAAGGATTAGATTGTGAATGAACAAAAGGGAATCCACAGAGTGTCTATTGAGCCCCCTCACTCAGCAAATGTCAAGGGGCTTGGATTTATGATGGGAAACAAAACAACCCCACATTGTCACCTAATTACTTTGAATAATGGGTGTGTGTAGGACCATGATGGGATAAAAGGTGGCAATATGATGTGTATGTGGCTGATGACTTTTGTTTTACCCAAAATTGATGAAACAAAAGGGGTTTATAAAGGAGATTCTCAACTTTCCACCAATATAAATTATGTTTTAAATTTATTAGATATTTTATTATTCATTTTTTTTTCTATTTGAATTATGACTAAAGTCTTGATTATTAGGCTAATTGAAAAACATCTATAGCTTTAAAGGTATCACATTTTTTGGATCAAAGCATGTCACATTCATTAACTACATGCTATAAGATTAAAACAATGAATTTCATGATGACTGACCAAGTTAAGGTAGTCATGCATTTTAGTTTTTATATTTTTTAAAATTTGTAATAAAAATTCATAATTAATTATTTACTTGGAAAAAAATTACAAAAATATGCATCACATCAGGACATAAAGTCCTCTGTATATCTAAAATCTTTTTAAAAAAATATTATCATTTATTGTGGTTAGAGATTGGTGGAATGAGACACTTCTTTTTTTTCCCTGAGATTTAAGTACTACTGTATTAAAATTTCAAATTTTCACCAAATAGTTTAGAAACTACATTCAATTTTCTACAAATTCTATTCTTACATATTTTTGAAATAATATAGATAAATTATTCAAAATTTTACGTCAAGTTGCCTAACTCTAATTTTTTTGAATTTTTTGCCACTTAAGGGCATGTTTTTTCCATGATGATCTTGCACATGTACCCTAATGTTATTGTGAAAACTGAATTTATTGAAGACATCCTTGAAGAAGAAACTATCATACAGGGTCCTACAAATATTTGGATGTCTAGACTCCCTATTTGAATCTGCATCCATTTTCACCATAATCCTTCCCTCTATCATCCTAAATTAATAGATTGGGACTAATGAGGTGCAACACCCATCGATGTTTTCCATTCTAAAGAGGCATACATACACTTAATGGGATTGGAAGAAGATTATCCATCAAGCTCTATCGTCGAACTTGATGGGGATGGGGATGTTTGTCTTCCCCTTATGGGTACTCATTTTTTAAAGAGATCTTCCATCTTGATTGAAGAGACTAGATAAATTCATCTAGGTATTGAAATTGAGCCAAAGATCACATATGTAGCCAACTGTTTATCCAAAGATAAATATGAAGTGTTTTTTGGGCTACTCTAGGAGGGCTTTATTAATTTTTCTTGGTCTTATTCTGACATGCATAATTTGGATCCTACACTTGTGGTTCATCATCTACATGTATGCCCTGATGTCAAACCGGTTAAAAAAAAGCTTCACAATGTGTATCCACAAGTTTTCTTGGGTATGTGCAGGATCATCATGGATAAAATAGGCCCTTAAGTGGCGAAAAATTCAGAAAAATCAGAGTTAGGCAACTTGACGTAAAATGTAAGAATAGAATCTGTAGCAAATTGAATGTAGTTTCTAAACTACTAGGTTTATTTTATTTTTTTAAATGTATTTGGTGAAAACTTGAAATTTCAATGCAGTAGTACTTAAATTTTAGGGAAAAAATAAGTAGGTGTCTATCTGACCACCCTATACAATAAAATGATATGTTTTTAACAAGATTTTGGAATATAAGTAAGAGGACTCATGTCCCAATGTGATGCATATTTTTGTAATTTTTTTCCAAGTAAATAATTAATTATGATTTTTTTATTACAATTTTTAAAAATATAAAAATTCATATGTCTAACCAACTTAAGTTGGTCAAAACTTCATGAAATTCATTTTCTTTTTTAATCCTATAATATGCAAAGCATAGAATGTGACACATGTTTTAGATTCAAAAAATGTGATACCATTTGAAAGCTATAGATGTTTTTCAATCAGCCTATCAATCGGGACTTTAGTCAAAATTCAAAAAGAAAATGAATAATAAATATTTATTAAATTCAAAGTAAACTATAATTTATATTGGTGGAAAGCTAATAATATCCTTTAAAAACCCTTTTCGTTTCATCAATTTTGGGTAAAAAAAGTCATCAGCCACATACCCTACACATACCCATCATATCACAACTTTTTGGCCCATCATGATCCTACACATACCCCCTTACTTGTCAAGGTTGAGTTGGAGAAATTATTAGCAGTTGGTTTTATCAAACCCATTGACTACTCAGATTGGATCTCCAATATTATTCATGTAGCTAAGTCCACTAGGGGAATTTGTATTTGCACTAATTTTAGGGACCTTAAAAAAGCTTGTCTTACAGATGATTTATCTCTCCCCAATATTGACATACTTGTTGATCTCATAGCAGGTCATGCTATGCTTTCTCTCATTGATGACTTTTTTGGGTAAAATCATATTAGGATTGCAACTAAGGATCACCATAAAATAGCTTTCACTACTATTTGGGGGACCTTTTTCTATAATGTCATGCCCTTTGGTTTGAAAAATTAAGAGCCACTTATTAGCATGTCATGATAGTCATTTTACATGATCTTATTCACATCATAATGAAGGATTATGTTGATGGCATGTTAGGAAAATCTAAGACTAGAGAAGAGAATCCGTAGATCTTGAAGAAATTTTTTGATCGGTTAGAGCATTAGATCAACTACGTTTAAATCCCAAAAAATGCATCTTTTATGTGACTTCAAGTAAAATTTTTGGTTTCATTCTATCCACGTGAGGAATCAAAGTTGATACAACAAAGGTCAAGAAAATTATGGAAATTCCCCCACCTAGGAACTTAAAGTAGTTAAGAAGTATATAGGGCAAGTTCCAATCAATCTGACGCTTTATAGCTCAACTTGTGGACAAGTGTCAACCCTTCACACATCTCCTCCATAAAGATACAATCTTCAAATGGGATTCAAAATATCAACAAGGCTTAACTAAAATCAATATGTATCTTTCTAATCCTCCCATCCTAATGCCTCCTATAGTGCGAAAACTATTGTTGCTTTACATTTCTGCTACATCTGTTGCACTAGGGGCACTCTTGGCTCAACATGATGAGAATTCCCAAAGGAAAGAGTCATTTACTATATCAATCACACACTCGTTAGGTATGAACTCAACTACACACTAATGGAGAAATCATGTCTTGTGGTTATTTTCAATTCACAGAAGCTTCGACACTATTGAATCACTGAAAAATGGGTCTACCAAAATGAAGGCATGATCAAGCCACTTTCCTAGTTTCATTCAATAATGTGTGTTATGATGTTTAAATGAGTAACAAAAATTAATCCTAAGTAATATAACAGTCAAAAGGAAAGTTTTAAGAGACTCAAATGTTGTGTACCTATTGCAAAAAGTGCTTTTTTGGGCCTCACAGAGGACACATTCACCGTATGGAAAATGGGTCTTAGCTAGGGCTATGGAAAAATGGTTTTTGGGTTCTTTTCTTTAGTGTCTACACTTCCAAATCCTAGTCAGGCACTATCAGAAAGTCAAAAATAAAACCTGTAGATCAGTTTCCGTGTTTTGACAACTTTCTTAACAACTTCAATGATAAATTTTTCAATTTTGTTGTTCAATTGATCTTCAACCTAAAACCTACAATCACACATCAAAGAGGAGAAAAATGTTGCTTTTTTAGGGAATGGGGGTTTTCTTTGGTAAAACCCCATTTTTTTAATTAAACCTTGAAATGAAACAATGCATAAAGGAATGACGAATGAACAAATGTAATGTCAAAACTCACCATAGCTTAGTTGAAACCTTGGACTACAAATCTGCAATCATGCATGAAGTGGCTTCAATGAATGTAGATCTTGATCATGAAACTTGACTTGAAACAATGGCTTGACTATTCTTGATTAGATCTTGAATGCTACATCATCACATTAACTCAACATGCATGATGCATTATTCCTTTGAAATGATGAAATGGATCTTGATTGCTGCAATAATCTTCAATAAATCTACCTTTGAATTCCTCAAAAAATGCTCTTGAATGCTCTAGCTTGAATGTTCTTAACTTGCATGAAATCTTCTAGGTCAAACATAGTGAAATAGCCTTATATTTATACATAACTTAACATTAAATCCTGAAATTCAAATATCACAAGCTGACATTAGATCTAGGATTTGAAATCATTAAAATATTGCCAAAAACATATCCCAAGAGGGGTCCTAGGTCTAAGTGAGGAATCATTTTCCATGTGATGAATGGGTCCTAGCTCACTTAGATAGGACACACTTTCGACAATGTGTAATGTTATGTGAAAATACGGTCCTAAGACCTAGTGAGGACCCATTCGCCAAGTGGAAAATGGGTCCTAGGTCACTAACCTAGGACACACACCTTCTAAAATTAAGTGTTGTGTTATATCATTTATCAATGTCGAGCTTTATCCCTCATAATATGTAATTAGTTAGGCTTGGATTTGAATTAAGGGGCCAATTAAGGCCAATTAACCTCAATTAATTAATAAAGCCCTAGATTAGTGTGAAAGTGTAAAGATACACTTTACAACACCATAAATAAGGAACAATTAAGTCCATTTAGTTAAAAAGGGCCCTAAACTTAATGTGAATGTGTCAAACACGTTACAAGACTAAATTAAGGCAACATTAGGCTGATTTATTATTAATTATTCTCAAACTAAGGAAAAAGGGATACTTTTTCAATTACTACAATTATATGCTTAGCCATTCGATCAAGCTCATATCTAAGGTTGATCCATTCAAATTATATCTATTATCTAGAACACCATTAACTAGTCAATTGCCTAAGTGGGTCATGCTCTTGAGTGAGTTTGATATAAAATATGTGGATCATAAAGAAATAAAGGGAAAAGTTGTTGTAGATTAGTTGGATGATGCCCCTTTGATAGATGCATATCCTTTCGCATATGAGTTTCCTTATGAGTTTGTGTTTTCTATTTTAGAGGAAAAGCCATGCAAGCTTTAATTTGATGGGTCTTATACACAACATGTAACAAGTGCAAGAATCTTTTTTGTCACCCCTCAAGGTGACTTCATCCCAAATTCATTCAAGCTAGCATTCCCATGCACAAATAAAATTATTGAATATGAACCTTTAATCATCACTTTGAGAATCATTTTCAAATAGAACATTAACTATCTACATGTCTACAGATATTTACAGCTTATAATCAAACAAGTCAATGATGAGTTTCAAACTAAAGATGACAAGCTTCTCCCATATAAACTCATGGTGGATGATTTCAAGAAATAATTTGGCTATATTTAGTTTGAGTAGGTTCCTAGACTACATTATAAAGTTGTAGATGTTATGGCTACTATAGGGTCTCTCTTAGATATTCCTCGTGATCATGCCAAGTGTGAATTTCTAGTTAAATAACTTTAAATACCAACATATGATTTCCTAAAACTAAGATAGTGTGTGAAATTGTTCATTACCAATATACTTGGTACAATGACACATATACCTACCTTCACAATAACATCCTTCCATTTGACTTAACCCACAACCAATGTAAATCATTTATCCAACACACATCCTATTATACCATCCTTAGAGATAGAATTTATCATAAGTGGTATCGATGTCTAAATAATGCAAAATCCAAAGTAGCATCTAACAAGGTACACAGTGGTGTTTGTGGAGCACATACTAATCGGATGGCCTTGAGAAAGAATCTTCTTAGAACTAGGTATTATTGGCCAACAATGGAACATGTTGCTTGTGAGTTTGTCAAGAAATGTGTACCATGCCAACAACATGTGGATTTGATACATGTCTTTGCACAAGACTTGCAACCGATTACTTCACCATGGCCCTTTTCACAATGGGGTTTAGAATTAATTGGAAAGACCTACCCTCCATCTTCCAATAGCCATACATTTATCATTACCACTACTGAATGCTTCACCAAGTGGGTGGAAGCAATTCCACTCTCCCTCATTACCAACATCCAAATATCCAAATTCATCCTATACCATATTTTCTGTAGATATGGTATTCCCTCCACCATCGTAACTGACAATGGAAATCCATTCAAAAACTAGCATGCGATACAATTATGTGAAACATTTCAAATCTAGTATGGTTGGTCTACACCCTATTACCCTCAAGGTAATGGCCAGGCCAAGGCAACTAATAAAACCTTGATCAAAATCCTCAAAAGGAAAAAAATGAAAATTTGAATTTCCAATGTGAAATCATGTAAAAAAGGTCTGGATAATTGTATTTGAATCCTTAATAGGTTACTAGGTGGTCAGGATAATGTAAAAAGCAAAAATGTTGTGAAATGTGGCAAATTTGTCAATAATGCAAAAAGAATGCAATAAAAAAGCAAAAATCAGAAGATCAAGAGTCATGAGGGAAAAAGAAAAGGTTGTGGTTGGTACGAGAAGTTGTAAATTTTTTTATTGACTGGGAAAAAACTATAAAAGCATGGTTGAGGTGAGGAAGAAGCAGATCATTTGAATCTTGAAGTTTATCGTCAATGAAATACCTTGTTTTTTTAGTTTGCAAAATTCTTTCTGTTATCTATTCACTTGTATGGTTTGTATTGTTGGATAGGGCTTTAAATATTTTTTTTTTTGTTAGAATAGAGAGTTAACATTCTTTTGAGTCCATTTTAGAAATACTTGATTGAGTAAAACCACTGTTTGCGTGCATTCTTGGAAGTTCGGTCTATAAACCTTAAATAAGGATTTTGAGAGTCTCTTAAGAGAAATATTCCTCCATCCCATTGATGCAGGTTTAATTGGTCAATGGGATGGATAGAATAGAGTATTTTTGTTATGTAGATATTGTGTTGGGATCAATAATTGCAGGGGAAGGTGATATTTCAATGTGAAGGCTACTCTCCTGACAGAAAACAATGTTTTCCCTCACAAAGAGCATGGCTCCAAGTGGTGTTCTGAATAAAATGAAGCAATAGAGGATTGTTGAAATTTTATAGTGCATATGCAAGCATATTTAAACATGTTTTCAATAGTGGCAAGAAAATTTGAGGTTTGCATGTTCCATTTTCAATAAACCCTCATTTATAGGGCTTGATTTGTGCACAAAAATAAGGGTTTGGTTGGTCAGTGTTGATTTGAGCATTTCCATTTCTAAAAAATTATTGAATCCTTGTTTTGAAACATTATTTAAGACTTTTTGGTGTTAATAAGTGTTTTGGTGGTGATTCAAGGTGACCTCCTTTGTAATTTTGGCCTAATTAGGCCTATGTTGAAATGGGACACTTAAGTTATTTGTTGTTTTCTTCAAAAAAAGGTATTAGATGTTGGGATATGATTGAAATGACATAAATTGGTTTCCAAAATAGTATTTAGTTCAAGGAATTTCAATATGCATTTCCTGATATAATCATTTTTGTAGTCTTGCTATGCTACAAGCAATTTTTGTGGTTGAAAGCGAAGAATGTGGAAATCTCCTAAACTAGGGAAATGAGTGGTTGAATGTATTTGATTTTTCCTTGGTGATGTTGGTAAAGTTTCCTAGATGCTCTAGTAAAGTTTTAGAAGTTTTACTTACTAATATGAGCAAGATGAACCTATTATGGAAAATGGTGACTTGATTGCTAAAAAGTGCAAAATTGTGTAATAGTCATATAGGTGATTGATTTTTGTGATTGTGGTTGTTAAAGGGATGACATTGAAGGTATATGTTGGCTAGGAAAATTTTCTTAAACATTTTTTAGTCTTGGTGATTTGAGTTGTCTGAAGTCATGGTGCAAAGTGATGGTTTGAGAATGCATAATGATCAATTTAAATGTTTCAGAGGTTTCCCTCATGGTGAATGTTTTGTATCAACCAATTTGATGATGGTAATAGTGATTTGAAGGTCTAGTAGTAGGTTATATAAATATTGAAAGAGAGAATGTATGTTTTGTTGTCAATTTGCCTTGAAAAGTGAGTTGTATTGAGGAGTCTTAAGTGAATGTTGAAGTATTGATTGGTTCAGTGAATTTGAATAAATTTTTTGTGTTAAGTTCAATCAAATAGATACTGATAATGGTCTAGATTATGATTTGGTGAAATTTGAATATTGACTTGTTGACTTGAAGCTTTGTAGAATGAAGAATCAAGTGAAATTGTGTGGAGTTTTGATGAAAATTTTAGTGAATCAAAGATGCTTGTTCAATTTGATCTTCTCCAATTTTGTTTCGTACAAAAGTTCCCTAGATGAATGGTGTTTTGGTAGATACTCTTGCATCAATTGGTACTAGAGCAAGCAAGATTCTGATGATTTTTTGAATTGATGGTTTGTTGAAGTTGTTGTTGATGATAAGTTGTTGAGTTTGGTTGTAGGTGCTTGATTCATCTAGCTGCAGAGAGGAAGAGTTTTGAGAAGTTGTGTGTTGGAAAACAAGCTAAGGTCTATGGTCACCATCCTCCAATGGATATTAAGTTGGGTAGAAGGTGCAAGGAAAAGAGAGTGAGGCATCTTCCAAGATCTACTGTTGGGTAAGATGGATGGTTTGTTGAGTTGGTGAGTTGTATGGTGGAGAGGTAGAGAAGATGGATACTTGACTGAAGAAGCACTTGAGTTTGCAGCCTAAAGAGTACTCCAGTGATTGGAGTAGATGAGAAGATGAAAATAATATTGGTTAGAGAAGGTCAAGGATGAATTGTGAAAGAAAGTTGAAAGTTGTGAAAGGATAGTCCTGTGTCCTTTTGAAAAATAAAAGTGAATGTGAGCCTGATGACGGAGAATGAGAAAGGAAAGTGAAGACAAGAGAAGAAAGAGGTGAAGACTAAGTAGAAGACAAAATATGGAACCAAGACAAACATAGATGAAAAATTCAACATAAAAGATGAAGAGCAGTCCAAGGAAGTTTTGAATTTTTTTTGCAGGTACAAGCAATTTGAATGAACATGTTTCCAAGGGACTTGGAAAGTTTTTGTTGGTTGGTTGTATGGTACAGGAGCACCTTATCCTCAAAAGGAAAAAAATTGAAAAATTGAATTTCCAATGTGAAAGAATGTAAACAAGGTCTTGATAATTGTATTTGAATCCTTAATAGGTCACTAGGTGGTCAAGTAATATAAAAAGCAATTTTTTTGTAAATATGGAAAAGTTGTCAGTAATGCAAAAAGAATGCAATAAAAAGAAAAAATCAGAAGATCAAGAGTCATGAGGGAAAAATAAAAGGTCTTCGTCAATAGAAGAAGTTGTAAAGTTGGTTATTGAGTGGGAAACAACTACAAAAGCATGGTTGAGGCAAGGAAGAAGCAAATCATTGTAATCTTGAAGTTTATCATCAATAAAATACCCTGTTTTGTTAGTTTGTAGAATTCTTTCTATTATCTATTCACTTGTACTTTATGTATTGTTGGATAGGGCTTTAAATCTTATTGTTTTTGTTAGAACAGAGAGTTAAAATTCAAGGTGACCTCCTTTGTAATTTTGGCCTAATTAGGCCTATGTTGAAACAAGACAGTTAAGTTATTTATGGTTTTCTTCAAACAAAGGTATTAGATGTTGGGATATGTTTGAAATGACATAAATGGGTTTCCAAAATAGTATTTAGTTCAAGAAATTTCAATATTTATTGCCTGATATAACCATTTTTGTAGTCTTTATATGCTACAAGCATTTTTTGTGGTTGAAAGCAAAGAATGTGGAAATCTGCTAAACTAGGGAAATGAGTGGTTGAATGTATTTCTTTTCCTTGGTGATGTTGGTAAAGTTTCCTAGATGCTCTGGTAAAGGTTTAGAATGTTGAATTACTAATATGAGCAAGATGAACCTATTGTGGAAAATGGTGACTTGACTGCTAAAAATTGCAAAACTCTGTAATAGTGGTATAGGTGACTGATTTTTGTGGTTGTGACTGTTAAAGGGGTGAAATTTAAGGTATATTGTTGGTTAGGAAAAGGTTCTAAAACAAGTTTGTAGTCTTGGCGATTTGAACTATGTGAAGTCATGGTGCAAAGTGATGGTTTGAGAATGCATAATGATAAATTTAAATGTTTCAAAGGTTTCCCTCATGGTGAATGTTTTGTATCAACCAATTTGATGATGGTAATAGCAATTTGAAGGTCCAGTAACAAGTTAAAGAAAGATTGAAAGAGATAATGTATTTTTTTTTATCAATTTTCCTTGGAAAGTGAGTTGTATTGAGGAGTCTTAAATGAATGTTGAAGTATTGATTGGTTCAGTGAATTTGAATTAGGTTTTTGTGTTAAGTTCAGTCAAATAGATACTGATAATGGTCTGGATTATGATTTGGTGAAATTGGAATACTGACTTGTTGACTTGAAGCTTTATAGAATGAATAATCAAGTGAAATTGTGTGGAGTTTTGATGAAAAGTTTAGTGAATCAAATTGCTTGTTCAATTTGATCTTCTCCAATTGTGTTTGGGATAGAAGTTCCCTAGATGGATGGTGTTTTGGTAGATGTTCTTGTATCAGGTTTAGACTTAATTGGAAAGACTTACCCTCCATCTTCCAATAGCCATACATTTATCATTACCACTATTGAATGCTTCACCAAGTGGGTGGAAGCAATTCCACTCTCGCTCATTACTGACATCCAAATATCCAAATTCATCCTATATCATATTTTCTATAGGTATGGTATTCCCTCCACCATCATAACCGATAATGGAAGTCCATTCAAAAACTAGCATGAGATACAATTTTGCAAAACATTTCATATCTAGTATGGTTGGTCTATGCCCTATTACCCTCAAGGTAATGGCCAGACCAAGGCAACTAATAAAACCTTGATCAAAATCTTGAAGAAAGTTGTCAGTGCAACTAGTCATGATTGGAAAGTCCATCTAAATCCTATCCTTTGGTCCTATTGCACCTCTATTTTCACCCCAACTAATAACACTCCATACTCCCTTGTATATGGTGTTGATGCCATCTTGCTAATTGAAGTTAAACTCCCATCAATTCATATTTCCATGAAAAATCTAGTCAATGATGAGGAGTATCATGTTGCCCATCGAAATCAATTGGAGCTTCTTGATGAATGACATCTCAATACTTATAGTCACCTCCAATCCTATCAACATAGACTCAATTAAAGCTACAATAAGAAAGTATTTCCTCACTAATTCTAGATTGGTCATCTTATGCTTAAGGAGAATCATCATACCTATCAAGGTCAATAAAAGAAAGGAAAATTTTAGGCTAATTGGTTGGGTTCATACCTTGTCATGCAGAAAAATATGGTTCAAAGGCCTATCAACTTGTGACACCCAAGGGAGAACACTTGGTTGATCCCATCAACATTTTTTTTATCTCAAACGTTTTCATACCTAAATCAATTGAGGTAAACCACCTAGAAAAATACAAAAAAGGTAAAAACCCCAACAAATATTAAAAAGTAAAAAATGTCAAAAATCAACAAAAATAATTGTCAATAGTAAAGAGAAATAAACCATCCTATGGTGAAAACCACCCTTGGTGGCACCTTGGATAAGTAAATTTTGTGAAAACCTAGAAATAGGTGACATTCATAGAGGGCTTAATCATTATCTACCTTGCATCACATTTCCTTGCATGTTTATGCACCCCCCTAGCCATCCTATAAATCCTATCCACACTATCCATCTTGTGGTCGCTATCCATCTTCATTCCATTATCTACTACATGGTATATCATGAGTGAGAATTAGAAGGATTATATCTACTATCCCAATTCCTAAGCTTTATCCATTTATTTTGGAATGTGTCTCCAAGATCCTAATTGGTTTCCCAATACACTATCCTAATCAATTGGGATTTTGTTGATCCTCATCACTTGTATATAATATATATCTAGTCGGTCTTCCATCCCCATCTAGTCTCTATCATTATATCTACCTATCATTAGGTCTCATGTTGCATCATCCATCATCTATTGTAAGTGTCAATTGAACCAAGTTGCCTCTATGGTTTTATGTATGAAAATCCATCAGGTCAATGAGCCCACAAGGCCTAGGTCTATCCTTTAGGATTCATCTTCATTTTTGTTGTGTCACCAATAGTCCTTATCTAGCTAGTTCCTAATAGAAAAATTCACTAGCCCCTCGAGGTTTTAATTGATCTTAACTATCATATGTCATGTTGATCTTATAATCTACCCCGTTCATCTTTGTTCTTCGTAGGATCTATCATTCCTCAAACCATACCACATCAATCCATCCACCTATCATCCTCATAGAAAAGGATATTTGAGATTTATTGTGACTTCTTAGTGCTTTTGTATTTTGTTTATCATTTGAGCTTCCTAGTATACCTACTCAAGGTTTCCATGATCCATCATATCATGATGCGCTTTGACTAGTAGAATTAGGGGCATATCTTGGTTTTGTGTGGTCGTGTTTTCTTGGTTGTCCTGTGCATTTCCCACAAAGATCCTTTGTGGTATTGTGTTATGCTAAGACATCCTTTGTGTTTTTAGTTTTCTAACATCAGCCCCACCAAAGCACTTTTGGACTTTGTGAGATGTTGGACTAACCTTCTTGTTTGTTGTGTCAGTCCTATGCATGTGATACAAAGTCACCTTGGTTCCTCAAATACTGGTGCATAGTATCACATTCTATATTAAACAAAGTGCTCATTACATTGCAACATAATGCATAACAGTTAAATTGCTCGATTTGTTCATGATCCTATCATTTCCCTCATCTACCATCTATCATTTTCATCCCCACTTCTATTGCCTTCTTTCCTAATCATTAAATTTTGGTTATGCAAATGAGATCCCCCTATCCATTTCCATATCATGTTGATTTAGTTTTAATTTTTTAACTATGATTACACCTACCATTCATTCATCATTCACATTTTATTATCACTGCATTATGATTTAATCTATTTAGAATAATATGGATTTTTCATTCTAAGCATCTATATTGCATTACCATTTAAGGTGTTTGGAATAATATAGATTTGTTATTCTAAGCATCTTTTTCATCTTGCATTATCATTTAAGGTGTTTGGAATAATATAGATTTGTTATTTTAAGGATCTTTTATGTTTTCATATCATTTCATAATCATTTAAGTTGTTTGAAATAATATATATTTTTTATTCTAAGCATATTTTTTTCATTTCATTATCATTTTCTATGCATTACGTTATGTAAAGTCTTTGATTTTAAACAACATGCATTGTGTTCATTGTATGTTAGATTGCATTAATTTATATGAAGCTCATTTACCATCTATTTATTCGATTGCATTAGGTTTATTTCATTCATTACATATCCATCCATTTTCATTTCTTTATGCATCCATAACACGTCATAGTAAAAATATCAATTAAAATTCATTACATAATAAAAAACCATTCCATATAAGCATATAAATCCATCTTGCATCAAACATGTTATTCATCAACATATTTACACCATATACATATATCAATCTCCTCACATACTACATCACAAATAGTTAGTATCATATATCATTATCATCCTAATCATCAACATACATCACATATGCATTAATGCAAAACATAAATAATATCACATATCACAACTATCATCACCCATACATCATCCATAAATCAATCAAAATATAAATGCATATCATAAAAAACCCTAACCATCTACATAATCACCATCCATATCATATATAATAATAGAGTCCATAATAATGTCCATCATACATGTCCATCATATCTATGAAATAATACAAGAGTCCATGTACATATATATAAAAATATAAAAGTTTATATGCATGTGACACATCATGTGTCATGAATCAATATAGGTAAAACCAATGATTGAATCATCAAAAATATATACATGGCCTATACATCTCTTCCGCATCAAAAAAATTGTGCACCTATCAAAAATTGGATATTTGTGGCCATCCCTCTCACATCTACCCATTGATGGTTACATCTGAATGCAAGGGTGATGTTGACACTAACCTTGATCACTCTCCTCCACCTCATCCTCTATCTCGGGGTGACCTCATGGATCCACTCCTGTAAGAACTCCTCACCCTACTTGATTTCTCTTTCCTTGCACTCTCCACCTCAGAAAATGAAGGTTTCCCTTGCTTTTTTGGAACCTCCCAAAAATATAGTCTTATAATATGCTGCCTCTCAAATCACCTAAATTGTATCCTCTTTTTCACCTCTTGAGGCCCTCACCTAATCCCTCTCTTTTTGGTACTTATCTCAGTCAACTTTTATCCTCACTCTATCACACTCCCATGCCTCCCATGCCAACTATAGGTTATATCTCTTTGTCATCATAGTGTCCAACACATCTTGTATCCCTCTCAGTTGTAAGTGTATCTATAGCCCTTTGGACTCTATCCAATTGTGCCTATAATTTTTTTTGCTCGACTATAAGGGAGTTAATCATGCCTTGTAGTCTCTCCACCTCAACCTATAGATGGTCACGTTCTATCATGATGGTGCTTATATTCCCCCACTATCGTCCCCGTTGACCCTCCACTTGACCCTGCAAGCTATCTCTTTGTGTCATCCTCATTCAGACGACATCTTCCATGTATCACAGTAGTCTCTATAGCTATTCTATATAGGCTTGTACCCTTGCTAGCTCCTGATCATGGAGCATGAAACACTATCTCCTATCGTGGACCCTCCTCATCCACCTCCATCTCATCCCTCTCACCCTCTGCATGATCCTCCTCCTCTACCTCCTCCACAACATGCTCCACCTCCTCTCCTCCATTCCTGCTCTCTCTCACTACACTACCCACCATCTCACTCTCTATCTCTAGTCATCCTCCTCAACCTTAGCCTCCTCCTTAGCCTCTACCTCCTCCTCCCCTCCCACAGGTACCTATCAAGGTGATTGTGCTTGTCTCTCCAGAGGCGTCATGCCCTCTCTAGCCACCTCTCTCACCACTAATTTTCATATCTTTGTGTAACCCTTGGGTCATCCAACTCCCCTCTCTAGTCCCATCTTGGATTCTCCAATTGATCCCATGATTCCCTCCCTCTTTGAGGTGTCATATTTCTTCCCCATCCACTTGTCTCATGTTTCACATGTTCATATCTCTCCTCAGGCTCAGGAATGTCATGGTGGACCTCAAATTCCCTAGTCACCCTATTAGGGAAATACATGAAGCACTTAGTGAATGTGAACCTCATGTAAATCTTGTCATCTCAGGACCATACCTGAAAATCATAACCTTGGTATGGCCTCTACAGTATATGCTCCTCATGTAGATCATCCATTAGCTATCTCCATGAGGCTAGGCTCTTGATATCCTCATTACAGGGTGATCTTGCAATATTGGTTTACAATTTTTGGCCAAATAGGACACTGAACTGATTTTTTCTAACTAAATCTTCACTTTCGGGAAACTATAGCAGCTAAACCGTGAGGAATTTGAAGATGATGCAAACTAACGATTTTTGAATTTTTTTTTCTAGATTCTAAATATATTTTTTTCAAATTTTTTTGTATCAGATTGCACTTCTTTTTCCATCTACTTGGAAAAATAGTTTTTTTTAGTAAACACCATTTTTAAGGAATGACCCTCACCGTATAACACAACTTTTTTTCCATGATGGATAAAATTCTATTTTTTTCAAATTTATATTTGTAACTACGATATCTAGTGCTTCCAATTGGTTTCATAGTGTTTTATTGAATATTTGTTCCATAATCAAGTTTTGAATTCAAACCAATTACAATTCAAACATAAGCAGACCGTATAACACAACTTTTTTTGTATGTATCGAAATTCAATTTTTTTTTTGTTGGATCAAGGACTTCAATATTTGGTGCACTCTTATTTTAAAAAAAAAAAATTGATAATCTTTTATTTTTCCACATGTGCTTAACAAAGAGCTTGATTTTCGATGAAAAACCTACATTCACAAGAAATAAAAAATAAATATAGTAATAAAATTAAATTTATTTAAAATTATACTTTTGGGAATCTTA
Source organism: Sequoia sempervirens (assembly GCA_007258455.2). Classification (NCBI taxonomy): domain Eukaryota; kingdom Viridiplantae; phylum Streptophyta; class Pinopsida; order Cupressales; family Cupressaceae; genus Sequoia; species Sequoia sempervirens. Next base: position 309,392,051 of record VDFB02086081.1, read on the forward strand.
TAATAAGGACTACATACTTACAAAAAATAAATGTTAAATGAATTCATTTGATCCCCGAAAAGGTAAATCAAAAGTGGTTTTTATCAGCATTTTGATAGGTGTAAAAGAGACTCTGTTATAGGTATGGTTTAAAACTAGTAGGGTTTTATCCAAGGGGGTTTGATCTAAGGTAGTTTGATCAAATCCTCTTCAATTGGAATGCTTTAAATGGAACTTTTTAAGGCTTAAATCATTATATTTTCTAAAAATATGTGATTTCAGCAAAAATTAGAATCTCCCAAAAATTGTAAACCAGCTTTGTGGGATCATCCTACGTAGAGTCTTGATCTATCTAAACAGAAACAGATTTAAACTGTCTACCTCTCACATCCACCCTCCATCACTTTCCAGGTAATCCTGATATGCTCCTAGTCCCATACCTATAGGAGCATCATGTATGTGAGGCCAACAACCTTTCAATAAAAAATGAGGTGCATGTCTTTATACAATTATGCCAATAGCCACAGTCCCCACATATATTTGGTGGATCTCCCCACCATACTCAATACTACCTCTACTAGTGTCAAGCTAAAAAACCTCACACGCCTATCTCGAAGAAGGATCCCCCTCACAACATCACATAGGTATAGTGCCAGAGGAGGCACCATCCCCAAGCATCTATATATCTGACTGCATCGCTCTATATGGGATATCAGTCTTCCCATTATGCGATAGGATGGGTTGTAACACCCTCCACAATCTCTCCCTGGATAGGCTACCAAAGGATCCTCCACACATCCTCCAAGGTCACCATCATCTCCCCCATGGGGAGGAGGAAAGTACAACTCTAGGAGCTCCATGGCTCAATCAAGGCCATAAGTATGGGCCTGTGTGCCCTAATCATTGCTATCAGTGGCATGTACTATAGCCCAATGGACTCTAATATGATCCACTCATATGGTCTAAGTCCCTCCACTAGCCACACGATCGTCAATCTCCTCTCTTGCATCTATATGTTGTCTATGCTCTACATCCATTAAATTAATCATGTTAGGTCCTTTCATCTATTGCTCTCTGCCTTTTCATTTCCTACTTTCCCATGGATTTTTTTTTGCATATGCACCCCTCTAGAGAGCGGATTCACCCTTTGGTGTATCTACCTCTTTTCCCATGCATATACCCTTGAATTTTACGTAATGAACCATCCACCATGACCCTTGTGCATTCACCCCTCTAGGTGATGCACAATCACCCATCTGCCTTTACCCTAGTGCATACACCTCTGTGTCATCACACAAAAACCTATTCCCCATAGCCTCTACATATACGCCCTTGTCAGGCATGCATATATGGCTATTCTTTAGAAAATTCACCCCTAAAATTTTTGGAACAAATCTACCTATCCTAGCTCACATATGCCTTTACAAGAGTTGTGCATTCACCCCTCTTGATATGCATTCACATATCTAGCAGAATCCCCTTCAGGGGTATATACGCTTCATTCCAACCCTTGTACATTCGCCTATCAGATGAAATAACCACCCCTTCCCTAGACCTAGTGAATATTCCTATCCATGACACAAACACCTAAGCTCTTGATGGGTGGATTTGCCTTGCAATAGGCGAATCTACACCCGTGCGAACTTTGACCAAAACTTAAATGCAAAAAGTCAATTGGAAAAGTCAAGGTTCTTGGGCATACCTGGCTTTGCTCATCCTTGCTCTAATACCATGCTCAAAATGCATCCAATCGATGTGGGATACCTTCTCTGCATGACTTTTTTCTCTCATTTCTCTCTATTTTGTGTAGAATGCTTAGGGTTAAAATAAATAGTAAATTACCTAATTTACTATTTATAGCCCCCTAATTACCCCTAAAACCTTATTTTTCTTCAATTTTCTCTAATTTTCACCCCATAACTCTTTTTTCCTCCATTCCTTCATCGTTGTTCATCATTTTTCATCATGGTTCTCATTGCATCCTCCTTTTCTCTCTATTGAGAAGTCACTCGAGGCCCCTTTTTCCTCATCCTCTCTCTCGAGGGGGCATCATCCTTCCATATTTCATATTTTTAGTCATCATCCTTTCCTCCATGCTAAGGCATCTCATCATTCATTTTCTTCCATCGAGTTGGCTATATTTTATTTTTCTTTGAAACATCATTATTTTAACAATATTTTGAAGAGGGGAAAAATATAGACATCTAAATTTGACCATTCCTGTGTGGTCAAATTTATCCTTTTATTTCATCCATCTTTCTTCCTTATTCGCGTTAATTAAATAATGTCATTGTTATTTAATTAATATTTATCATTTTTCTAATGTCCCTTAAAGTATTTATTTATTTTATTATTTGTTTTACTCCATTCATATTCCCTTCCTAGATTAAATAAATAGACCAATTTATTTAACCTAGTCATTTATCCCTTGTGGATTCAAATCATTTTTTAATTCACTCCCCCTTTCTCTCTCCAAATGCCACATCCTCCATAATCCTCTTCTAATCCTAATTACCTAGCCTAATCCTTGATCAGGATGCACACATCAATATATCCTTGATTAGTGTCACATCCTCCATAACTTGCAAGTTGACCTTAATCCCCTCATTAGCCTAATTAATCATTTGCACAACCTTAATTGATGATTAATTAATCCTAATATAATCCTAATTTCAATTATGGAATGTACCTAAGTCATACCTTCATTAATATATCTTCTCTTTTTGGAGAAGAATCTACCCTGCTTAAGGAAATTTTAATTCCTATTTATCCCCCTCATATGTCTACATGGAATTTTTAATTCCATCCCACATCCCCAAATGGAATTTTAAATTCCATTTTTTCCTTCCCTAGGTTTCTAGAGGAATTTTAAATTCCTCTCCAATCCCCATGGAGATGTTAAAGGGAAATTTTTATTTCCCTCTTGTCACATCCTCCCCATGATTTGGGAGGATGGGACAAGTAATCCCTTTCCCCCTTCCCAAGGTACTTGAAAGTACCTCCACATAGGCTCATCCTCACCTGCATGTCACCTTCCCACCTTTCCTTATGATGACAATTGTCATCCTCACCTGAGTTGAGATGCCTCAAGGCATCTCTACCATTGATTTCATCTCTCCCCTTTAATATTAGCCATTCACCATTTTCCTCTCCTAATGATTAACTAAATGACAACCATTTTTCCTACAACACATTCAAGCTCACACACTCTCAATATTTCATACACTATAGCCAAACTCTTGCAAAATTTCCATTTGTGACCACTAATCAAGAAAATATCAAGCCATTATGCTATTCAACTTGGAGTAAAGCACACAAGAGAACATATCAAATGGGAAAATGGGACATCAAACTCATCCTTCACATCAATCGAAGGAATTTTCTTGCAATTTTGAGTTTCTATAAAAGCCCTAATCATGAGTATTTGTTCTTGTTTCTATATTTTCTTTATTTTCATGTTATCTTGCATATTTATTAGATCTTAGGTGTTCATAACCTAGTTTATACTTATTTAAGGTAGTTTTTTAGATTCATGAGCATCTTGTTAATTCCTTGACTCTGTTTTTTGTATGTAGACTTTTTATGTTGTTTCACTCTATATTCATGGTGTTCTAGAATAATTTTAGATGTGCTTTTGGGACCCTTAGCCATGTATTAAACCCATTATCTTACCACATACTCCTAATGCTTTACTTTCTTGACAATTTATTTTCTAGATATATGATGTTGAAGTTTGCTTGAAGAAATTTATATGTGTGTGTGTGTGTGTGCCCACACATCCACTAAGTAACCTTGTTTCACTTTTGAAAAACCATAGACAATAAATAAATTATACCTAGCCAGGGGGCCTTGCATTTGAGTTTGTTTTTTTCTTCAAATTCAATGTTCCTCATGTTACTTGTGGGTCTAAATTTAATTATTACCTTATTCTTACACACACAATTGTGTCTATATAAAATTTTCTTAGAATTGAGGAGCCCTATAGACTCAAAATACATTTATAGATATCTTATCTTATGTTCAATTCAAAGATCATATAAATTTGAGGTCTATACCCATATTTCTCTCTATATGAATTCTTATCTATCACATGGTCCTATATTGTTATTTTTCTCTAGAGATTCCACATTACCTTGGAATTGGGACAAACCTAAAATCCATTTTTATTTGTAACTTCACATCTATATTTTTAATCTTTTAGATCCAATTTCATATGTGCTCCTAGATCCCTATACATTCTACTTACCTATATGATTCACATCTAGTTTTAGTTATGGACCTAGATCATTATTAAATTTTGGTTTACTTAGAGGGATCATCTCTAACTTGTTAGAGGTTTTACTTGATCTACTCTTCCAAAATTGAGATTCTTGGTGAAATTTGATTGTGGATTTAAAATTTATCCTTGATTGATTAAAACTATTAAGTATAAATATATAAAATCACTTTAGGTTCAAATTTACTAGTCTTTTTACGTCCATTAGTTCATGCATAAATCATCTTGAGAATCCTATGGACCTAGGCACATGCATAAAATTTGGCTTCGGAAATAGTTCACATCTAGTAAAACACTATTGTCATATTTGATATTAGACTATTTACTCCAATAGACTAATGTTTCATTTTTTTTTTGCCCAAAGATTCCATGATTCCTACCACCTTATTGACTAGTGTTGTATATCTTGGTACATGAATGACATGTACAATTTTGATCTGATTTAGGATCTATGACAATTGCATTGAATGCATAACGATTACAATTTAAAAATCCAAATTACTAAATTGAAATCAACACCACAACATAATTAAACTAATGGAATTGATAGAAAGATGAAATTCAGAATGAGACACAAGCAAGAGAGAACGAAAACAGCTTGATAACGAAGTTTGTCGTAAAAATGTCTCTCGGCCCCTCTCCAAAGAGTAGACCGATCCGATTGATATCTTCATAAATTCAAAATTACATATGTTTACAAGCTTTTCCCTTCAAGCACGATGAAATTCCAACATTCTCCCGACGTAAAGGATCAACAATTCGTCTCTCCGAAAATTATCTCAAGTCTTCAACACTTGAATCATGTATAATCTGGATGATCCCCTAAAGCCTCTAACACCCCCCCTTTTTATCCAAAAAATTTACTCAATTGGGCTAATAACCAATTGATTTACAAAGTCCACCTTATCTCTCCAATTTTACATAAAATCTTCACTTATCTCCCTTATTTGCATATTAGGATTATTAATAATCCTAATTAACCCCTACAATTAATTTAAACCCTTCAATTTATTCTTTTTGGGCTTTTGTTGTTACAAGGGATTTCTATTTTAATCCTTAAAAGGATTAGGAAGTTTGATTATTTTATTGTTGGAGGGAATTTGTTCGATTTTTAAGCCATTCATTTTTTTACACTTAACAAAACTGCCCGTTGCCATATATATATATATATAAACAATGGTTCGGTGGTCTGTTGGTTAATAGTCCTTTGCACACTAGGGAGGTTGACCCCCGGCTGTCCATTTGTTTAACCAAATTCCAACCAACATATGTCAAAAGAAACCAGGGATACTATATAGCTGAGCATGTGAGCAATAGCGCAACGGTGGCACGGGAGTTTCACGCATGAGGGGTTGAGGATTCAAATCCCCCTACTGGTTTTTTAACAAATAACAACTTCCCACCCGCTGAAGGAGATAGAGAGGCCACGTGGCATGCTGAGGAGGTGCCATGTGGCAAAACCAATTCGCTGATGACGATGACGTGGCTGCCGATGTGTTTGCTAACTATGAAGCCGACGTGGACGATGACGTGTTCAATATTGTTGACTATACCATGCTGATTGTGAAGCTGACATGGATTCCAACTAGGATGCTTATGTGGATGATGACATGTCAGCTGACTAGACTGTTGACTATACCATGCTGATGTCAGCAAAGTCAACCCAACTTTGACTGCTCATATCTCATGCAAACGGATTCTATTTTCTATGAAACGAACGTCATCAGAAAGCTTGCGACGAGATCTTCATGTTGACACCGAGTTTGACCAGTTTTGATGATATCAATTTTTTGGCACTTTTTTTTCTCTGACCCAACTCCAAGGTTGACCAAGGTTTGACTCAGCGTATCTTGGACTCCATAGCTCTGTTTGACTCCATTCGAGTTGCATTGGAGTCAAAAAATTTCCCTCTTTCTGATGATGCCAATTCTGAAGATAAAAGAGAAACTTCATTTTTTGACGAAGATCCTCTGCATCAGTCCTCCCCGCTAGAGAGCTTTTGGACCTCTAAAAGCTTGATTACTTAGAAAGTAAGTGAGGGTAAAGTTACCTCACTTTACCAATCTCCATCCATTTTGTCTTGCTTGGATTCATCCCCTTCAGTCCCACTCTGAGGTATTCAACTACTCCTCTTCGTGAAGTATTGGTTTTCCTATCTAGGATGATGTCTTCAAGCAATTCTGACATGTATTCTGGTGAAATATCATCAATTGATGGAACTTGAATGTCAGTCTCCTCATCCAATATCATCGAAGCTTCATACAACTTCAAGTTCTCAACATTGACATCTGAATAGATCTACATCTATGGAGGAAGATTGAGGCGGAAGGCATTGGTTCCAATCTTTTCCAAGATCTCAAAGGGACCATACCGAATTGGCTTGAGCTTCCTTCCTTCACCTTGCATTCTTTCCTTGCTGATATGTAACCAAACATGGTCACCGACTTGAAAATGATGATCAGTGCAATGTTTATAATGTCGAGCCTTGTATTTGGCTTGACTCTTTTCCAACTGTGCTTCCACTGCCTGATGGATGGCTTAGACTTTTTGGATGAACTTCAAAGCCTTCTCTGAATCATGGTGTCCATCTTCAACATCATCTTTCCCAAAAGCAAAATCCATTGGAGTCTTAGGCACATAACCGAAACAAGTCTCAAAAGGAGACCTCTTTGTAGAAGAGTGTGTTGCATGGTTGTAAGCATGTTGCGCATAATGAAGACTCTCATCCCACAACTTGGGATGCTTGTTGTAGTAGCCTCTGAGTAGGTGCACAACTATCATGTTTACTACCTCTATCTGTTTGTCACTCTGCGGATGGAAGGTTGTACTCTTCTTCATTTTTGTGTCCATGAGTCTACACAAAGCGAACCAAAATTCCCCTAAGAATCGAGAATCTTGATCCGATACAATAGAAGTAGGTAACCCAAAATTAACCCATACAAATTGGAATTACATTTGAGCTTTCAGTTCAGCAGTGACTTGCTTTTTACATGGAATTAAGATACACATCTTGTTGAACTGATCAACTACTACATAAATATAATCATGACCCTTCCTAGACATAGGTAAACCCCCAACAAAATCCATAGACACACTTTCCCATGGACAGGATGGAATAGGTAATGGTGTGTACAACCCTAGTTTTCTTTTACTTGGTTTACTAGTTGCACACATAATACAACCCTTAATGTATTTGGTGACAGTTTCCTGCATTTTAGGCCACTAATAATATTTCTGTAATTGAGTAACTATTTTACTTACCCCAAAATTTCCTGCAATCAAAGAGGCGTGAGCTTCATGAATTACATGTGCTTCTTCATCTTTCAAAACACATAATTTTCCCAAATGATATAAAAATTTATCTTGCACATAGTAATCTTTCTCTTCTATTTGTTTGCCTGCAATTAAAGCTGAATAAATATCCTTAAAGTTTTCATCGTTAGCATATTGTTCCTGAAAGTTTTCATGCACCATGGAACTACCTTTAAGGATAATCAATGCATTCATAATGGGAGGCCTAGAAAGCATATCTGCTACTTTGTTATGGGTACCTTTCTTGTACTTAATTACTAAGTGAAACTGTTGGAAATATCCCATCCATCTGAAATGCCTACTTTGTTGCAGTTTAGACTGTGAGTGCAAGTATTGTAGTGGCTGGTGATCATTGTGGATTACAGTTTCTTTCCCCATTATGTAATGTTTCCATTTTTTAACACTCTGAACTAATGCATAAATTTCCTTATCATAAGTAGGGTAGTTACTTACTGCTCCTAAAAAGGTTTCAAAGTGGTAGAAGATTGGTTTACCTCCTTGCATAAGAACAACTCCCATGGAAAACCCGCTTGCATCGGTCTCGATCTCAAATGGTTGATGTAGATTTGGTAAAGCTAGAACTAGTGCAGTGCTTAACTTTTCCTTCAAAGTGTTGAAGGCCTTCTCCGATGGACCTCCCCACTGAAAAGCTATCTTCATACTTGTCAATGCATGAAATGGTGATGCAATGTAGGAGAATTTTGCAATGAACTTTCTCCAGTACTGGACTGCACCTAAGAAACTTATAACTTTTGTTACAGTACTTGGCTTAGGCCAGTTTACAATAGCTTTGACCTTCACAAGGTCTACTTTCAATTGACCATTCCCTAGGACATAGCCTAAGTACACTAGAGATGTCTTTGCAAATTCACATTTAGACATCTTTATATAAAGTTTTTCTTTTCTCAAAACATCAAAAAATTTCTCTACATGACTTACATGATCATCCCAAGACTTGCTAAATATAAGAATATCATCTAGATAGACAATGAAAAAATCATCAATGAAAGGAAAAAATACATTGTTCATGACCCTCATGAATGTGGAAGGTACATTACAAAGCCCGAAAGGCTTAACCAACCATTCATAAAGTCCCTGTTTTGTCTTGAAAACAGTTTTCCAAATGTCATCTTCTGCAATTCTAATCTGATGATAACCACTTCACAAATCTAATTTAGTGAAATAAACTGTATGTTTTAACTGATAAAGTAAATCATCAATTCTTGGAAGAGGGTACCTATTTTTTATTGTTATCTTGTTTAGGGCACGGTAGTCAATGCACATTCTCCAAGATCCATCTTTCTTTGGAACCAACACAATTGGAGAACCACAAGGAGATGTACTAGGACAAATGACTCCTTTCTCCACTAACTCCTGAACCTGTTTCTTAATTTTTTCATTCTGCATAATGGACAAACGGTACAAGCCGATATTAGGCAATGGCACATCCTGCTACAACTGGATTTCATGTTGTATTTCCCTCTTGGGTGGCAACCCCTTTGGTTCCTGAAACAATTCATCGTAAGTGGAAACAATTTTGACCATTTCAACCTTATGTTTTGGGTCACACCCCTTAAATGCCTCAGAATTATCTTCTTCTTTGGATTTTACAAGCATTAAGACAAAGTTCTTACTAGAGTTGACTAATATTTGCATTTGACCAACATTAACTAGTGTGAGATTAGTCTTGACCTTGTGTGCACGTACAATATATTCTACCCCATCTTTAAAAATATGATACTTGTTCTCCCCCTATAAAATATTTCCTTTCTATCATACAGATAAGGAATCCCTAACACAAGCCCACAAATATCTAGAGGTACAACATCTACTTCTACTTCATCAATGAAATTAGTAGTGATGGAAAAACGCAATTTGCATTTTTTTGTCACCTACAACTGTGCATCATTACATACCCATCCAAGTGGATAGGGCTTAGGATGAGGAGTAGTAGTTAGATTTAATTTCTTAACAACCTCTTTAGAAATCAAGTTGACTTGAGAGCCCGAATCAAATAGTGTATGAATCTTTGAGTGTTTAGTTACCACATGAATGTGAAACAATTCATTTCATTGTTTATCAACTTTAGGAGTGGATACTTTACTTGCATTACTCGTACTTGCATTAGAAATACTTCCATCAGAAGAGAGAATTATACCTTTCCCTTTACCTTGGATCCGGGCAGCAACGATCTTTGTATCATCTCCGAAATCAGATCCAATATCTTGTTGAATGATAGCAGCAGTAGTCTTTTGTTTGCCTTTATTGCCGCCAAATCTTTTCGGCCTTGCCTCCAAATGCAATTTCCAACACCTCGAATCATCATGCCCCTCTTTCTTACAATGTGAGCATGTGGGTTTTTCACCCTCTTTCTTCACCATAGCTGTCTTTTTTCCTTTACCTTTATCTTTTCCTTTATCTTTACCCTTAGACTTTCCCTCAGACTTAGATGGTTTTTTATCAAACTCTAAGTGGGTAGCTTGGACACAAACTTCGTCAAGGTTATTGGGATTCAAAACCAAAATTGAATGTCTAAGGTAGGAATGAAGACCTCCTATGTACTCCAACAAAGTATCCTGGGTGTACAAAGGAACATCTAATGCAATATCCTTTTTACGAAATTCATGAGTGTACTCCTGAACGGACTGAACTTTCCCTTGCCTAAACATCTGCCAGTTCATCATTAACTATTGCATGTGGCCTAAGGGATAGAATTTCTTTTTAAGAGAACTTACAAATTCTGTCCAGGACAAGTTGACTTTACCATGTTGGGAGATTTCTGCCCTAGTCCTACTCTCCCACCAAGTTAGAGTTGTACCCCCTAACCAAAGAGTAGCAAGTTGGATCCTATCAGCATCATCTATGAGGTTTTGGACTCTACAATAGACTTCAACCTGTTGAATCCAGTCATCTAGTTTTTTAGCATTTAATTCACCATAATACTTTCGTAAGTCAAATTTTACATCCAACTTAATTTTGGGCTTATGTGCACCCTTAAAAGGATTAAAAGGCATATAATGAGTAGAAGAGGGAGAAGAGGGAGAAGAGGGAGAAGAGGGAGAAGAAGGAGAAGAGGGAGGTGTCTTTGGAGGCTCAAGATCATCTCTTGATTTCTTTCCTTTGCTTGCATGAGCTTCATGTCTCAACATCCTTTCTTGCCTCTCCTAGAATAAGACTTTGACCATGGCCTTCATGTCGAGAAAAGCCTTCTAAAATTCCTTCTCACCAAGCTTGAAACTTTGTCCATCATTTGGATTTTCCATCTATTTTCGTGAATGAGCTCTTCGTCTTCCAATCTCTCGATTATACTCTACAAGTTTTCCTTTGCCTTGTTGAAGCTAGGAGCGTGTCAACATTTGAATCTGCAATACTAGTCAAAACACAGCTCTGAAACCAATTTCATCTGATTTAGGATCTATGACAATTGCATTGAATGCATAATGATCACAATTTAAAAATCCAAATTACTAAATTGAAATCAACACCACAACATAATTAAACTAATGGAATTGATAGAAAGACGAAATTCAGGATGAGACATAAGCAAGAGAGAACACAAATAGCTTGATAACGGAGTTCATCGTAAAAATGACTACGCCTCCAGGCCCCTCTCCAAAGAGTAGACCGATCCGATTGATATCTTCAGAGATTCTGCATTACATTTGTTTACAAGCTTTTCCCTTCAAGCACGATGGAATTCCAACATTCTTCCGACGTATAGGATCAACAATTCGTCTCTCCAAAAATTATCTCAAGTCTTCAACACCTGAATCATGTATAATCTGGATGATCCCCTAAAGCCTCTAAACCCCCCCCACTTTTATACAAAAAAATTACTCAATTGGGCTACTAACCAATTGATTTACAAAATCCACCTTATCTCTCCAATTTTATATAAAATCTTCACTAATCTCCCTTATTTGCATATTAGGATTATTAATAATCCTAATTAACCCGTACAATTAATTTAAGCCCTTCAATTTATTCTTTTCAGGATTTTGTTGTTACAAGGGATTTCTATTTTAATCCTTAAAAGGATTAGGAAGTTTGATTATTTTATTGTTGGAGGGAATGTGTTTGATTTTTAAGGCATTCATTTTTTTACACTTAACAAAATTGCTCGTTGTCGTACATCTATTTACAATGGTTCAGTGGTATGTTGATTAAAATTCTTTTCCACGCCAGGTAGGTCAGGAGTTCGACCCCCGGCCATCCATTTTTTTAACCAAATTCCAACCAACATATGCCAAAACAAATCGGGCATACTATATGGTTATGCACGCGGGCAATAGCGCAACAGTCGCGCGAGAGTTTCGCAGATGAGGGGTCAAGGGTTTGAATCCCCCTACTAGTTTTTTAACAAATAACAACTTCCCACCCGCCTAAGGAGATAGAGAGACCACATGGCATGCCAAGGAGGTGCCACGTGGAAAAACCCAATTCACTGATGATGATGACGTGGCTGTCGATGTGTTTGCTGACTGTGAAGCCGACATGGACGATGACATGGCCAATATTACTGACTGTATCATGTTAAGTGTGAAACTGACATGGATGCCGAATAGGATGCTGACATGAATGATGATGTGTCAGCTGACTGAACTATTGACTGTACCATGCTGATGTCAGCAAAGTCAACCCAACTTTGACTGCTCATATCTCATGCAAACGGACTCTGTTTTCCTTGAAACGAATGTCATCGAAAAGCTTGCAACAAGATCTTTGTGTTGACACTGACTTTGACCAGTTTTGACATCATCAATTTTTTGGCCCTTTTTTTTCTCTGACCCGTCTCCAAGGTTGACCAAGGTTTCACTGAGCGTATCTTGGGCTCCGTAGCTCCATTTGACTCCGTTCAAGTTGCGTTAGAGTCAAAAAATTTCTCTCTTTCTGATGATGTTGATTCTAAAGATAAAAGAGAAACTTCATTTTTTGATGAAGATCCTCTAGATCAAATTTAGGTGAAGTAAACTTGATAGCTTTTCCCTAACTAAAAATCTATTTTAAGGAATATTCTAACATTTAATTACTCCATAAGTACCAAATATAAAACATGTATATGAAAGTGTGTCATCATATGTTCCTCCAAAACTCAACATCCAAGAATAGCCTAGAAATGATTTTGGTGGCCCTTCAACAAGATTAAGCTTAGTAGCTATCACAATACACTAGATTTAATGTCTTGATGGGCATTCAAATAAATTATTTTCTAAATATTTAATATTGCTAATATTTTCTAGTGAATTTATCTAATTTTTCTAGCAATACTCTATTGGTGTAAATAGATGTTTTACCTATCTAGGTCTTATTTACTTATTAAGTCCACTTAGGTCCTAAGAAGGAATCTTTCTAGTCAAGCATTAGTTTTCACTTATCTTATCTACTTGGAATTTATTTAATTTTTATGTCCTAACGAGTTAGTTGTCTCATGTCATAGGATTAAGACACTTGTCATGATCTTGTCCAATCATATTCCCCATGTTGCATATATAAGCAAGGCTTCATATATGTACACTTTCATATTCATCTTGGAGCTGCCATATTCATTTTCCTTAATCATAGGATGATATTTCTACCATTTCTCTCTTGTGAATGTATTTTTTCTTGCAGGTGATCTTGGGGTATTGAGGAGTTCACCATAAACTCCTACATGGAATAAGAGCTATTTGTTGTAGATTTCTTCCTAGATCTGAGGGACCCAACTTGGCATGAAAGTTTTGCTAGGTGTGAGCTAAGGTCTTGAGAACCTTGCAATTGAATCTAGGGTGTTAGAGAAATTCGGGTTTGGATTTCATTTCGCTAAATTTCATCATATTTTTCCAGGTCTACAAGGGTTTGAAGGAAGGGTTCCAGTTGTCAGATTCAAGGGTTAGCTAATATTTCAGGAAGATTGGGTGAAAATTGACCTCTCCATTGTGTCTAGAAGGCTTGAGAACCTAAGGATCAACTACTAAATCATCAAAATATGAGACTTTTAGTCAGGGTGTGGCAAAATTTTTAGGCCATATAGTCGTATGGATCCATACTTGGTTGTACAATCATATGGATCATCTACACAATCATCAATTCTCTATGTACCCAGTTGGCATATTTGTTGTAAAAAATTTGGCATATTCCCCTACATCATACTTGTTCTACAGGTTGATTTTCTTGTTATCACTTCACTGTAGTAACCTACACATTACTGATAGAAGGGTATGATTCACTTTATATTGCTAGGGTTTATATTTTTCATAAAGTTTTGTTTTAATATTATAAACCACTAAATGTTGTTGAATTCCCCACTGAATTTATAGTTGAGCACCTAGTTATGGGGGCCTAAGCCCATGAGCTTCTCCAACAGAGGGGGTTGAAGGCCCTAGGCATGCCCCCAAGTGCTCCCTAAGTAGCACCATTGTCAGGGGCGGCACATTGTTTTAACATTTTTTAATGTACAACAGTCATATGGAGCGACCATGGGCTCCATTTTCACTCTTATTTAGTTTGCAGGTGCCCCTAATAGAGAATTTTGTCATTTTACAACAACTTGCAATCTATGAGGAAATTTTTTTCAAACAAAATATCATCAAAAAGCTAGTGCCATGAGTTTTACAGTGGCACAAGTGATTTTTATTTTTATTTTTTTTTCAACATTTATCACAGGTTGAAGTCATATATTGTTTTATGGCTCCCAAAATCATAACTTTTTGCCACAATCTCTAATTTTTGTGATTCTTGTGACATTGGAAAGGTATTGAGGAGCTCTACATTGCAATCCATGCACTTATTTATTTATATCTCAGGTTGATCATTATTTTATTTCTCCCCAAAGGGTGTTTTGGAGATTACTTGGATGTTTTGGCAGTTGGGAAGGTGCAATTTGATCTTTGCACTTCATTTTAGTTCTAGATCATTTGTCAATCAACTACTGCTTCATAGATTCTAGGGTTGTGCCTATTTGCGAGTTTTCCAATTCCAAGTGGCATTAGGTTTGTTTTTGCTTTATCATGATTCTGATCTGAGTCCTTGAGTGATTTTAAGATATTTTCTATCATCAACACCATCTTTCCTTTTCTTTTTGAATTAAGGATTCTAGTGTTACGCCACAAGTGTACTTCTAGTGCTTATTTGTAGTAGGTTATCTAATTATGGGGTGTTGTATGGTCTCTCTTGTTATCCTTTGTGTGGATGGAGATTTATTGTACTTGTGATGGATCTTTTCATTGAGTGGGGGGGTCTAAATGGTCTCTTATTCATATCTCTTATGTGGGGTTCTTTTTTATTGAATGTGATTTTTTTCTCATTTTTTGTTAGAGAGTATTGTTATATATTTTTTCTCTTTTAGGGAGAACTTTTTTGCCACTATATTTTCTCCTTTTCTTTGTTTGTAAAAGATTGAATTTGCATTTGTATATGGGTACCTAACATGGCCTCATAGTTGATACCCATATTTGTGTCATTTGTATAAGCACCATTAGGAAATAATGTATCATACCCAAAATCATAATCCATTTCCTACATAACCCCAAGAGAGAAAATCATGCATCCAAGTAACCATAATATATAGATCAAAATAGACAAGCCACAAGATAACATAAGATATATCATGGGAAACCCTCAAGAGGGAAAACCCAAACCTTCAAAAGCATCCATACTCCATCTATTATTCAACAACAAAACAATACATGCACTTACAAGAGTTACAATGAATATTTATGAAGCATCAAGCCTCTCCAATGCATCCTCCATGTCTCCAAGAATGAATCTACACATCCCATCTCATGCTTCACATATCCACTCCTCAAAAATACTCAATGATGATAGCCCACTCACCCAACCAACCTTAACCACTAAACATGTGCTTTCTTTTATATACTCAAGCTCACACAAATACAACCAAGTGGTAAGATAAAACCATGTACCACAAAACCACGTGAATATAAAACCACCTACCCCTCATTTAATATTGGGTACTAAATTTTAACTTTATTAAATGTTTTCCCCAATATTAAATTATTATCCCATGTCTCTCACACATTAAATAATAATCTAATATTACAATACTATATAAAGTGGTCCCCATTTATAATTATTTAGTATGATTAACCACACCTCCTAGGTGCATCACAACTAAATAATTGTTTAATTACAACATTATAATATAAAATTTTATGCAATGGTGTACAACACCATATCCTAACATTCTCCCACTTGTTGTATATATTGCATAAGAGATCAATCAATGAAAGAAATCATCATAGCCATACATGTAACCACATGAATCTCCAACATGCTATTGTGCTCCACCAAGATACCTGTAATAAAACCAAAGTGACCACCATCTCAAGTGAGAATGCCTCTCATCCTCCAACATGCCACCTATCAATGAAAATGAACATTCCAAGGTGACTTGATGCATCAATCCAAGAACACAAGCATCAAATCCAAGTGATAACAAAAACTCCAAGCTATTGTCAATGGTGAAAAACCCACATGATTGAAAATAACATCCACAACACATGGTAATGAATCCAACCATCCATACCTTTTAGGTATTAATAACATTAGTAAACGCATGTCAACAACATATGCAACCCATAAACCACAATCACAAGCTCCCTATATCAAACTTGTTAGTGAAGAACATACATATCCAAGAAATCCCACTGCATGGGTAATGTGAAAGCATATCAAGTCTACCAATCAACACTATATCAAGGTGTGATGAATGATGGAAATGTGAAGTAACAAGAACAATAACAATGATTTACACATGCACTTGGCAACCAACTACATAATATCTCACATGTGAATAATATACCCAAAAAGTTTTGACTTTTGAAGCTACAAAGTTATTTTCCTTAAGTATTGTGATATGATAGAATTTTGGGCTATTAGGGTTGTTCATACTCTCATATCCTTCATATCAATCTAGAAAAATTCCTCATGCCCTTGTGGAAACGTTCTAATTGTTGGTTTTTTGGATTTGTTAGTTTCTTCTAGGGGTATCTTCTCATTCATTTCAAGACTAAATAGTTGATTTTTAAAAAAAATCTTGCATCAACAAGATATTAGAATTGGTCATAAATTATTATGTATCCCCTTACATATCCAACCCTCAATCCTTGATCCTTTGCCTCTAAAGCTATCCTTTTTATTTTTCACCAATCTCTATGAATTTTCCATCCCCCAAAATTTTCCCCCCCATACTCCATCATCATATTTCCTTAATGTTAACAACACCTTCCTATCAAAATTGTGAGCTAGTCCATACTACCAATGCCATCATGATGCCATCTTTATATAACACTGATGTGATATATTTTCATCTTATTTAAATATCTTAAACTTTTTTTAATATTATAGTAAAAATATAATAATATATTAAAAAAAAAATAGATAATAAAAATAATGCTAATATTATAATAAAACTAAAATACAATATAATAATACAATTAATATTAACATATTAATAAATTAAATACTTATGAATATAATTAATATTTTTGATTATTTGATCTTTGGTGACTGAGATCCATTAGGGTTTCTTGTGTTTGTGATCATTCTTGGCCCCTCTTGCATCATATCGTGCCTTAGGCGTAGGATTTTCTAATTTATTATGTGTACGACTGCATTTACTGTGGTTTTCTCAATTTTATTGTGTCTTCAACTGGATCTAACCCAACAGTTTTTACTAGTGTTCATGGTTCGATAGCTCTGCTCAATGGCTCCTCCTCCAAACAAGCATTGGAAATTTGTTTCAAAAGAGTTCCATGAGGTAGGTCTTTTGATTCCTCAACTAATGTGGTCTTACCCATGTTGGAGTTTGATTCTACATGTCAATGGTTAGAGCAACATACCCTTGTTGGTTTATTTTTTGGGAGGACTCCCCCTGAAAGTATGCTTAAAGAGTGTGTTCAAAAGGCTTGGGTACCTCATGGGGTCTACCTTGATATGGTCCAAATTTGAGTAAAGGATTTTTCTTTTTCTCTTTGCAGAAGTTAGTCATGTCCAGTTAATCGTGAACCATGGTCATTGGTATGTCTGGTCCATTGGTTTTCCAATCATGGACTCGGGACTTCACTATCTCAAATGACACCAAGTTGTGGGTTCTAGTCTCGATTGAGCTTTCTGGTTTTCCATTGCCTTGTGTGCATTTTTTGTTGTATATTTCCTCCTCTCTAGGGAAGGTTATTTGTGTCAAACCAGATAGGTTCTTTCAAGCTCACCCTCAAAAGTGAGTTTGTTTCGAAGTGGAACTTTCAAAACATTTAAAAGAGTCCATTGATATTCAAATTGCTTATTTTCGACATACCCATAAGGTCACATATTTTGATTTTCCAAATACTTGTTATAGGTGTCAGCCTGCTAATCGTAAGATTAAGAATTTCCCTCTGGTAGTTCCTCGTACTCCATCACCGCCATGGGATGTTGATAAGCCCCATCAAGAAGAAGGTGTTTCCACCAAACTAGAGGAAAAGTGGACAACTACTACCAACCAACAAAAAAAAATCCAATGGCTTTGGGACGATTTCCAAAAACCCCAAGCCAGTAAAAGAAGTTTCAAACCCTTCTATGAAGGGGAAGGAAGCCTAGATGGGCTTGAATAAAACTTCAATGCGGCTAAGGCCTAAGGCTATGCCCCAACCTACCTCAGTCATGATAGCATAACCAATTGAGTTTTCCTCCCATGTCGGGAGTTCATAGGAGGTTTCAAAGTCCTTGACCTCTGGAAGAAGGAGAATATGTTCAAGAGAAATAGAGACATTCATCTCCAACTATTCAAATTTGTTCAGTCCCACTAAAAATTTTAAAGAATCGCTTCTCCACTTGGAATGAGAAGTCGAACTCTGATGATATGGAGGAGTTTCATTCATGAATTTCCTCTCATGGAATGTTTAAGGTCTAACATAACTCTCTATGAAGTATTCAGTTCGGGATACTCTTCAAAACTATGCTGGTATTGATGTTTTGTGTCTTCAAGAAGTGAAAGTTGCAGGTTTTTTCTTTCTTCGGCTTGTCATTCCATTTGGCCAGCCAGTAAAATGTATTGTACTGAACATGAGGTTGGACGTAGAGGATTGGTCAACCTTCTATCCCCATGGTGGCATGCTTGTGTGGTTGATCATTTTTTTGACCCCACACATTAGCTCATTTGGATTCTTCTTAACATTGATAATCATTCCTTTAGGATTATTAATGTTTATGCCTCAAACATGATGTTGTTGAAAGATCTCTTCTCTAGTGATGGATTTTTGATTCACTACTAGTTACTACTTGGATTATTTGTGGGAATTTTAATATGGTTGAGGTGGCGTACAATAAAAATAGTACTCTATCATTCTGATGGGTAGCTAGCGAAAGAGAGGCATGGTACTACATGCATAATAAATTGGGTCTTTTCGACCCCAATATTGATTGCCACCACTCTCATTCTCTTTGGAACACTTGGTGCAATTATCAAGTTGGGTCTAATAGGATATTTAAACACCTTGATCATGCTATGATCTAGGCTCAATCTTTTTTCTGTTTTTTCATTTTTTCACGACTTTCGGTAAGGCTGTTAGTGGATGTGACATTGTCAAACCACTTTCCCATTATATTTTGCATTGAATGGGAATCAAAGCATCCTCATGCGAGTAGGACCCAATTCTTTTTGAACACTTCCTTGTTGAGTCACCAGCCCATGCTAGCTCATATCCTCACTATTTGGAATTTGGAATGCAAGACAACTCATAATACAGGATGGATTGTTTGGTGGAATGATGTTGTCACTTGTATCGTGAGGTTTCTGCATATTTATGGGTGCCACCTAGCGATCTTTCTTAGACATTCTTATGAAGAAACCATGTTTGACCTCTATGTTGCCACTGAGGCCTTGGTGGCTAACCCCTTTTCCCCTTCTTTGCAAGTCATGGTTGCAGAGTTTAGGCATAAAAAAAAAGTTGCTAACAATTATGCTGCCAAAGGAGGGAAAATCAAGGCCAAACTTCACTAGCTTGAAATTGGAGATCATGCCACAAAAGAATTCTTCTTGTCTCTTTGAGCCAAGAACTCATCTCCTAGTATCAAATGGATCAAAGAAGGAAATATAGTGCTTTCTAAATTTCTTGACATTCTCCAAGAATTTGTTAGGCCTTATGAGAAAGTGTTCATAGCTCAAGAGTACACTCTAGAGTGGCATCAGGCACTTCAAAATTATCTTGCTGTGCCAAAAAGGCTCTCCTCAACCTAGAAAGATTTTTGTGAGCAATTTCTAAAAATTGAAGATCTTAAAGAACCTCTTACCACTATGGTCGATGATAAGGCCCAGAGAATTGATGGTTTCCCACATGAATTCAACAAATCCCTTTGGGATTGTACTGGGAAAGATCTATATAAGGTTTACCTTAAAACTTTTCATTCTAAAACCTTAGAAAATCTTATCAATAAGGGAATATTAAATTCATACATAAATCAAGTGATCCCGAGGATATCTATAACTGACAGCCCATCGCGCTCCTTAATGGCTCTTATAAAATCATTATCAAAACCCTTGCCTTGAAAATCTGCAATCTCTTTTCTTAGATTGTGCACCTAGAGAAAATTGGATTCATTAAGTACAGGTTCATCTTAGACAACATTATTGTTGTTTGGGAAGGCATGAAATGGGTGAGACGCTCCAATCAAAAAGCTATCTTTATTAAAATTAATTTTTCTAAATCTTATGATCACATTGAATGTCCTTTCATACTTACCGTGTTGTCTACCTTGGGTTTTGGTCCCCAATTCATACAAGCTATGTAAATGTTGTTTTTTGATGTCTCTTCTTGCATCACCATTAATGGCCGCCATTCTCATTCCTTTGGTCTATTTTGTTCCATTCGCTAGGGTTTCCCGCTTTCCCCCTCACTTTATGTGCTTTCTACTGAGGGGTTTGGTTATTTGATGGCTCGTGTTGTTTCTCAGAGGTGGGATTATGGCATCTCTTTGCCTAATTCACTAGCCCAATTGGTCAATGGCCACTTCGGTGATGATTCTTTTCTCACATTATTGGAAGAGGAAAATAATTTCAAAGTTGCTCTTGATTTCCTTGAGACTTTCTACCTAGCCTTCAGTTCCACCATTCAATGACAAAAAACCTTATGTTATAAACAGTCCATCATGCCCAATCCTCACTAGATTTAGCATTATGGCTAGAAGTGGATTACTCCTAGCAAAATCTTTCAATTTTTGGGTATTCTTTTCGCCTTTCAAGTTTCTTCCATTGATTTTTGGCAAGTGGTTCTTTCTTGGATTGAGCAAAAGCTTTCTTTTTGGATTACAAAGCCACTCTCTCTAGCTAGAAAATTCCATATTTTATCAAAGGTGCTAGAAGCGACTCATGTGTACTATTCTTCTTGTTCGACCCCTTCAAATGCCTCATATGCTATGTTATAAAAGATGTTGCATGATTTTCTATGGGCCTCTTTTGAGACTACCAAGGGTTTCACCACATTGCTTAGAGGTTGGGTTAAGCCACAATAGTGGTTTACAAATTTTTTGAGGAAGGAAATTTTATTTTTTTATGTTTCCACAATGTCAAGGGGTTCGGTTGAACTAGATTGGGTGTTCAATTGAACCTCCAAGCATATGAATACAAAAAAAAAAATATAGGGTTCGCTTGAATGGGTGTTTGACTGAACCCCTTGAAATAGGGCATAAAAAATAAAAAGAAACTATCACTGTTGCATTATATGTTTTTTTTGTTGAAATTGTGTATGTGGCGAATGGCAAACCTGAACGTGAATGTAGCGAACCGGACGGGAAAAACGTGCATCAACCCAACCTCCATGGCCACAGTTCATTAACTTAGAGTTCATCAACCCAACCTCCATTGCTCACAGGTTGGTTAAATTCAAATTTCATAGATTTCAAAATGCATTTGTTTGAGAAATTTTTAAACCCTAAATGCGAAATGTGAAATGTTTCAAATTTGTAGATTTCAAACTACATTTCTTTGTTTGAAATTACATTTGATTGAAATTTTCTAAAGCCTTTTCAAAAAACACTATTTCTATCATGCTTTGATGAATGTTCATACCCTATTCCAAAGCTCTAATTTTGGCATGGGAAGGAAGTGTTGAATAAATGGCGTTGTAGTTGCTTGAAAGATTTTACAAACCCATTTCTAAACTCTGTCAAAAAATTAGCATTCCTTGTCTATGCTTCCACGTTTTGCATACTTTTCTACCAGGGCACCTCCAATTGCATTTTCTTTAATGTTTCTAAAGCCTTGCCTAAACATAAAACAGATTTATTTGAGGCATTATATCAAACAGTTCATGGTAATTTTTTTTGGTTATATTTGTTATTAAAATTATTGTTGATAACCATATATCTTTATAATTTTTTATAGGATGGATTATTTTGTTCAACCCACAATAATGAATTATTGGTAAATAAAAATGTGAACCATAATAGTGACTATTTCCCTCATCGAGGTTGATAAGTTATGCTAATGATTGTGGTATGAAAGTATAAATAAGAATATGATCCCTAATTGGTAAGATTTATTAATGCACAACCTCTCTAATGAGTATAATTTTTTGATGGATTTGAAACAATTAATCTAGAACCATTGATTAGAGCTAAACATATTATATTATACTCTAACAAAACTTCAATTGGAACTTAGGTAATCTAGACTATTTATAAAAATGGGGAATTATAGTTATTCCCCTGCAAGTTTTTATATTGGTAAATCCTTGCAATGAGGGTTATAGTTATCAATATGAAATTATAAATTGGTAAAAGGTATAAAGTGGTAATCAATTAGAATTAAAATGCAAACATTGGTGAAGGTTTATCTAATTATTTTTTATATATAGGACCTTTAGAAAAAGGGCCTCATTCATGGTGGATATGACACCAACAAAGAAAGCTAGGGCATATGGTGATAATGATGTGAAAATTTCATACCTAGAGCTATGAAGTAGAATTAATATATTTTAGATATCTTAAAATATTAATATAATTAGGCACTTACTATTTTGTATCACCTTAGATAGTTTAGAAATTCAACTTAAAATCTAAATCCTTGTTAAAAGAGGTAGTGTTGAGTTGTGTACATGTCCCAAAGATAGTTTATAAATGATACCATTCTAAAATTATAACTTAGGGTGCATACAATGGAAACTTGGATAAAATTCTTCATATTTTTCCTTTGAGTCTTATGACATTACTCCAAAAATGGTTGGTTCTAAATGTATGAATCGAAGAATAAATTTAGAGGAAAGAAACTAGATTGTTTGAATGAAATGTATAATAAAATAGTTCTATTAGGATTAGAAGGAATGAAGGTATTATTAAATTTTCTAGTTTACAACTCAAAAGAGAATAAAGAAAAGGGTGTTCCTTGTTTATTGTTAATTTTTATTTAGTAAAAGTGAATGAGAACCATTCAAATGAAAATAAACCTTCATTACAAAAGTCTTAGGATGTCTTTCCTAGAATGAACTCCTCATGTTTCCTCCTAAATGGGTGTTTTATTTTTTAATAGAGTTCATGCATGAATTAGCCCCTATATCTAGAGATCCCTATCAAACAAACACTTCATATTTGCATGAATTAAAGGATTTCCTAAATGACATTTTAAAGAAAGGATTTATATGTTCTAGTGTCTTGTCATGGGATGCTCCAACTATTTTTATGAAAAAGAAAGATAAGACACTTTTCCAAGTTGTCTTGATTATGTACATGTTCAATAAATAAACAATTAACATTAATATCCACCACCTAAAATAGATGACTTATTTTACTGATTGAGAGGGGTGGCCATATTTTAAAAAATAGGTCTAATATTCAATTACAATTAGCAAAGAATAAAGGAGGAATACATTCATAAAACTACATTTAGAATTAGGTATAGGACATCAAAATTATATGTTTGAGGCAATGCATATAAGACACCCATATACAAAATAGTACAAAAGAAAGAGAAAAAATGTAAAGAATGCACTTGTAACCTATACTTGCTTGAGCATTAAAATTTTGAAATTAAACATAAAGAATAATAGGATTTATAAATTAAATACATGAGGCTATTATATAATATCAAAAAAGACTATTTTAAAGTTTAAATTTATATTTTAATTTTAGGGTAAATACTTTTGGTTGAATTTATGAATTAGAAATAGAAATTTTGAAAGGGCCCCACCCTTTTACAAAGACCAATAAAGAGACAAAAACTGATCAATCATATTGGCTTGGAACAACAACAAGAAAAATATAGTTGTAAGCTAGAAAAATAACATCCAATTAGAAATACTCCACCAATAGTGGCAATGTATCTAATAAAGAGGGTCATTTTCCCAAAAACATTAGTGGATCTATCATTCAACACAACTTGAATCCAAAATTCTTCAAGGAACTATATCTTATTGTCAACCTTATCCTTTTCCATGAATGAACCTAGGTCCTTTGTAATGGAGTTTCCATCTTTAGTTTCCAAACTTGAGACCAAAGGGAATAAAGGGTTCCTATAATCTTCTAAACTTGAACCTTCTTCATATTTTTAAATTATTAGAAGGAATATCAAGAGATGAATGTTGCAATTCAAGATAATGGTAGAGGCAATGAACTCCAACTAATCCATTTGTAACATGATTCTTGTCTCTACCAATCTCCTCTAAATTTCTCTTGACAAGACCTTCTAAATTAGTCATGTCTACAAGAGGACCAACCACCCCTTGATTATGCTCAAAGGGAGCCTCAACCAAATCCTAAGGTAAACAAGGCTCCATCTCATCCTTATGCATTTTTTTCAACCTTTCCTTCCTCTAAAACTCCTACACCTATAAAATACATAGCTATCTACACATGAGAACATGGTGAAAACACAAGAAAATCTATAGCATGACATGTTGAACCCAAATAACCAAATTCAAAAATAATTTAATCTATAAGTATAAATAGTTTGATGGTAGAAACTTTATACATATAAAAATATGATAAATGTGTGATTATTTTTCTTTCCAATCTATAAATTTTTGATGTGCTTGGCTATATAATTGAGATGATTCACTCATAATGTAATGATAAAAATTTAGTATGTATGAAAGAAATATTTTTGAGACATCAAGCTACCATTCTACATAACTCTCATGGAAATAAGAATATTATTTTATTTTAACTAAAGAAATTGTGTGTACTCTATCTTGAAAATTACTAATTAATTTTGAATTATATATACTTATAATTTAAAATAAGAGCATCCTTTGTAACATGGAATAGATAGGTTAATTAATGAAATAAAATATGTTTTTTATATTAAGAAAAAATTACAAATATATGGAACTCATACATTGATAAATTGACTAAGACAACTTTGTATGAGAATTAAGATGCTCGAATAATAATTTATATACCTTCTTTCAATAATTAACATTAGAAATTAATACTTGGCTCATATTGTTTAATCACACTAGAAACCAACAATGGAAGATTGAGAGTCTCAACTAAGAATTCCACCTTATAGATAACATTCATACTAGAAGCCAACAACTAAAGACCAAATTTCATAAATAAAGTTCATGTGTTATATATCATGCCTTTGAGGGGTCCACAAGTACCATGAGCCTTTTGAAATCCTTCTCCATCTAAATGCATCCATTCCAAGACCATTGGGAGGTGGGTATCCCAAGTTCCTTAATTTCTTGTAGGAATTTAATCAAGAGTAGGACATTGCGACTTTGGCATGTAAATTTAAATCTAAATGCGCATCCAAAAAATACAAATTCAATAACTAAATTTAATTCAAAAAGTGGCCCGCCATCTATGACCTTCTATAAGCTTCTCGAAGATGTCATTCCCATAAATGATAAATTAAAAGTTAAGTTATGACTTCACCAAAATGACATGAAATTATCTTTCTAAGATGTCATATTTGCATAAATCCCTCAAAGAAATTTTTAACTAATTTTAAACACTCAAACAAATACATATATATGAATATATACTTCATTTATGAATTCTTGGAATATATCAATCCATCACAATTAAATTCTTAGACATCATGCATAATATTTTTTATGTATTCACAAAGCCACCTAGGGTCTCATAAAACTTGAGTAGGTGAATACCAATATGCATATCTAATGGTGGGGTAAATGGAGGGGGATTAGGAGTAAGTTCATATATATCTATTACTTATTTAGCAATCCAATATAGTGGTTGGAGAGGTTTCATTTGAATAGAAGGAGTGAAGATAAGGTCTATTAAAATATGACTCACCATCTTCTATATTCTTAGGATTTTGGAGTTTATCAAAATATCCTTTGTCGATCTCAACCAATATTTTCTTCAACTTTCAAATCATCTACACAATCCTCCCTAAAATATTCAATATGTGAAACATAATTATGAGGAAGATACAAATAATCCTTGACATAGCTTTTTGTATCAAAGGATAATATGGTTCTATAATTTTAAAGTATTTCCAATTTTGAAATCTAAATACAATCAATAATCTATTTAATCGAGCAATAATCATAATTTTAAGGAAAACATAAATTACTTTAATCTTTTTAAGGTCTAGATCATTAGATTCTACTTACTCTAACTTAAATTTAAAAAACAACATTAAAATCCACAAAACAAATTTCAAAGACATAATAAATTATTACAATATTATTTAAAAATCTAATTGTAATGAACATGTTATAGTAATAAATATTCAAATTTTAAATCTATGAAAATATATAACCAAATGATCCTTAGTTTTCATATATCATTTGTGATGAGAATGTTGAATATTCTAATTTTTTAGGCCAATCTTTAGGCACTAATTCACCATTGTTAAAATGATCCTTAGTTTATTCATTGTTTTTTTCATGATTATAATTTTTTTCAATTTCTATTATACCAAACTCAAAATAATGGTATAGATTAAGATTCTTGTCTTTATCCTACATTTGGGTCATGTTTGATTCTAGATTTATTATCATAATTAGAAGTTGTATAAATTGTTAAATTATATATTTTTTAACATATATAAAATGTATGGTTGAATTAGTGAGATATTTATAACAAGTACATGCAATATGAAGTCAAACTTTATTAGATTTGATTCTTAATAAATTAGTTTTAACGATTCAATTTATAGCTTTATGCAATCTATAAGTTTAAATAGTTTGATGGTATCTAAACTTTATACATATAAAAATATGATAAATGTGTGATTATTTTGCTTTCCAATCTATAATTTTTTGATGTTGTTGGCTATATAATTGAGATGATTCACTCATAATGTAATGATAAAATTCAACCTCATATGGAGGATTTTATATTATCTTCCATTAAATTCATCCTCTTTATGAGATTCTTATGGAATATTGATATTCTAGTGTGAATTCTTAATTTTAGACATATCTTAACTAGATAAATTTAGGTTCAATGAAGGAAATAGAACTTTTTTTTCACTTACATAATCCTATTTTGAAGTTCATTTATGTTAACAACTATTAAATTAGATATTTTTATCCCCAATTATTTTCAAATAATTTTACACTAATCTTTGTTTTCTTATTCTTTCTTTCATTGTTTCATTTAAAATTTGAACCATTTAAGGATACTATGTTATAGATTATAGTTGTCTTCCAATTCTTTTTAAATTGTTCAACCCTCTCATGGTCTAAATAACTTTACATTCAACAACCATGTCTAAAGTACATTATATACCCAACCTCTTCCCCTATTTAACACACTCATAAACCTTGTTACTAATCTCATTCGAAGAGGTGGAACAACCAATCTTAGAGGGATCCTCATCCATAGGAGAGAGAAGGGAGCCATCAATCTAGGCTCTAGTAGTATTCTAAAAATAGTAGAACTAGAAGCTAGAATCCTAACAATGATAGCCAAGTTGGATAATACACAAGTTTTCCTTTTCAAGGGATTGGGGAACACTTATTGGATGGGTATTATTTCCCCTTCACCACATTTTGATTAGGATTAAGAATTGAAATAATAAAATTCTCAAATTGGTATAAGAAAAAAATAAGCCCTTAGTGGAGGGGAGCTCATTTTTTTCTCATGTGCAACTCTAATAATAGATTTCTTAAATTACATGAGTAAATGAAAAGGGAAGCTAACAAGTCACATGCATCTAAGATTATTAATACAATAAAAGTTATAGGATAAAAAACATTTATAGTTTCTTTCTAGGATGAAATAAATAATCAAGTAGAAACATTTATATACTTGTGAGGAAATCATCTATATTTTCCTTCCTCTTGTATTTACTTTCTTTATGAGACTTCAAGCCCTTCATGGATAAACCACTTGTAGTAGCTCAATACCTTCCTCAATGGCTTTAAAGGTTAACCTTCTTACTTTTTAACCAAAATTTTAATAACATTCAATTTTGTGTAATTTATGTCCACTATTATCATTTTAATTCAAAATAATGTAAGAAATTTATATATTTATTTAAAAATTAAAAATCTTAAAATAATAGTTTTAAATTAATTGAAAACATGGTTGGACCCCTCTAATTTTGTGGAACTATTTCTTAAAAGCTATTTTAGTTTAATTTTATATAATAGGCAAAGGAAGCCACATATGGCATTAAGACCTTCCTTGATGGTCTTTAAGTTAGGAAATTTTTAATTTCATTCATAGGTCTTGAGATATTTTAAAAAAAAGTTGTCTTTGGAAAAAGGTATTTGGTACAAACTCCCCAAAAAAATAATGTTATATATTTATGCTATTAACACATGAAATTTTGGGCCTTAAAATAGCCACATCATCCCCATATTTTAATACAAATGAGGCATTGAGGCTTTATGTCACTTATAATAGATTTACTATTAGTTGATATAGTTGCATTTAGATCAATCGATATATCTTAATTTCTATCAAATCATAGGGTGTCAATTTCAATAATTACAAAATTCAAAGCACGTACGATTTTTCATTTGCTAGTAGAGGGAACTATCTTATTATGCCATTAAAATAAAACATAGGTCCTCAATACTTTTCATCTTTATTTTCCATCATTACATTGAACCTTGTAAGGGACATCTTCATCTATCTCATTTTCTTCTCTTATTTGTGCCTTCAATAATGACTAGATTGATTTTACGTGACCACCAATGTTAAGTAATGATGCTTTGTGTGCAATCTAGTAATTTAAATTTTAGAACTATTTATGATTATGTTTTAAATTTAAATTTTAGAATTGTTTTAGATTATGTTTTGTGTGCAATCTAGTAATTTGAATGTTTTGAAATTATTAAAAACTATGATAGATGTTGAATGCTTTTTTGTTAATGGTATGAAAATATTATTGATGAGTAGATGAATTATTACAACTGTTTTAGATTTGTATTCCCTTTATCTAGATATATTATTTACCAAGGTCTCATTGCTCTTTTAGGTGTACATACATATATATAACATGGAAAATGCAGATCATGTTCCACCTCTAGATTCTTTGTTTGCAAATACCACTAATGAGATTAAAAAATTGAGAGACTCATTAGCACAGGGTGCAAACCTAGGGATATATTATGAACCATGCATGTCAATATTACATAGTTTAGAAAAACTAAGAGATGAACTTGAGAGGACTAGTGCATTTTCCCCAAATAGAGTAGTTGCTTTCTTTCCTACATCTGGGAAGGAGTACATGGTGATGTTCCCATTAAAAAAATACAGGACAGTGTGACCAAAGAAATGATAAAAAAACAGTTGTTTTCCTTTTTTTATCAAAATGTACATAAGGTTAGGGGATACCATGTCACTAGATGTGTTGATAGTGCTATGGTTGAATTGATCTACCCATGATTTCTTGTAGCACATGGTCAATACCCAAACAATGACCAGATTCCATTATATTTTGTTTAGCAGTTGTATGTTGAGGTCCATTTGGGCCTCAAAGTTAACTACCTGGACATTCCACCATATGTTGGTCAGGTGCATGGAAGGATTGCTGAAAGGCCCACCTATCATCGAGCAGATAGACTAGCCCCATTGTTTAGGGCATTGGTTGGCATGAGGTCTCCTACTCTCACCCCATCTCTAGCCCCCATAGCAGATGAGGTTGTCGTTGCTTCCCAAAAGGAAGCAATTGACACTGTAGGTGACATTGCGGCTGCCACCACTAGGATATCTGATGATTGTGTAGGTCAGTATTTGATGTCTAGATGTTCCTGATCCATGCCATTTTTTAGCATAGTGGACCACCATGGATCCTTTTACAGTGGTCGACATCCCTACTCCTGCACAACTTGATGCACTTACAAGAGATATGACATGCAGGACTCTACATTGTTTGGCTGAGGACCTATTGGAGGCATATGTCGACATTGCATCAAACAATGGGATCAGTATAGAGAATTTCAAAGATCATTTGGCACATGGATTTTGTTCAGCTCTAGGATCCCATCACTCTCAGTCGAGCACTAGTGCGCATCAAGATCCACCTATAGTTCATTCGGTAGCTGCACAGACTATGGGTTTTACTTATATGTTGATTGGTTTTGGTTCATCATCACCGATGCCATCTCACCTTCATAGTCCTCTACATTCATCATTTCTAGCACAACATGGGATAGATCGGATGGATGCAGATGTTGATTTGTCACTTGACCGTTTGGTGGATATGGTGGAGGCGACCATTTCAGAGGACTTAGGTCATCTGATATTAGATGATGTGCATGTATGTGTGCAGTGCATGTTTCAATTCTTTTTTAATTATTTTTAATTTTTTTTTAACTAGATATTCATGTAAGTTGATATATATGTATATATATTGTTACAGGTGGACATACCTCATGTCACTCCTAGCCTTGGTCTAGATCGTGTACATGATCAATGTGACTCTGTGGATGAATCTGCTGCCAGTGGACATGTGAGTTTTAAATTTTTATATATACATGTGTATATCTACATGCAATATTTATGTATGCATAGATCTAGATAGATATTTAAAAATACAAGTTCATTTATAAATAACTATCATAAAATTTATTTAATATGAATTATATGTATTTAAAACATTATGTACACAATTTTATTTGCAGGGCTTAGCACATCTATTAGAGCAGGATCATTCTCATTTAGATGGTCATTCAAGTAGGAGTCGACATTCATATTAGGCCCTGCACACTAGAATTATGATCTTTACTACATGTATTTTCTTATATGATGATCTTTAGTATTCGAGATTTGATGATCTCTTACATTTGCTTATATGATATATACATACATTTGTTTATTTGTTGATCTTTAGTATTTGACATTTGATGATCTCTAATTTACATTAATTTGCTTATATGATATGTACATACATTTTCTTATATGATATATACATACATTTTCCTCTTTTCTTATAACATGTGTTATGTTTATACATTGAATCTCTTTACATGTATGTACATGTGTTTGCTTATGGTTACATGTTTACACATGATATATGTATGCATTTTCTTTAAATATTCAATATACATTTGATCTCTAGTAGAATTTTAGGAAATCAATTCCACTTTATAATTAAGTTCATTCATATTGATCACAATAATTTTTTTTTTTAAATGATATAAGCAACATGAACCATTGAGTTGAGAACAAAATATAATATTTTTGACAAGTAACTCGACATTCAATTTGAAAATATAATTAAGAAAATTCAATTCAAATTATACCTTTGTTATACATTTTTGACAAGTAACTTGAAATTCAATTCAAATATAATTAAGAAAATTCAATTCAAATTATACCTCTATTATACATTTTTGACAAGTAACTTGAAATTCAATTCAAATATAATTAAGAAAATTCAATTCAAATTATACCTCTATTATACATTTTTGACACTTTAACAAAATTCTAAAATTACTAGATATGGTATGCATACCTATGCATTAAATAACAACAAACTCCACAATGAAATAACTTGTTTGTTTAAACTACTTGATTCATTTAAACTAGGATCTAGTTATTCCATGTATACTAGAATAATTTTTTTCCCATCCCATATGCATATAAATACAAGCTTATTTTTCATTATTCTGGATATCAAATTGCAAGATTAATTCTCATTTATATCACTTGGAGCGCAAATTTTGGACAAGAGGTTTTTGTACATTTATCAAGGAGGCAAATATTGGAGAGACAACTTTTCATTTTTATCAATCAAGGAAAAATTTGGAGGAGAATTTAACTAAGTTGGTAGAGGACTTTTTTTGAGTCATCTTTAAGTTGAAGAAGAAAAAGGGGCAACAAAGAAAAAGAAAAAATGTGTCTCAACGAAAATTGTCAAAAGAAGAAGAACAAAAGAGGCGTGAACAAAACTTGGAAAATTATCATAGAAAGAAACAAGGTACATGCTTGTTTCTTCTCTCTCTCTCTCAAGTGTGTGTTTAGGAATTTTATTAACACCTCAATTTTTTTTGCTTATAAATATATTTCCAATAGTCATCTTGCATAGACATTCCCTAAATTCTTTATCATCTATTTCCAATTGCTTTTTTTCCATAGAATTCTTAATTTCAAGAGTCTTTGATTTTATTTGTTTCAACTCAACTTAGATAACTCATAGTATCTCACTTTCTTTGCTTGCATGTAAATTCAAACAACAAGCAGGAATTTCTCAAGTTGGAGTTGAGCCAAATCTAGATATTGGATCAAACGAATCCGCTAAAGAACACATGGACCTTGAAGTTAGGGAGGAGACCCAAGTTCAAACAATGCTTTTTGGAGAGGGGTCAAGATCACTTCTTTCTACTGGTATGGATGAGCATATAAAACTAGCAGAAACTTCTCTCACTTATAACATCATGTTTTATCACTTTGTTTGCTTGCATACATAAACTTCACTTATATAACATCATCTCTCACTTTTGTTTGCAAAATATTTTGTGACATGTAGGAAGGGCTCAACAAGTAGGAAGTTCTCATGCTCAAGTCGAGGAAAATCTAGACATTGGATGAAATGAATCCGCTCAAGAACACATGGTCCCTTAAGATAGGGAGGAGGCATAAGTTCAAACAATGCATGTTGGAGAGGGGTGGGGATCACTTCCTCCTACTGGTATGGATGAGCATATAAAACTAGCTGAAAAAGGTGAGGAAACAAATTTCTCATAGAAATTTAGATCATTTACTTGAAATGGATAGGGAGAAAATAAAATGTTATGCCAACCAGCGTTATAATAAGAGAAAGAGGTCAATGACTAAATCTATAAATGGAATAATCAATCATCATTTCAATTATCTTGATACACTTGAAAAAACCCAATTGTTATCACATTTACTTCTTCGTGATGAGCTCAAAGAGTCATTACAATTGTTGGGTGTACATCGGCATCAAATAAGAAGAAACACATGAGATTACAAAAGGATATTGTTCAAAATGTTAAAAAGGCTTTAGATTCCATTGGGGAAGGATCTTGATTAGTGGATAAGGCCACTACAAGAAGGGTGATGTTGACATCTATTGAACATCAAGATATAGCAAGAAAAAGAAAAATGTCTACACTTTCAACTGAAATTGGTTAGCAGAACCGCATTAATAAAATATGAGAAAAAGAGAAAGTTTTTAGATGAGAGTTTAGAAGGAAATTGGGAAATTATGTATAGAGCTCCCCATTCTAACAAGATTGAAGATATTATTAGGAACTTGGTCTCAGGTTTTTGGCATGATCATACTCATCCATCATCAAATACTAGAGATGTTATGAGACACAGGATTGGACCTGGTATTTATGAAAATCATATCAAACATTGGCTAGACATAACACAATTTGAGATGTATATGAACTTTTGTAATGCAAATCCTCATATAAAGATTGGAAAAATAATGTTTTAAAGGTTAAAGCCATATTATGTAAAGATAAACAAGTTTTTTGATACTTGTTGTTGATGTTATCATATTGAATTTGATCTCTACTATCAGGTGTTTCGAAAGATGATAGAAGAAAGATGTGGGTTTCAAAATCCACCTCCTAAATAGGAAAGTTTGTTCATAAATTCTATATTATGTGATCATGAAAATGGACCTCAAATAAACTGCATAAAAGGAATTTGTGAGACATGTGGAAATTTGGCTAAATTTCCTTCAAGAATTGAGGATACTGACCTAACAAAGACAATAAATTGCAAGAGGTAAGTACTATTTTTAGAGAGTTTATTTGTTTCAATTTGATTAGATTGTTATTTGGATTCTCTTTAATGTAATGTTTCGTTGATTGTGTGGTTTATTACTTATTCACATATTTTACTCACATAGGTACAAGTATGTAAAGTTGCAAAAAAAATATGGGAAAGAATCCACAAGGTTGAAATATGTAGAAGAGGAGATTCCCATTGGAAAATTTATGAAAGATTTTCAAAAATTGATACGACCATACATACAACATTCCTTTTTTGCTAAGTGGCAAGCACAACAATTCAAAACATTGAGAGATACTTTCCCACGTGGAAAAGTTCTATCAGTAGTTGACTTTGTAGAAAATTATTCCTTTGTACATTAAAAGGAGATTCAATCAAAGTATTACTTTTCAAAGCAGATCACTATTATGGTTCATGTGTGTTATCGACATGCACAATCATAATTGGATGGTGTTGAGAGTACAAATGAAGAAAGGGCCATTAAGAAAGAATATCACTTTTATATTAGTGATGATAAAGAGAATGACACACTTTTTGTCCAACATTGCTTTACAATATTTTTTGAGAATTTGAGAAGCAGGGGTGTAAAATTTGAAAATCATTTTGTAAGGTCAGATGGATGTGTGGCACAATTCAGATCTTTGTGGCCATTCTATGTGTAGACATGTAAAATATATTGATTGACATTGTGCATTTGATCCTGACTTACTAACATCGTTTCTTCCTGAATCATCCCTCGGTCTAACCATTTAATCAAATCCCCCTATCTGATTAAATTAATCAATATTCATCTCTTGATTAAATAAATCATTTTATCTAATCGAGTCAATCTCTTTTGTTAATTAAATCAATCCATCTGATCTAATTATCCCTATTTAATTAAAAAAATCAATTTATTTGATTAAATCTCTAAAGTCTATCCATTAAATTAAATAAATTAAAACCTTATTTGATGTAATCTAACACCATCCCTTTTAATTAAATAAATCAAAATCCTTATTTAATTAGCCTCTTTATCATATTCCTCTCTTATTTGATTTAAATAAATCCACATAAATTTGAGTCAAATAGGTCACATCATCTAACCTCTCTCTATTAAATTAATTAACCCTTGATTAATTTTAATCTCATCTCATGTCCCATCCTCTATATAATGCAAGTTGCACATGAAAATAGATTTAATTCATTTATTAAATCTCTATTTTCCTCACAAGACATCTTTTGGAATATTCTCTCAATTTGAATTCAAAAATTCCAAGTCAACATGTACATCCAACAAGGAAATAACTTCCTCTTACATGTCCTTTTCCTTGAGCCAAGTGGCATTTTTTGCATTTTCCCTTCCCTCTTCCATGTCATTTCAACAAATTTGAATTTCAAATATTATGCATTTATTGGAACAAACCCCAAATCTTGCACATCCTCCATCCATTTATAGCTTGACAAGTGGCATCATATCATTGGATGAATGTTAGTCCCACATTGCTCAAATTTGGACATTCATCCATCTTGGAATTCTATAAATAAAGAGCTCATATCCTCATTTGATCATCCAAAATCCAAGCAAAGTTACCATGCTCAAATATCTCTTGAATTTCATCCATTATCGTTGACTCATAGCTAGGTTTTGCAGATTTTTGGGCTTGGAGTCTTCATTCTTCACTAACAAAGTGGATCAATCTCTTCAACATTCGAAGCTTGCATCTTAGGAATTGGGAAAGGGCCAATTTTCACATCAAATTGGCACCAATTCCCCCATGGGATCATGAGTTTGCACATCTAATTAGGATTTAATCTTTGTTTTATCATTTTCATTGTCTTCTTTGTTATTTTCTTTCCTAGTTTGAATTTGTAAATGGATTTCATGGGAAATCCTTGTTTTGGCTTGCAATATCTAACTTGAGGTGTTTATTCTCCTTGTTTTGCAAGTACCAAGGTTGGGGTTCACACATTTGGCACTAGAAGGAGGGCTGGATATCATTCTTTCTTATCTTTTCCCAAAATTTCAGCATTTTTCCTCACACACAGAAAATTCCAATGCTGGGAGCTCAGTGTCGCTGTTTTGGCACTATGGGCTCGTCAGTGTTGCTATATGGCACCGCTTAAAACACAAACTGCACCACTAGACTCGTCCTGCAAAATTTTTTGAATTTTAAACTCCGCCGCTAGACTCGCCGACCTGCAGAAACTTTCAAAAAATATTAAACTCCAATGTTGGACGCAAACTGCGATGCGAGGCAAAAATTGTGACGCAATTAAGCTCTCTGTCCCGACACAGAGCACCACTGACTGGTAAGCGGCGCTGTGAGGGCACCACTCAGAAGCCAAACTATGACGCCATTATGACTTGCTACACTGGGAGACAGTACAAAGGGAAAATTTGATTTTTAGCACGTGCTTTTGATTTATCATTAATTTATATTCTGTTTTCTGGTTTTTAACTTCTGTATTTTCTAGAATTTGACTGGTTTTTCTCACTTATAGGTTGGAAATCAAAAAAGGAAGGAATAGCATGATGATGATATTTCGTGCAATTAAAGTGTTTTTAAACACTTTAGTGTTTTTTTAACACTTTTTCAAGGAATTATTAGCACTTCTTTCTTAGGATACTAACTTCCTTTGGGTTTAAAAAGAATCTTTTTGTTCACTTCTTGCAAAGGGTTAAAACAAATTTTAGGATCACAACTTACTAGATTTTAGTTCTTGGATTAACAATTGAACAAAATGTCTTTCACTTGTGATTTGGTGCTCTAAAACAAAATCACATTTTGCTTTGTGGATTTAAAAAGAACAAGTGTAGCTTTGTTTTTCATGAGAGATTACTTAAACTAAAGCCATTGAAAAAGGACGTATGCGCTTCTCTCGCGCTTTATAGTGATCTTGAGAATCAAAAGGTCTTTTTCATGATTTTAGGTTAAGACAAAGCAATCACCTCCACACTTCGATTTGGGTTTAAAATTGAACATCTTGTGCAAGTGTGAGTGGGGGAATTGTTGCATATATTCTCTCTCCTTGTGGCCAACAAGGATTGATTGAATTACGAATATTGTTCTTCATTCACTTTTGTTTATCCTAGAGAGCCTGCCTTGGGGAAAAAGTACTCACCCAAGGGAGCGACTCAACCGGTAACACTCTAAAGCCAAGAGTATTTCCAACCGGGATATAAATGTGGATATTGGAAGAAAATCCAATATCACGCAATTGATTCCGACAAGATGAATCCGAAAGGAGACTCTTTCCGTATGGGTAAATCTCCACGAAAGGAAATTCCTTACTAAAACCCATGTGCTAGAATTTTCCAAAATACTTTAATCTATTTTTTGGTGCAAGAACGGTCGTTCTCAAGCCACCCCACACTTTTACGGTCTTCTAGTAGAAATGGAAAACATGCCATGGGAGTTTCATGGGTGTTGATGCTTGGCTACCTCATATAAGTGAGTGTTGTGGAGGGGAGCCAGTGGGGTCAAGCATCTAACCATTCGCTAGAGATAAGCGTACCTGGACTTGTCCAAGTGGAAATCCAACAAATATTGTCTTACACATCCATAGGATTGTACTTATTCTTGGGTTACAAAATGCATTGTTTGATAGAAAAAATCATGGAAACAAACACTTGAACCTCATCCAAATTTCAAACCCTTTTGAGGACAAATACAATTGACTCAATCCATATGTTATTGCTTGCCCTTGGGATTCATGTCCTTAGAGGTTTCTAAACATTGGATTATATCTTGATT
Organism: Sequoia sempervirens; assembly: GCA_007258455.2. Lineage (NCBI taxonomy): Eukaryota > Viridiplantae > Streptophyta > Pinopsida > Cupressales > Cupressaceae > Sequoia > Sequoia sempervirens. The sequence continues at coordinate 309,429,467 of VDFB02086081.1, forward strand.
TGTCTCCTTAAGTAAACAATAGGAAAACCCTTGCCTTAAGTTCATTGAATTTCCACATAAACATATCTTGTGGGGTTTGAAGAAATTAAGACATTGGACATCTTAGTTTGAAAACCTAATCGAAGAAAGTGTTTTTGGTAAAATAAATACATTAAGCAAAGCTAATAAAAATGAACTTTCATATGTGTTGAAGACTCATAACCCCAAAAGAAAAAAAAAATCATTGGTTGGAAATCCGAAAATGAATGTGCAAATGAAATCATTCCTTGGATAGAAAGGTCTTTAGGAAGCATTTGCATGCTCTTCAATACCTAGGTCTAGGCAAACAAAGTGTACCTTTTTAGGTTCATCTTAGGATCAAAACATATCAAAATATTTTTCATCCATCCTCCAAAAAATCAAAACAACATCATCTCACAAATCACCTTTTGGAAAATATTGAAATCATCCTTAATACTAGGCTTTGTGGAAAAATCAAAATCATCAAAATCATTAAGACTCAATCCTTGAAAAAAATTATCGAAAACACCTTTGGCTAGGCATGTGTAGATGCATCCTTTTGCATATGCTTAGTCAAAGTTATCAAAATCATCTTGTCTTGATTAGTATATGTAGATGAATCCTTCTTCATATGCTTAGTGAAACGATCATCTTGTTTGAATAGGTGTGGGTAGATGCATCCTTCTCCTCACACATATTCAAATCATCATCCTTTGAACAAAGCTATCCCTTAGATTGTCATCCAACATCTTAGGGTCTTTTTGTTCAAAATCCCAAATCAAAATTAAAATCAAAATCAAGGACAAAACCTGAAATCCAAAAACAAAATCAAAATCAAAATTTGCAAGTCCTAAAAAGCCTAGTGCCTCATTCAAGATTTATCAAAAGCCAAAACGTCTGTATCATCCATCCCTAACATCATCATCATATCATCACCTTTGATCCTTAAGGCATCCTAAAAAAATTCTACTTTGGGGCATAAAATAATGATCAATCCAAAGAATCAAGAGATTCATCTCCCATATTCTTGAAGATTGATCCTTGTTTTATGGTTCTAACTAGATCTCAATACAAGAAGACTATGGAAGCCACTAAAGAAACACCCGCTTCAAGCGATCTTAGCCAAAGAAATGCAGAAATGAATCTCGTTGAATCAAGTAATCCATTGACCCTCTCATCATCACAAAATCCGCAAGAAGAAAACCAAGAAGAGGGCCTTACCTTTGGAATGTCTCGCGAGGAAATGACTGAAATGATCCAAAATCTAGACAACCGTAGAATCATCAACATCATGATGAGACTTAACCCTTCGTTATACATGCTTGAGCTAGCAAAACAAGGGGCCAAGTTACCTTTGGATTTTGATGTGAGTACCATAGTGGAGGAATCATTTCTGCCAATCTCATCCACCATTCCCATCTCATCTACACCCCCATCTCAAAACATCATGCAAAACATTCCGCAAATCACAACAATTTTTTGCTCCAACCCAACCCAATTTTAATAAGGGAAGTGCATTTCTCAATGCAATTCAAAAACACCCCCTTGTTAATAATCAAAATTTGGATGCAAACATCACCTTCGAACAAAGTGTACCCCAAAACCCATTACACAAAAATGTTCCTCTCACCTTCCATCACGATCCATCATCATCATTTTTTCACGCAACACCACAAACACCTCTTCTCACAAATTCACAAGAAGAGGGAGACATGTTTGGACCAGGGGGCATATTCGACATGACGACATTTTTGCAACAACTCACACCACTTACATTTCCACCTCTCCCACCATTTCCATTATCGTTCGCACCACTCCTTGGTTTAGGGCTTCCTCCCCTACCAAGTATCAATCAAACCTATATCCAAACCATCAATCAAGGGATTAGACCAAACACTCAAAATTTGTCATTGATATCGCAACAACAAATGACGAATGCACAAGCAATGGCAACACCATCAAACACCCCCTTAACATCACAAAGCATGGTCCCCCAGGGACCAACCATATCAACAGCACCATCCATCACGTAAAACATCAACACCACCTTCACTAACACCATTCCAAATCCACCACCACCTCCACCACCACCAACTTCCACCACATCAAGCCAATACAACGCAGCATTGCAAGCCGCTTTCCAAAGAGGATACCAACAAGTTTAGAAACAAAAAGTCAAACAAATAGTTGTTCAGCAAGCCACTCAAGCTGTTCAAGCTACACAAGCCACATTACAAGCGCAACAAGCCCAAGCATTATTGCAACAACAACAACAAGCCACACAAGCATTGCAAGCACAAAGGGCTGCTCAAGCACAACTGTTATTACAACAACAAGCAGCACAAGCACAAGTAGCACAAACAAAAACATCACAAGTGCAAGCTCAAGCACAAGCTCAATTTCAAGCACAACTTCTTGCACAAAGACAAGCAGTGCAAATTCAGGCATACCAGCAAGCATTAAAGCAATACCAAGAGTAGCAAGAAGCAACAAAATTAGCAGCCCAACAACAAGCGTTGTTGGAACAATAGCAAGCACAACAACAAGCGTTGTTTGAACAACAATAAGTGCAACAACAAGCACAAATCTTAGCACAACAATAGCAAGATCAACAACAAGAGTTGTTCATACAAAAGTAGGTGGAAGCCTACCTCGCTCACCAAAACATACAGATACCATCGAACAACACACCGACCAACCCAACCATCCAACCCATGATTTAAACACCCCAAAAAACTTTCATCCCACCCCTTGATCCCCAAAATGATGTGATGACACAACTCAAGTTGCTCTCGCAACAAGTGCTCGACTTTCAATCAGGGTGAACAACCAAAACGCTAAGCAACTTGTGTCCCTATCCATTTGATAGGAGCTTGATAATGAAACCATTCCCCAAGGGATTTTAAATCCCCAAATTTGAAAAATATCAAGGGATTGGAAACCTTAAAGATCACATCAGGGAATTCCAGGTTCATTGCATGTAAGTTGCATATGATGATACTTATCTAATGCGGCTATTTCCTAGGAGCTTGGCAGGCCATGCTATAGAATGGTTCTCTTGCTTACCTTCAGGCATTAGAACATTCCAAGAAATTAGGGACGCAGTCGTTAAAAATTATGCATGCAACATTGCAATAGATGTTAGTCTTGAAGAACTCTCATCTCTAAAACAAGGAAAGGGTGAACCATTCACCTCATTCCTACAACAATGGTGATCCAAGGCCAATCAGAGCAAGTGGACCATGCCAAAAGAGCAACAAGTTTGCACCATCATAGCCAACCTTGAAGGTCACTTGGTATTCCATCTCAAGGTTTAGGGTATCACCACATATGATCAATTGATCTCCAAGGTGCTTGGTATTGAAAGAGCCCTTGTGACTCAACCCGCAGAATCAACATCATACCACGAACAACAAAAAAATTTCCCACCATCCAATTACAATGATAAACCTCGCACGTGGGCAAGAAACAAGAATGTTACTAATAATGGTGTCGTTGATGCCAAGGTGGTCATTAGTGCCCCATGCCAACATACACCCGCACCGCAAATCCAAAATCAACACCAAAACACTCATCAAACAACATACCAACCCAACAACAATCCAACCATCAATAATCTCAATGACCAAAGGGGACCACCCCAACGCAAAAGTTATCCGAAATGAAAATACGCTATTTTGGGGGAACCACTGGAGGACATAATGAAAAAGTTGATTGACGAAAAACTCATCAAGCCTCCTACATTTGAAAATTACCAAGAACCCGATGTCAAACCTCCTTGGTATAACAAGAACCAACTTTGCGAATTTCATAAAATCAAAGGTCACACCACAAATAGTTGCATGAGACTCAAAAACATCATCCAATATCTCATCGATAAGAAAATCATAAACGTGGAACAACCTACGGGAAATCAGGATATTAAAATCTACACGAATCTGATACCGAATCATGGCAATAAAGGGAATAAAAATGATAAGGGAAGGGTAATGTAAATCATGTATATGAAATAGTCATTGTCTCCCTAAATGAAGACTACATGGTCATCACTATCAAAGGCACCCATGCCAAAGATTGTGGAGTCACCACAAGAAGCGGAAAAGTCACCATCGCAAGATCATCCCAACCAAATAGAGTCCCTTCATCTAGATCCGTTCCTAATGGCTACAAACTTAAGAGAACACTAGCACACATCTCCATCATGGAGTTGTTAAAAATATCATCAGCGCATAAAAATATCCTTGAGGAAGCATTAGCCTCATCCACTGTCCCCATAGATCTCGATGTAGAGCAATTCCAAGCTATGGTCGGAAATATCGTAACGCCTAATCTCCTTACATTCTTTGACCAAGATTTCCCCACCCAACCATCTCACAACTTGCACTTCACTTGGAAGCCATTGTACACAAGAGAAATATCAAAAGGGTCTTGGTGGATGGAGGTGTGGGTTTGAACATCTGTTCTCTCAGCCTCATTAAGCAGTTGAAAATATCAGAAGATTCCATTGAAAAAGGAAAGAGCATCATGATAAGAGCATATGATGACCAAGAAAGAGTGTCTCAAGGCACGATTAAACTCTCTATTCAAGTAGGGACAACTCTCATGGAAACCACTTGTCAGGTCTTGGACCTAGACTTGCCATATAATATCCTCCTAGGACACCCATGGATCCATGCGATGAAAGCCGTAACATCAACCTTCCACCAATGTGTGAAATTTACACATAATGGACAAGAGGTTACCATCCATGGAGATCCTGAACCATTTTCATATTGCAAAAATCTTGAAGCAAAGTATTACAAAATCCCCCAAGTGCCAAAAAATGATGAGGGCCCATCCACACCATACATCGACCCTGCCACTCTCGCGTCCACTTCTGCGACAGAGACACCTGCCACTCCCACCATCCCCACCATCTCTGATATCAAGCTCATCATCTAGGAGGATGGTTGTGGAAGCTACAAACTCCCTAACAATTCTTTTGTGATAGGAGAGTTACCACAATCTCCTAGATCACAGGGACATCCACAAGAAAATCAAGCTTCCACATCACAAATGTCTCCTGAAGACTATCCCGAATTCACAAGCTAGGGAGACCTTGGCCAGGAGGTTATTGAAGCAAATCCATCACACATGCTATATCAAGATGAAAGACCAGCAGCTAATTTACCAATGGATGAGACAAGCAGGGGCCTACAAATGATGCTTGCAATGGGCTACGACAGAAATCAAAGACTGGGACAAAATGACAATGGGCTCATAATACCTATCATGCCAGAGATGTGACCAATAACAAATCTTGGTCTTGGATGTACCCCTCCGAGTATAACCATACGTGGCCGAAGTCCTCTGGTTAGAATGGTTAATATTTCTCCTTAGCCAATACTAGCACAAGTACGCTCACCAATATCCACAGGTAGAGATTTACATAACTTTATAACTGAGGCCTATATTAGTAGCGATGACGAGGATACCATGACCAATCTACCTAGGTTATTTGAGGACACCACCTTGTGTATGATTAGCACCCTCTCCTTTGAACAAAACCAAAAAAATCATGAGATCTTCTTAGTGTACCCCCAACTGATCGATTATGACCAATGAGGACCACCGGTTCTTGATACATTTGAAAAATGATGAGGCACTCTCAGAATTCATGGGATTGTGGGACAACATTCAAGAGGGGGATCATAAGGCAGGATTTATAATGGATTTGGACACACATGCCTATTATGGGGAAACGATTGAATCCTTCAGTCGCAAAAGTGAGAAACTAAGAATCATATCCAAGTCCTTGAGTGAAAACCACACTGTGGCACTCTCTGACAAGAAAAAAAGTAAAAAGAAAGAACGTATCCAATGGTGAAAACCTCTCTGAGGCACCCGAGGATGAAGGATTCAATCTTCTTCTAAGAGCTATTCATCAGGAGAAGTCAGCAGTCTTGGCCAAAAAATGCAATCTGGTCAACCTAGGAATAGAGGAGACCTTGCATATCACATTCTATGCGGAATCACTATTATTAGAAGAGCAAGAACTCCTAGCAGAATTTCTAAGGGAAAGATAAATAAACTTCGCAGGGAGTTACGTTGACATGCCAGGACTTGATGCAGAGACTGTGGTTCATCATTTAGCAGTGTATCCAGAAGCAAAGCCAGTCAAACAAAAGCTTCATAAAATGCATCCTCAAATTGCTCTGTTAGTCAAAATGGAGCTCAAAAAGTTGTTAGATGCAAGATTCATCCGACCAATCGATTATCTAGAATGGGTGTCAAATTTGGTACCTGTTTCAAAACCTGACAAAGCCATTATAATCTATACAGACTTCAGAGATTTGAACAAAGCATGTCCAAAGGATGATTTCCCACTTCCCAACATCAACATGATAGGAGACATGATAGCAGGACATGAGATGCTATCACTAATGGATAGATTTTTAGGATACAACTAGATCATGATAGCAAAAGAAGATCAACATAAGACGGCTTTCACTTGTCCATGGGGGACCTACTGCTGGAACATGATGCCATTTGGCCTAAAGAACATAGGAGCAACCTATCATAGGGCCATGACATTGATATTCCACAACATGATTCATAAAATAGTTGAAGACTATGTCGACGACATTCTAGCTAAGTCAAGAAAAAGACAAGATCATATAGCAACCCTAAGTGCTATCTTTGACAAACTGGAGGAATACAAAGTCGGACTAAATCCCAAGAAGTGTGTCTTCGACGTACAATCAGGTAAATTGCTAGGATACATAGTGTCCATGAGGGGTATCCAGGTGGATCCGGCAAAGGTAAAAGTAATCCTTGAGATGGAAGCACCAAGGACATTAAAACAACTGAGAGGTCTCCAAGGCAGACTTCAATCCATCCCATGATTCATAGCACAACTGGCAGATAAGAAGAATCCATATTCTCACCTAGTCCACAAGGGGGTAGCGTACAAATGGGATACAAAATGTGAAGAAGCATTCAACAAAATCAAGGAATATCTACTGACACCACCAGTTTTAATGCCACCCATCCCAAGAAAGCCATTGATCTTATATATATCAGCAACAACAGCAGCCCTTGGAGCTCTCCTAGCTCAGCATGATGAAAATGGAACAGAGAGGGCTATCTACTACATTAGTAGAACAATGGTTGGTCATGAGCTAAACTACTCATTCATCGAGAAAGCATGCCTTGCAGTAGTGTTTGAATTACAAAAATTCAGACATTACATGTTAGCACACAAGATAAAGCTCATTGCCAAAATGGGTAATGATACTGTTAGAGTATGACATCAAGTATGTGGAAAGGAAAGCCATTAAGGGTTAGGTTATTGCAGATCAACTAGCAGAAGCACCTATTTATTCTAAGAATCCCCTTGTCTCAAAGTTTCCAGATCAATCCATTTTTAACCTCAACGTAACTGATCACTAGAAACTATACTTCGATGGCTCATATACACAACATGAATCAGGAGTTGGTGTCTTCTTCATCACCCCACAAGGGGATTACATACCAAGGTCATACAAACTAGCATTTCCTTGCACTAACAACATCGCGAAATATGAGGCTTTGGCTATAGGTCTCAAGATAGCAGTGCAATGGAACATCATAGCTCTCAAAGTCTACGGAGACTCTCAGTTGATCATAAACCAAGTCAATAATGAATATCAAACTAAGGATGATAAGCTCACTCCATACAAGAAATTGGTGGAGACTCTCAAAGAATCTTTCATTGATATAACATTTGAGCAGATTCCTAGAACAAACAACAGAGCAGCAAATTCCATGGCAACAATTGGATCCCTATTAAACATCCCTCACAAGGTTCCAAAATATGAATTCTTGATTAAGCAGCTTCTCATTCCCGCATTTGAGGTACCAGAATCAGAATTCCTGTGCGAAATCGTTGGTCTTGGTGATCCTTGGTACCATGACATCTACACATATCTTTGAATAGGAGTCATACCCACTGACCTACCATCAAACCTAAAATGAACCTTTGTTAAAAAGGCATCCATATTTGTTATCCTAGGTGATACCCTATACTGTAGAAGCATAAAAGGTACCTTACTGCGTTGCTTAAATGCTGAGGAGGCATTAACCGCTCTAACAGAGGTTCATAATGGTATCTATGGTTCACACTCGAGTGGAATGACCATACCCAAGAAACTACTGAGGATGGGGTATTATTGGCCCAAAATGGAAAGAGAAGCACATGATCATGCTAAAACATGTCTACAATGTCAGCAGCATGGGGACCTCATCCATGCTCCAGCTCAAGAGCTTCATCCTATTATCACACCATGGCCCTTTTCGCAGTGGGGACTCGATCTCATTGGGAAAATCACACCCACCTCATCCAATGGCCACAAATTCATCATAATTGCAATTGAGTACTTCCCAAAGTGGGTGGAAGCCATACCCATGATGTATATAATTGGGAAGCAAATCTCAAAATTTATCCTGAACTATCTCATCTGTCGTTATGGGGTCCCACAAGCCATTATCTCAGATAATGGGACACCATTCAAGAACCAGGAGGTTCACGACTTGTGTGAGAAATTCAAAATCCAACATCGCTTTTCCACCCTGTACTATCCCCAAGGCAATGGCCAAGCAGAAGCCACAAACAAAACCATCCTCAAAATCCTCAAGAAAACAGTCAATGATGTAGGTGGTGACTGGCATCTTCAGCTTAATCCTGCCCTCTGGGCTTATCAAACCAGCATCCGCACACCCACTGGAACCACCCCCTTCTCCTTGGTCTATGGATTAGAAACCGTACTCCCCATTGAGATCGAGCTCCCATCCCTCAGGATATCATTGCAAAACTACATCACAGATGAAGAATACAGAGTATCAAGACTAAATGAGTTGGAGTTACTAGATGAGAGATGAATATATGCCTTGAATCATTTGCAAGTCTATCAGAATAGACTCAAATAGAGATACAATAAGAAAATCAGAAGCAGGACTTTCCAAGTCGTAGAACTAGTCTTAAAAGAAAATAAAAAAAATGTCCCAAACCCAAGCAACAAAGGCAAGTTCGAACCTAACTGGTTAGGACCATTCGTCATAACAACAAGTTACAAATCAGGGGCATATCAGCTATCAACACCCGAAGGGGAACCTCTGCAAGAGCCCATGAATAGCTTCTATCTCAAAAGGTTTTATGCCTAAATCTTTCAAGGTATAGAACCAAAAAAATCCAAAAAATCAAAAAATGTCCTAAAAAAATGGTTACTTCGGCGAAAACCTGGCAAACAGGTGTCTTGGTGACAACAAAAAAATTAAAAAAGAAAAAAATCCAAAAAAATCAGAAAAAGGATAAAAAAAAATCATCCTCTAGTGAAAATCACTTCGGTGGCACTTTGGGCAAGTACCTTGGTGAAAACTTGGCAAACAGGCGTCTTGTGTAAATAAGCACTTTCCATCCACTAGGATTTGTACAGTTTGTTCTACATCATCCATCCATTTCACTTCCATCATCCATCGCATTCTGGTCTCCATCCATCACTCATCCACTTGCATCCGCACCATAGCTTGGTCTTGTTTTCATATCGTGATCCCTCCTAGTACTACTCGGCCCATCCTTAAGGTCAGTTTGTCCTGCCTTCATCAGAGTAGTCTATTGCATCATGCTGGGGGCATGTTCTCATCAGATTGGATTCGTGTATGATCTTAAAGTCCTCAAATCAGAAAATCCAAAAACATCAAAACATATCAAAATCCAAAAACAGGTCAGAAAATCATCAAAAAGTTATAAAACAAGGTCGTCTTGTTGAACTACGTCATCTCTAAGCTTGAACGTAGGCAAGGTTGATCTTCGATCATCCCCCGAGACATTTAGGTCAGTCCTATAGGAGTCTATCATAATAAACTGACATCTCATCATGTATATCATCAATTGTAAACCGGTCAAGTCATCAGTCGAACTACGTGGTCTCTGCGTATATAACGTAGGCAAGGCTAATCTATTGATCAGCCCTTGAGACCCCTAGGATAGGTCTTTAGGTTAGTCTCTTGGTCAAAATTTCAAAAAATCCCAAAACATTGAAAAATCAAAAATCAAAACATTTGTAAAATCTTGAAAAAATACCAAAAATAGCCTCAAAACATTGCAAAACATTGCAAAACATCCAAATATTTGAAGAATCCATCCACCTCATCTCGCTTGCACTCGCAATAAACACCACTCATAATAAACTGATCGTCATCATCAACCTTTGGTGAAATAGTTAGAAACAAGTCTAAGCAGATTAAAAACCAGAACTCTAAACAACAAGTCTTAAGTCTAAGTCGGTGCGTAAGCAAGTTGGTCATCTCTTCGTATTGGTAACTTATCATATGAATTGTTCCCATATTAATCATCCCTTAGAACACTTTGGATAAACGAAATGACGTGCCGCCATCCACTAACATGCCCTAGGATGTATCCTTCCTACAATGGGCATTATCTTTTGGCAATAAGTTTCGGTTATCATCCTTAGAAATCACATCCTATTTCCATTAGCGGTATTGTAGAGCATCAGTTTGTTTGTTTACTTGGTCTTTATCTTTTGACTTATCTTATTTGCGCTCATTCCAAGGACGTCTCGATGATATCCTAAAAATAGAGGATTTAGAGAAATAAGAATGGGGCAACGATCATTATCTTTTGTCTGTTGTGCTTGTTGGACGTTCTTGTAATATAACCTCAGTGAATACTTGCTTTGTTAGGTATGTATGGAAGAGGTCTAGGGCAACTTGTTGACTATTGCATGGATAGGTTTACCTTTCCATGTTTTGTTCTGAGGTGTCTGAAACTTCTGAAGTGCATCCTAGCAAGGTTTCTGTATGTCAGGTGTGAACAAGAATACTCCTATCTAAGTGTCAAGTCAAAGTCCATCACACTGGGTACAACACCATCCTGGTTTTCTATACCTTGATGCATCGTACCACGTGTGTTATCAAACATAAGAAAATTTTGCCCTTTGAAAATCCCAATTCCTCAGCAAGTAATCATCATCATTTGCATTTGCATCATCTTGTGTCTTGTTGAAATGACTTCTTCTTTCCTTACTAATCGCACTAACAAGGTACTATGACAGTTGATCATTATCACCATCATCATCATTGACCCTGAATCCACAAATCATTAGCATGTTGCATAAACATATCATATAGGAAACATATGCATTGCATAAGCATATCATATAGAAAACATACGCATTGCATTTTTATCATCATATAAACAGGTTATCATAGACATTCTTCATCAATAGGTGCATCCATGTCATCGCATTTCACCCATTACATTGCATCTCAAAGACATTATATCAATCATTGAATAAACATTGCATTTGCATTTCATAACCATTTCATATTACCATCTATCGTATAAATCATCACATAGCATCTACAAAAGCATTTCATAATAATTTTTTGCATAATCAATAGATATATAAGCATTTAATTCATTAGGCATACACACTTGCATAACATCATGACATCATCTCACCACTTTACGTTCACATTACATTACGCTTCAGCATATCACTTTGCATTAACATATCATTGCATCACATACATCATCATTTATTACGTTTAGGATAACAACATTTGTTATTCTAAGCATCTCATAAAACCATCTCATTATGCATTAAAAAACCATTGCATTTGCATTATCATAATAGATCATCATATTTTGTATATCATAGGTTAACATAATATAGATCTGTTAGTCATAATCATAATGCATACATCATTATAAATAAATGCATCCATAAGACATTACTGCAAAACATATAGAAATAAACCATCCATGCATAAAGGAGAACAAGGTACATCGCATCAAAATCAGCTCATATATATCATCAATAATGTCACTGTCATAGTACAAGGAATAAGTCAGATCACTGTACATATGTGTCAATTAGTACAAAACACCCATCGAGCTATCAAAAATGAGCCCATAAGGCACAAAAAGTGGATCAAGATCAATCTCTGTGAATGTTTCCCTCGCCCCTATCACCGTGACCCTCTGGTGGTCTCTGGCTGGCCCGCTCTGAGTACTCTGGGACCCAATCTGCTCTAGGTACGGTATCATGATAAGCCCATCAGTAGTACTCTACCTCTCAGATGGCATCCCTATAGGATCGCATTGGCATTGTACCCTGGAAGGAGGAGGCTATCATACTCTCAAAGTTTGAAGAAGTGTTGAGCTTAATTAGAATTGTAATCAGACTTGTGCAGAAGCTATTTTCTCAGTTCATACCCTCCAAATTTTTAATCCTATTCTATTGGGTAGTGAGACCCTTTTGTATTTGAGTAGTGGCCTCTTGGTAGTGTGCCTGAATGCATGTGCATTCCCCTTATTATTTCTCATTATAATTTTAACAAAGTATAATCTTGTGGACTAACATCTTTCGTGGTTTTTCCCCTAACAGGGTTTCCACGTAAAAAATATTGATGTTCTTTGTCTCTCTGATGTGTTAATTGCTTGTGGTTAATTGATTATTCATCAGATCTGAGATTAAAGTTAAGATAAGTTGGAAAAGTTTAAATTTCTATAACAACTGATTCACCCCCCCTCTCAGTTGTCTGTCCTTATTTTTCCAACAATTGGTATCAAAGCAGGTTCCTCTAAAGAAGTCTAAAAACTTGAGGTGATCCGGGATGGTAACATTCAAGAAGGACAGTTTGAGATTTGATGGCACTAACTATTCACTATGGAAAGTTAGGATGCAATGTCACTTAAGGTGTATTGGTGAAGCTTTCTGGAAGATTACAATAGATCCATATACTATTCCTCAAAATGGTCCCTCAACTCCTAATGAGATCAAAGATGCTAAAAATAATATTAGGGCTATTGAAGCTTTGGTGAGTGCTCTGACAGATTTGGAGATGGCTAATGTGATGGGTTTGCAGACATCTCATGAGATTTGGACGAAACTAGAAACTTTGTATGAAGGAGATGCACAGGTGAAGATGGTAAGCTACAAAGCTTGAAAGGAAAGTAAGAGAATTTGAAGATGGGTGAAGATGAAAATATCACTTCTTTTATGCAGAGAGTAAATGAAATAGTGATGGGAATTAAATGTGTTGGTGGTTTTGTGGATGAGAATGAAATTGTGGCTAAAGTACTCAGATCCTTGCCTCCCTCCTACAAAATGAAGGTTCATGCTATTGAAGAGTTCAGATCAATAAACAAGATGACAAGAGACACGTTGATCAGGAAGCTTGCTCCTTTTGAAATAAGTGAATTTGGTGAATGTACACCAAAGACTAAATCTGCACTCAAGGCTATTGTATCTAGAAATAACAGGAAAAGATATAGTTCGGGAGAGAGTTCCAGAAAGATATCCATGTATGATGAAGAACTAAAACAACTTGAAGATAAAGAAAGAGAGGTAGAAGAATTGGAAGCACTGATTTCAAAGAAAGAAGGGAGAGGAAAAGGTAAGTATGAATATGTATTGCCAATTAAATTTTTTCATGCAGTAAAATAGGTCATTTTGCATCACATAAAAAAATATTATCATTTTATTGTGGTTAGGGTGGTCAGATAGATACCTACTTCTTATTTTTTCCCTAAAATTTAAGTACTAGTTCATTGAAATTTCAAATTTTCACCAAATAGATTTTTTTTTTTAGATAAACCTAGTAGTTCAGAAACTAAACTAAATTTGCTACAAATTATATTCTTACATATTTTTGAAATAATATAGATAACTTATTCAAATTTTTACTTCAATTTTCCTAACTCTAATTTTTCTGAATTTTTCGCCACTTAAGGGCCTAATTTTTCCATGATGATTCTACACATACCCTCATACATTAAACTGAAAATACTTCAGAACTACAATGAAATCAAATATCACCACAAAATCCTTATTCACAGATAAATGATACTATAGTGATGCAACAAGTCAAAATATCTATTAGTCCAATCATAGATTAAATGCTGGGAGAAAATTCAACATAAGTAGAACACATTCATACATAATAATTCAAAGATTACAAATGGACAAATTCTACCATTGTCTTCTATATCAAAATAATAGAAAGAAAATATTAGATAACAAAGTTTTTCTCTAATGAATCAAAGTTTTCCCAAAAGATCCTTAGAACCCCAACCGAATTCATATTTAAAGCCTAAACAAATTACTTTGGTAATGGTTTCTTGAAAGTAACCACACCGAAAAATTAAAATATTTTTAAACTTAAAAGAGACAAAATAAAGAAAGTATCATGGAATACTAAAAAAAATTAATTATGCATCATCTCCTATCGCTTTAGCTTCTTCATCTTCCAAATCTTCGACCGCTTCTTGCTACAACCGTTTATCTTGCGCCTTCATCCTGGTTTAGTAATCCCTATATTTGGAAATAATTGTAAACAACTCTTTGCTCCCTAGAGTTGTGGTAATCTATATCCAAGTTCTTACTTTGGTTAGAAGTACTTCAAACTCGATCAATGTGTCAAACCTCCTACTTGCTTCAATTTTAAAAGAAGTGAGATAAAATTGCAGTATACTAAGCTTAAAGTAAGATTCTTTAGTCATGGTGACAGGATTGGCCATCTCCTTCTTGAATATTTCTTTAAATTTCAAAAAAAAATCCTTTGAATCTAGAATCTTCTCATCAAACTCATCAATTATCTCAACTTTGAGGTCATGACAATTTCCTTTGATGTCCTCCAGCATGTCTAGGTACCTTTTGAGTACAATACAAATCTGCATTACCAGGGTGTCATAAACACTTAATTTCCATTCCAATGAATTGGGCCATGAGGGGTCTAAATTCCTTTGGATCACTCACAATTTTCTCATTAATTAACTTCATTCATTCCATGGAAATCAACTCTTTGATTTCTTGTGAAAGCACATAGAGACTAGTATGATATTTTCTAATTTGTCATAGCTCTGCCATCAATTCCTTCCTTTTGTCAACAACTAGGTATAGAAAAGCATAGACTTACTAATAAAGAGGACAATTTCTTCAAGCATTTCATCAATCCATTAACAGTCACTTTTAGAATAGTTCAGGTTCTTTCTGATCAATTGCATTGTGGACTCATCAACGATTCCTTCTTAAGAACTTGAGGCTCCACTAGTTATAGAAGAAGGAACTATAGAAGAAATAAAGTTCTTCAAATCAAGAACCTAGGATTGCAATGCCACTTTTTCTTTCCTTTCTTCTTTTACCCTTTTGATCAAACCATTGACTAAATAGTCAACATGATATATATCACCTTCAAGTGTCTAGGCCCCATATCGACATGTGTGACTTTATAATCAGCTACTGTTATCTCATTCTCATTTAGATATTTTATAGGGTCAACAATTTCCAACACTTGATTACTAGAAGTAGCATAAGTCAATATTCTTGACATTTTTAGAGCTTTCTTTAGTCTTGAAGAAGTTTGGAGCAGCTTTGCAACTATATCTACTCCAACTATTATTGTAGGAGTGTACTTCCTCTTTTTCTCTACTGCTTTCCTGAACCATACTAGGGAATTCAATCAAATCAAAATTCTTATTCTCTAGAGTGATTTATCTAGACTCACTAGGAGTAATTGGTATATTTTCCATTGGGGTAGAAAGTACTTCGAAAAATGGAGGAAAAGTATTATCTTTAACAATTTGCTTAAAAATAGCATCAAAATCCTCAGGTACGTGTTTTTTTTTATTAACCTTCTTTCTAGGAGTAGGGGTAGATGGACTGTCATATTCACATATTGATTTTAGTTTATCTCCTCTAGTTTCTCACCATCCCCCCCAGACTGCGAATTTGCACTAGAAGACCTTGTAGCCATTTTCCCTGAGGATGTACCAACTTTAATTGTTTGAGAGGACCCCTGTTCATTTTTCTGAGAAGATTTTGGTTCTTGAGTAGAACCTGCCACTTGTCGCCATTTTCCTTCTAGCCAATCCTAAGTTCTTTTCATGTTTGGGGCAGCCCCTATGTTCATATCCAAGATTTCATTTTCATTCCAGTCAACCTTGGGATGATATTTATCAGACAACCTCTCATATTCAGGGTCAATGAACACCGAATCATCAATTGTACCCTCAGGAATCTAGAAAGGAGGATAAAAATATTGTATCTACCGAAGGGTTAATCTCATGTAATCTCTTTTGAAGACTTCATTTTCATCAACATAGTCTTCCTAGAAATCGTCAATAGAAGGTTGATGCTGATATGAATTTCCAAAATATAAATTCTATTTCACAAAACCCTTGCTATCAAAATTGGCCCTCATGAATAAATGTTGGAGATTATATTCTTTGAGAAGTCCAACATATTTGTCCATTTGATTGTTTTTGCATGTGAAAGATGGGGTTTTCAATGGGAAAGGATACCCCTTCTTTCCCATATTCATGTATTTTACATTCACAACAACCATTTTCCTACAAACTTCCAGGAACACCAACAAATCTTTAGGATATCTAGGAAATTTTAGCGGGGCTTTCTCAAAATATCCTATCCTCAAGTAGGAAAATCTATCAAATTGTATATAAAAACATCCAAATTCTGATACAAGAGACATTGAATCAGAAGAAAAATGCACTTCAAGGATTCCATCCAATTTCCTCGCAACTTCCATTAAGAATGCGTCATTGATAAGGGAAAAATCTCCCATTCCAACCCACTTAGTATACTGTGGGTAGCACTTATAAATAGGCATGCCAGAAGTTGGAGGTATCTGTGGTTTTAATCTTGGCCAAAATGACCTTTGATTGGCTATAATATATGCTAGGAAAGAACACAAATGTAAAGTAGCAGTTTTCTGAAAATTGACTAATTGCTCATTCAAATGGAAGTAAATTATTTTGTCCCAATTAATGAACACATTTTCATCTTAGCTATCCAAAATAAAATAACACATCCAATCTTCAAAGGACTCAACTTGCGCATTCCCAACAATGTGATGCAACAAAGGAATGGCGTCTACAATTTTCTCTTTGAAATGCATTCTTTTAAGTTTGACAGGTAGCTATGACTTACCTCTTTTCTTCGATTTCAACCACCCTTTGGCCATAGAATTTTTGCACCAGCTTTCATTGACTTTGAAAAACTCACTTGTCGTTGCAATAAACATTTCCTTCAAAGGTTTTCTCTCAGGGATCCTTAGCGCATGAGAAATAGCTCAAGGAGAAGTTTTTGCAACAACAGTTCTGCCAATGGCTTTAATTTCTTGTCTTTTTGGAATGTATCTTCTCATGCATGTGGCTATCAGGTCTACACTTAGAACAACTTCCAGAAAACCTCTAGCATGAGCTAGTCCACTTTCTAATAGTTTTGCGTTGATAGTAATTCTTTTGTCACTTTCAAAATGCGCCTAGAATTCTTCTAGCTTAAGGGATCCTAGCTCTGTATCCCTTACGCTGAGCTAGCAATATTCAATTCCATACTGCATGAGCTCACATTACATAGGGAAACACTCGTACACTTGAAGAAATAATTGCAGATGATAGAGGTGCTATTGCAAGTTCAAAAAAATAAATATTCACCACCTTAAGGCATGCAAGTGACAAGATGTGTATTTGGTGTTGAATTAGTATGGCACTCTATTTTAAACCTCAATAAAGAAAACCCTAAGATTTGCATGCTTTAAAAAAATTCTTGATAAGACATCTCCAGGTTGTACCATATGTCTCATTTAATGCATAGGTGGTGCCTTGAAACACATGGGTGAACAACATATTGCCTTTTCATGGAAAACTCAAAGTCTATAACTCAAAGTCAAGAGTTACAAAGTTATGAAAACCTCTAACTACCAGAATTCACAATCGACCAACTCACTTGATGCCACTAAAGAGAAAATCAGGCTATTGGGAAGTTAGGAAAAACATGAACCGAACAACAAGGTTAAAGAAACACATTACCAACAACTTAAGTTTTAAAACTTATAGAATGTGCAACAATAAGTTAAGAACATAGAGGAACCCATGACAAAGACTAAGATGGAGGCATGAACTTTAGGCTTGGGTGGAAAATAAAAGATTAAAGACCAAGGAAGACAAAAATTAAAGGGATATGATACATAGTATACCCATAGGTAACACCTCCATTATTTCAAATTCTATAGACTTGATCTTTCACACATGGGACTGAGAAAATTCCTTAATTTTGATACCACATTAAATATACTTATGTCATGATGTGACACAAGTATCGAAGATGCAAGATACGTGGAAGTTCTGGGAATATGATTGCAACAGGAAAACAAACAAAAGGTAATATTTTTCATCCAAATACTACTAGTGGGAGTTGATTAATTGCTCAAGTAGATGAAATCTGGTTGTGGCATAGGAGGTTGTGTCATGTAAAATTTGATAACATTATCAAGATAAGTTCTACTCAAGCAGTAAGAGATCTTCCTAGGTTAGTGAATCCTGCTAATATAATTTGCAAGGAATGTTAGATGGGTAACCAAACTAGAGTCTATTTCTGAAGCAAACAGTTTCATTCAAATAATTTGTTGGAGCTGCTACATACTGACCTTTGTGGTCCCTCTAGAGTCAGAAGTATTCATGGAGAAAGGTATTTTAAGTTGGTTATTGATGATTACTCTAGAATGATTTGGGTTTCCTTTTTAAGAGAAAAATGTGAAGCACTGGAGAAGTTCAAAAGTTTCAAGGCTATGGCAAAAAATGAGAAAGGCCAGAAAATCAAATGCCTGAGATCTGATAGAGGTGGTGAGTTCATTTCCAAGGATTTCAACTCTTATTGTGAAGAGCATGGAATTAAAAGATAGTTATCTGCTCCCCGAACCCCTCAACAAAATGGAGTTGCAGAGATAAATAATAGAATAATTCTAGATGCTGCCAAAACAATGATGATGGAAGGAAATGTGTCTTAGATGTACTGGAGTGAAGTGGTAAGCATTGTTGTGTATAATTTGAACCGGGTAAATGTTAATGGTAATTCTGCTAAGATTCCTTATGTGTTATGGTTTGGTCACAAGCCTATTGTTAAGTATTTTAAGATCTTTGGAAGCAAGTGTTATATCAAGAGAGATGATGACATAGGAAAATTTGATGCAAGAAATAATGAAGGAATCTTCCTAGGTTACTCCACTAAAAGAAAGGCCTACCTGTGCTATAACAAAAGACTGAGAAAGATGGTTGAGAGTGAAAATGTCAGACTTGATGAGGACTCTGTCAAATCATCTGGATATTGTAGTTATGATTCAGGCAAATACATTACAAGCCAAGGGATCTTCATATCTCAGTCTAAATATGTGAAAGAACTATTGAAGAAGTTTGGAATGGATGACTTCAAACCTGTTGGTACCCTCATGGTGACCGGATGTGAGTTGACACAAAATGATGACTCTCCTAAGGAAAATCAAACCAGATATAGGTCAATGATTGGTGGATTGCTCTACTTGACTCAAACTAGACCAGACATTATGAATGTTGTATGTATGGTGGCTAGATTTTAGGCTGATCCAAAAGAATCACATATAATTGTTGTCAAGAGAATTTTTAGATATCTAAATAGAACAATTCAATTTGGACTTTGGTATCCAAAGGATGATGATCTCACTTTGTAAGCATATACTGATGCAGATTGGGCTAGTGATGTAGATGACAGGAAAAGTACTAGTGGTGGTGCTTTCTTCCTAGGGAAGAAGTTGGTATCCTAGTTAAGTAAAAAGAAAAACTCAATTTCTATATCTACTACTGAAGCAGAATACATTGTTGTTGCCAATAATTGTACTCAAGTGATATGGATGAAACATATGCTGAGAGATATCGGGGTGATACATGAAGAGCCTATTTCCATTTACTGTGAAAACTCAAGTGCAATAAATATCTCAAGGAATCCGGTGTTACACTCTAAGATTAAACATATATGAATCAAGTTTCATTTCTTGAGGGAGAAACTGAATGAGAAAGAAGTCAGATTGGAGTATGTGCCTACCAAAGAACAGATTGCAGATATATTTATGAAGCCATTACCAAAGGATACTTTTGAGTGTCTTAGAGGAATTATAGGGGTAATTACCCCTCCTAATAAGAACTAAAAGATGCATTTGCTTGCATCAATCTGTGAACTTCATTACTATATTCTAATCTGGATTGATGTTTCCATGGCTGCTACTCAGGGGAGTAGTGATGTGCAGATATGTGGTTCATATTGTGTATATAGAAAGGTCATTGTTACCTTTTCCATTAATGTCAAAGGGGGAGAAGTGTAATGTGAAAAATCCTTTCAAGAGGAGAAGTGCAGAAGAAGTCAGTGAGTTGGGTTGATGGTATTTTTCACATCATGTGTTGCCATCAATGCCAAAGGGGGAGATTTTTGGATGTTGTGGATGTGTTGCTGATATGTGGTTGTCATTGATGTCAACACTATTAGCATTTGGTATATCAGTTGTTGTATATGTCGAGGATATTGATAAAATTGTAAGAGAAAGTGTTCTAGGTTCCTAGTGGAACTGTGCAGGTCATGAAGGCGTCATGTTTTGTACATTGAAGAATAGTTGGTGTGGATTAAATGGTTTATTTTTTAGTATATCTAGATCATCTACCGAGATTTTTAGAGGTCCGCATAAAGTTTTGAATGTGTTGTGGTTTGACACTGTTTCTGTGGTCTTTGTTAGTGTTCCTGAATGAAGATTGTGTGATTTTGTTAATCTCAGTTGTTGCAGATGTTTCTCTATTGTTTCTTGGTGCTCTTAGATGTCTCTAGATCATTTTATATCTTTTTGGTATGTCCACATTGACCAATGAGCTTGTGATTGAAGATATTTTCTTGTGCATGTTTAGTTTTTCATGTTCCTGACCGACATGTTGGTGGTAGTGTGTTGTGGATTTTCATGGTGAAATTAACCAAAGTTTTTTTGTGTTGGAGATGTTAATTTGGGTCTCCACTATGTTGTGGCCGACCTTGGTGGATTCGCATTAAAATTTTATTTGTAAATTTGGGCCAACATTGCAAATATCTTCTATTTTCTTGGTCGACTAAGTTGTGATGAAATCTCAAGTATAGAGGATATATAAGTGTGATTGTTTCATCAATGAAGAGTGTGCTTCATGTGCTCCTATGTGCGTATGTACGAATATCATTCGATTACAGATCAGAGTGTGAAGAAGATTGTGCGAAGTGTTAAGAAGTGTTGAGCTTAATTGGAACTGTAATTAGGCTTGTGCAGAAGCTATTTTTTTAGTTCATATCCTCTAGATTTTTAATCCTATTCTATTGGGAAGTGAGCCCCTTTTTTATTTGAGTAGTGAGCTCTTGGTAGTGTGCCTAAATGCATGTGCATTCCCCTTATTATTTTTCATTATACTTTTAACAGAGTATAATCTTATGGACTAATATCCACCATGGTTTTTCCCCTAACAGGGTTTCCACGTAAAAATACTTGGTGTTCTTTGTCTCTCTAATGTGTTAATTGCTTGTGGTTAATTACTTATTCATCAGATCTAAGATTAAAGTTAAGATAAGTTGGAAAAGTTTAAATCTTTGTAAGAACTGATTCACCCCCCTGTCAGTTGTTTGTCCTTGTTTTGCCAATAGAAAGTTATACCCCAATCTAGTTGTGTCGTGTTTAGTGAAGCATTGATACTTGGGTGATTCCAAGTTAGGTGTGTAGGGCTGGTCCAATCTTTCTCGCCAAAATTTTTCATCCCATGCTTGTGACGAACTAGTGTTCATGGACGTGCCTCATGCACCCGCCTGGTGTTTAGAGGATGCACTAGACAACCTTGTTTTATCCTAGCTTAAGGCCTTTTGGTCATAACTTAGTATAGTGTAGGGGATGTGTATCCCACCCCGAAGCTACTCACCACATACTCCCTTAGGTTGAGATAGAGATCTTTGAGTGAACTTAGATAGTTCCCAAGTAGAGAGAGAAGGTGTGTCTGTGCCATCAATCCTATGTCACGATCTCTACTTATCCACCTTCACGAGAAATGGTGTTCCACCCGAGTATCAAGGATTATTAACCCAAGCAATTAGGTGGTGAACCTACACTGAATATACAAATCCACTTGAATAATATAGGTTTGTGTTGCTTGGCATGTTTTCTTATGCAAAACTAGTGCTTATCTTGCATCTATCTTAGTCCATGACTGACTATTTTCTTCTTTGTTATGTCCTTTTCCATCGAGTAATCCCTGTCCTATAGAGGTGGATACACTTTCTTCAGAGGTACCTCCACTCTTTTAGCAGGTGGTTGTGCTTCCATAAGGGTGACTACATATCCTCAGTCTAGTCAATTAATCTAGCTCATTTTCCCACCTATGTAAATCTTCTTGACATAAAGGTAGCTTTGCTTTGTTCTTGGTGGCTGCACCATATCCATAAGTGACTACACTATCATCCTCAGTCCACTTTCCATAGGTAGATACACTATCTTTAGATGCATATACACTCTTCCCATAGGAATTTTTTCTTTTTTCATAGGTGGATACACTATCTGTTCCATACATTCTAGTCCATCTCCCATAGGAATTTCCGCTCTGTTCATAGGAGGATACACCATCCATATTCATACACTATTCAAGGTCACATCCTTGATAGGTGTATATGTTCCCCAATGCGAATTTTCACTACACACAGAGGCATCTCTGTATAGGTGTATGTGCTACCTTTAGAGGAATATGCACTTTGTGCTTGGTCCTATCCTCTTCCCATAGAAAACCTTGAGAGTGATCCCTCTTAACTAGTGAAATCCCTTTGTTGTTCTAAGCCTATTCTCGTGACCAATTTTTTTATCATCATCCAATCTTGCATAATATCCATTTTTGTTCAATCAAATTTTCCAAAAGTCATCAAATCATCCATCTAATCACATGAGGACATCCTAATACATCCTTAATAATCATCCCCATCATCAAATATCCAATCATAGCCTCCTAGACATTGATTTGAGAACATTTACACTCGAGTCAATCAACCAATCAATCTTGATCATCATCTTTGCACTCACTTAGGAACTTAGTTCATTCTGAGTTAGTCATCATCATTAGCCATATCCATTTTCTCTGATTGAGAAGCAATTTTACGCCATAATCATCCTTTATTCTTGATAATATTACCTATCTCAAGTACTATCCCATCATCATCATCATTATCATAATCATTATCCTCTAGTTTGCTTGAGAACGTAAGGCTACCTCAAGTAACAACCAATCCAACCATCATCTAACCAAGTTCTCAAATCTACTTAGAGCGCTACTTCAATCAAACATCTCATCCATTATCTAATCATCAATAGAATCCAATCAACTATCTAATCAATCATCTAATAAACCATCCAACTATCCAATCAATCATTCAATCAATCATCCAATCATCATTATCTAGTCTTGTCCTTAGGTCCATCATCATAATCATCATCATCTAATCATCCCTTTCATTCATGTTATCACTCAATCATAGGCTAAGAAACTCATGGAACAACAAAAACAATAGGATCATTAGTCACCTTATCCTCCTAATCCACCTACTAACGAAGGATCCCAACAGTCCAATGTGTCAAGTCAAGCTACTGATTCAAATCATCCTCACGTTCAAGACTCTCTTGAGGATGGAATGGTGTCACAACCAGAATTCACTATCAAAGAGTATCTTAGCAATCTAGTTAATACAAAAATGATTGATCATATCTTTAGTGAATAGTTAGATCAGAGTCTTTCTTCATTACTCATGTGGGGCACCAAACCTCCACCTGGGTTTGATATGACACAATACTTGGGTACAGATGGATCTTATACTCCTAAAGATCCTCAGACCTCTCAAGACCCTTAGCCTCCCTTAGTCTCTCGAGCTACCCAAGCTCCTCCTGAGAGTTCTCCTAAAACCAACATGGATTTGTAAATGATGTGTGCATTTGGGTTCCACCTTCTCCTCTTTGGATTCCAATTATGGGAGCTGGAATAGACTTTAATAATGCTCAAGGTCCTACATCTATGCTATTTACATAATTCATCCCATAGAGTGTCCAACAATATCCATATCAAACATTAAGTCATCAATCACATTCAAGAATATCATGGGTAATGCTTCTAATGCTTCGTTACCCATGTCTCCTCATGTCCCTCATACCCACACAATTTATTTATAACACTACCAACACATCCATTCCATCTTCATCCTAGGTTCCAACTCCTGTGAATCAAACACCTCAATTCAATCTTGGCCATTCCATCACACCACCACCTAATCAACCATTATCGTCTTACCAACAACAACCACCCTATCAACAACAACAGTCACAATCCAATCAAAAAATCCCATCTCAACCTCAACAACAATCTTCATAAAACCACAAGGAAATCCATCATCCTAGTATCAACAACAACCACTCTATTCATATTCCAAACCCTTGCCACATTATTTCTCACCTCACTATTATCAACATCCCCAATCATCATCTTTCATGGAGCTTTCCATGCAAGATACATATCATCAACCACCACCACCTAGACCGTTACTCCATGTCAATAATTCCACCAAAAGAAACAACCTCAACATCAATCATACACCAATCAACAACAATTCCAACCAATCCATTACAACAATAATCTCATCCACAACCACCACCACATAAATAGCAACAAAAAACCTACAATTACCACTCCAATCCATCATACTATCAACCACGTCCATCTCGACCCCCTCCATCATATGGAGGTGTACCACAAAAATCCTCATAATATCAATCCAATCCATCATATTATCAACCACCTCCATCACAACAACAAACATAATCCAATCGGTATCAACAATTCACTAATCTACCTCCATCATCACAACAACCTTCTTAAATCCAGCCACCATCGACATATACAAATCCACCACTTGATCAATCCCTTCCACCACCACCTTCATATAATCAATACACTCTCCCACCTCAATCCAATGTGACAACTACTCCCACATCTTCACCTGTGAACAAAGAGTGAGAAGAAATGAATGCAACTCTAAAGGACTTACAAGCAAGAACCTCCTCTAATAAGTCCTATAAATTTTATGAAATTTGTCCTTATCCATTTGATCCATCTATTGCTACAACCCCTTTCAACAAGAATTTTGTAATGCTGAAATTTGGAAAGTACAAGGGAAAGGGTGACCCCCAAGATCAAATACAAGAATTCTATATGTATTTCCAAGAAGTCCTTTATAATGGCAACTATCTCCTATGTTTTTTTCCCTCATAGTTTAGGTGGACAAGCATTAGAATGGCTTCTACACCTCCCTCATGGGTCAATCTCTACTTTCACTGATTTATCTAAAAAAACTATGGCTCACTTCTCTTACAACCTTGAGAAGGAAGTGGACATGATGGATTTGATGCAAAACAAACAACGTCCTAGAAAACATTTGCTAACTACCTATAAAGGTGGCATGCGTAATAAATTCATCTTATGTCCCATATCCCTAAAAAGAAATTAGTGAATATATTTTTCAAGAACCTCCATCCTAATGTGGCATATCAGTTATGTTTACATTGTGCATACACCTTTGTTGAGGTTATTGATAAGGGTTTTATCACTGAGAAAACACTTATAAAAAAGGGAATAGTCAATATTTAGAAGGAAGATACAAACAAATAATTGCTAGTGAAAAATACCACTATTGGAACAAGAATAAGAATGATGTTAATGATGGTTTCACCGATAATAAACACATTCAAGTAGTAAACACTTCTCAAGGATTTCAAAAAACACTAACCCAACCAATATCTAATACCATATTCATGCCTCAAGGAGGACCAAGTCCTAATCATTCCAATCAATCCTATTGAGGGAATGTTAAACAAAATTTCACTCCTTTAGGAGAACCCCTTGATGTCGTTTTCCAAAGGTTGATCCAAGAAAATGTCATTACTTATCTAGTTACCCAACCTTTTGATGAGTCTAAACCAAAGCCCAATTGGTATAAAGATAATGAGTACTATGAATACCATAGGATTACAAGATATTCCACTAATAAATGCATGAAGCTCAAAAATTACAACTAATATCTTATAGATCGAGGTGGCATAGTCATTGAGAATAATCAATCTACGTCTTCTAACTCTCAATTATAAATATTCCAAAATGCTTTCCCCAAACATAATCAAGGATCTAGCATGCCAAATACTAATACTAGGTAAAACAACAACAATAGTCAAAACAACCAAATTAATAATGTGGACCACTCCAAAGTTCCTTTTAACCATAAAAATATAGTAGATTGCATCACTCAAGCTAATCGTTGAGTCTCTATGATACATGTTAAGGGTAAGGAACCTAATTATGTAGTTACCACTTGTCGCACCTACATATCCATTCTTATTCCTTCCACTTCATCCCAACAACTACCTATAAGCCAATAGTATAATATTCTCAATCACCTTGGGAAGAACCTTGCATAAACATCCATCTTGGATTTATTGAATTATTCTCCCCTCCATTAAGAAATCCTCACTAAAGCTTTACAAGACACACATGTACTAAATGAAATTGACCCCACCCAATTCCAAGAACTTGTGGGTTATTTATCTTCCACATACCAGTTGTTTTTTAGCTAGAATGACATGCCACCTATTGACACTCCACATAATTGCTCCCTCCATATTGAAGTTATCATTGCTAAACATAAGATTAAATGAGTCTTGATAGATAATGGCTCTACCCTCAATTTATGTACATTGAATTTTATTAAGCAGGTGGGGTACACTCAAGCTGGCTTAGACAGCCAGATAATCACTATTAAGGCTTATGATAACACTAAATGAGATTTTGAAGGTACTATTTTCCTTCCCATTTAGGTAGGACCTACCATGAAATATACCACTTGTTACATTATTGACCTTGACCTACCATATAACCTTCTCCTTAGCTGACCATGGATTCACGCCATGCATGATGTTTGGTCCACATACCATCAATGCCTCAAATTCCCACACAATGGCATTGAGGTCACCATTCTAGCCGATCCACATCCTTTTGAGTATTGTTGTGCTCTAGAGGCTTCATTTCGACATCCCGACATTATCTAGGAATTGAAGTTGCACCCTTAAGTGCAAGTCCTTCCTCTTCCTTTGTTGATCTCAATACCATCCTTAAATCTTCCACCATATCATCCACACTCAAATCCACATTTTCCAAGGTCAAGATCATAGAGAAGGGTTATGGAGAATACGAGATGAGCACAACACTTAATGTGGGTACAATGCCTCCACCTCCACAAACATATGGACAACCATCAAGACCTCCTCAACAACAAGAACCAGTAATCAAGACTACAATTTCTATGAATTTGGATTCCTCTACTTTTCAATCTCCTAGAACTCTAGCATAAGAACATCTTGATGATGATGTTAGCTTGTGTGTGTACCGTGAAGAACTTGATACTTCACCTCCTCTTTTGGAATACTTTCAATAAGTTTATCTAGTTTCCCATAAGTTAGCGTGAAAGGTAAAATATCAAGGAGGAGGATTGGGTGTGAATGAACAAGGAATCCACAAGTGTATTGAGCCCCCTACTCAACCCAAATGTCAAGGGCTTGGTTATGATAGGAAACAAAAACAACCCACATTGTCACCTAGTACTTTGAATAATGGGTATGTGCAGGACCATGATGGGCCAAAAAGTGGCAATATGATGGGTATGTGTAGGATATGTGGCCGACAAAATTTTTTTACCCAAAATTGATGAAACGAAAAGGGTTTTTAAAGGAGATTCTCAACTTTCCACCAATATAAATTATGCTTTACTTTGAATTTAATAGATAATTATTATTCATTTTCTATTTGAATTATGACTAAAGTCTTGATTGAGGCCTGATTGAAATATCTATAGCTTTCATGATTATCACATTTTTTGAATCAAAACATATGTCACATTCTATCTTCACATACTATAAGATTAAAAAATGGAATTTCATCAAGTTTGTAAGTTAAAGATTGGCGAATTAGGACAGCCTGATTTTTATATTTTAAAACTTTGTAATAAAAATTCATAATTAATTATTTACTTGGAAAATAATTACAAAAATATCGCATCACATCGGACAATTCCTCTACTTATCTAAAAATATTATAAAAAATACATGAGTCCTCTACTTATATCTAAAATCTTATAAAAAAATATTATCATTTTATTGTGGTTAGGGTGGTCAGACAGACACCTTTTTTTTTCCCTGAGATTTAAGTACTACTGTATTAAAATTTCAAATTTTCACCAAATAGTTTAGAAACTACATTCAATTTTCTACAAATTCTATTCTTACATATTGTTGAAATAATATAGATAAATTATTCAAAATTTTACGTCAAGTTGCCTAACTCTAATTTTTTTGAATTTTTTGCCACTTAAGGGCATGTTTTTTCCATGATGATCTTGCACATGTACCCTAATGTTAGTGTGAAAACTGAATTTATTGAAGACATCCTTGAAGAAGAAAGTATCATACAGGTTCCTACAAAGATTTGGATGTCTGGACTCCCTATTTGAATCTGCATCCATTTTCACCATAATCCTTCCCTCTATCATCCTAAATTAGTAGATTGGGACTAATGAGGTGCAACACCCATCGATGTTTTCCATTCTAAAGAGGCATACATACACTTAATGGGATTGGAAGAAGATTATCCATCAAGCTCTATCGTCGGACTTGATCAAAGTACTTACTTTGGAAGAGATGAACACCCTAACGAAAAAAATTGAAAACAAAATAATAAATCAGGGTCTTCTAGAGAAAACCAAGGCACTTTTAGACTCGTCAAAAGTGAAAATAAAGGGTGCATCCTCTAGTGAAAACCTTTTTGAGGCATTAGACGATGGGGATGTTCGTCTTCCCCTTATGGGTACGCATTTTTTAAAGAGATCTTCTATCTTGATTGAAGAGACTAGATAAATTCATCTAGGTATTGAAGTTGAGCCAAAGATCACATATGTAGCCAACTATTTATCCAAAGATAAATATGAAGTGTTTTTTGGGCTACTCTAGGAGGGCTTTATTAATTTTTCTTGGTCTTATTCTGACATGCATAGTTTGGATCCTACACTAGTGGTTCATCATCTACATGTGTGCCCTGATGTCAAACCAGTAAAACAAAAGCTTCACAATGTGTATCCACAAGTTTTCTTGGGTATGTGCAGGATCATCATGGATAAAATAGGCCCTTAAGTGGCAAAAAATTCAGAAAAATCAGAGTTAGACAACTTGACGTAAAATGTAAGAATAGAATCTGTAGCAAATTGAATGTAGTTTCTAAACTACTAAGTTTATTTTTATTTTTTAAATGTATTTGGTGAAAACTTGAAATTTCAATGCAGTAGTACTTAAATTTTAGGGAAAAAATAAGTAGGTGTCTGTCTCCAATAATAAATCACAATAAAATGATAATATTTTTTTTACAAGATTTTAGATATAAGTAGAGGACTCATGTCCCAATGTGATGCATATTTTTTGTAATTTTTTTCCAAGTAAATAATTAATTATTTTTTTATTACAATTTTGAAAATATAAAAAATTATATGTCTTAACCACACTTAAGTTGGTCAAAACTTCATGAAATTCAATTTTTTTGTTTTTAATCCCATAGTATGCAAAGCATAGAATGTGACACATGTTTTGGATTCAAAAAATGTGATACCGTTTGAAGCTATAGATGTTTTTCAATCAACCTATCAATCAAGACTTTAGTCATAATTTGAATAGAAAATGAATAATAATTATTTATTAAATTCAAAGTAAACTATAATTTATATTGGTGGAAAGCTAAGAATATCCTTTAAAACCCTTTTCATTCATCAATTTTGGGTAAAAAAAAGTCACCACATACCCTACACACATACCCATCATATGCACAACTTTTGGCCCATCATGATCCTACACATACCCCTTACTTGTCAAGGTTGAGTTGAAGAAATTATTAGCAGCTTGGTTTTATCAAACCCATTGACTACTAAGGATCTCCAATATTATTCATGTAGCTAAGTCCATTAGGGAATTTGTATTTGCACCGATTTTAGGGACCTTAAAAAGCTTGTCTTAAATGTGATTTCTCTCTCCCCAATTGACATACTTATGTTGATCTCATAGTGTGTCATGCTATTCTTTCTCTCATTGACAATTTTTGGGTAAAATCATATTAGGATTGCAACCAAGGATCACCATAAAATAGCTTTCACTACTCTTTGGGGACCTTTTTCTATAATCTCATGCCCTTCGGTTTGAAAAATTAAGAGCCACTTATGAGTGTGCCATGATATCATTTTACATGATCTTATTCACATCATAATGAAGGATTATGTTGATGACCTATTAGGAAAATCTAAGACTAGAGAAGAGAATCCGTAGATCTTGAAGCAAATTTTTGATCGGTTAGAGCATTAGATCAACTACGTTTAAATCCCAAAAAAATGCATCTTTTATGTCACTTCAAGTAAAATTTTTGGTTTCATTCTATCCACGTGAGGAAACAAAGTTGATACAACAAAGGTCAAGAAAATTATGGAAATTCCCCCACCTAGGAACTTAAAGTAGTTAAGAAGTATATAGGGAAAGTTGCAATCAATCTGATGCTTTATAGCTCAACTTGTGGACAAGTGTCAACCCTTCACACATCTCCTCCATAAAGATACAATCTTCAAATGGGATTCAAAATATCAACAAGGCTTAGCTAAAATCAATATGTATCTTTCTAATCCTCCCATCCTAATGCCTCCTATAGTGAGAAAACTATTGTTGCTTTACATTTCTGCTACATTAGTTGCACTAGGGGCAGTCTTGGCTCAACATGACGAGAATTCCCAAAGGAAAGAGTCACTTACTATATCAATCACACACTCATTAGGTATGAACTCAACTACACACTAATGGAGAAATCATGTCTTGCAGTTATTTTCAGTTCACAGAAGCTTCGACACTATTGAATCACTAAAAAATGGATCTACCAAAATGAAGGCATGATGAAGCCACTTTCCTAGTTTCATTCAATAATGTGTGTTATGATGTTTAAATGAGTAACAAAAATTAATCCTAAGTAATATAACAGTCAAAAGGAAATTTTTAAGAGACTCAAATGTTGTGTACCTGTTGCAAAAAGTGCTTTTTCGAGCCTCACAGAGGACTCATTCACCGTATGGAAAATGGGTCCTAGCTAGGGCTATAGAAAAATGGTTATTGGCTTCTTTTCTTTAGTGTCTACACTTCCAAATCCTAGTCGGGCACTATCAAAAAGTAAAAAATAAAACCTGTAGATTAGTTTTCATGTTTTGACAACTTTATTAACAACTTCAATGATAAAATTTTCAATTTTGTTGTACAATTGATCTTCAACCTAAAACCTGCAATCACACATCAAAGAGGAGAAAAATGTTGCTTTTTTAGGGAATGGGGATTTTCTTTGGTAAAACCCCATTTTTTTAATTAAACCTTGAAATGAAACAATGCATAAAGGAATGATGAATGAACAAATGTAATGTCACAACTCACCATAGCTTAGTTGAAACCTTAGACTACAAATCTGCAATCATGCATGAAGTGGCTTCAATGAATGTAGATCTTGATCATGAAACTTGACTTGAAACAATGGCTTGAATATTCTTGATTAGATCTTGAATGCTACATCATCACATTAGCTCAACATGCATGATGCATTATTCATTTGAAATGATGAAATGGATCTTGATTGCTGCAATAATCTTCAATAAATCTACCTTTGAATTCCTCAAAAAATGATCTTGAATGCTCTAGCTTGAATTTTCTTAACTTGCATGAAATATTCTAGGTCAAACATAGTGAAATAGCCTTATATTTATACATAACTTAACATTAAATCCTGAAATTCAAATATCACAAGCTGACATCAGATCTAGGATTTGAAATCATTAAAATATTGCCAAAAACATATCCCAAGGGGGGTCCTAGGTCTATGTGAGGACTCATTTTCCATGTGATGAATGGATCCTAGCTCACTTAGATAGGACACACATTCAACAATGTGTAATGTTATGTGAAAATAGGGTCCTAAGACCCAGTGAGGACCCATTCGCCAAGTGGAAAATGGGTCCTAGGTCACTAACCTAGGACACACACCTAAAATTAAGTGTTGTGTTATATCATTTATGAATGTCGAGCTTTATCCCTCATAATATGTAATTAGTTAGGCTTGGATTTGAATTAAGGGGCCAATTAAGGCCAATTAACCTCAATTAATTAATAAAGCCCTAGATTAGTGTGAAAGTGTAAAGATACATTTTACAACACCCTAAATAAGGCACAATTAAGTCCATTTAGCTAAAAAGGGCCCTAAACTTAATGTGAATGTGTCAAACACCTTACAACACTAAATCTAGGCAACATTAGGCTGATTTATTATTAATTATTCTCAAACTAAGGAAAAAGGGATACTTTTTCAATTACAACAATTATATGCTTAGCCATTCGATCAAGCTCATATCTAAGGTTGATCCACTCAAATTATATCTATTATCTAGAACACCATTAACTAGTCAATTGCCTAAGTGGGTCATGCTCTTGAGTGAGTTTGATATAAAATATGTGGATCATAAAGAAATAAAGGGAAAAGTTGTTGTAGATTAGTTGGATGATGCCCCTTTGATAGATGCATATCCTTTCGCATATGAGTTTCTTTATGAGTTTGTGTTTTCTATTTTAGAGGAAGAGCCATGCAAGCTTTAATTTGATGGGTCTTATACACAACATGTAACAAGTGCAAGAATCTTTTTTGTCACCCCTCAAGGTGACTTCATCCCAAAGTCATTCAAGCTAGCATTCCCATGCACAAATAACATTATTGAATATGAACCTTTAATCATCACTTTGAGAATCATTTTCAAATAGAACATTAACTATCTACATGTCTACAGATATTTACAGCTTATAATCAAACAAGTCAATGATGAGTTTCAAACTAAATATGACAAGCTTCTCCCATATAAACTCATGGTGGATGATTTCAAGAAATAATTTGGCTATATTTAGTTTAAGTAGGTTCCTATACTACATAATAAATTTGTAGATGTTATGGCTACTATAGGGTCTCTCTTAGATATTCCTCGTGATCATGCTAAGTGTGAATTTCTAGTTAAATAACTTTAAATACCAACATATGATTTCCTAAAACTAAGATAGTGTGTGAAATTGTTCATCCCCAATATACTTGGTACAATGAAACATATACCTACCTTCACAATAACATCCTTCCATTTGACTTAACCCACAACCAATGTAAATCACTTATCCAACACGCATCATGTTATACCGTCCTTAGAGACAAACTTTATCATAAGTGGTATCAATGTCTAAATGATGCAAAATCCAAAGTAGCATTAAACAAGGTACACAATGGAGTTTGTGGAGCACATACTAATGGGATGGGCCTGAGAAAGAAGCTTCTTAGAACTAGGTATTATTGGCCAACAATGGAACATGATGCTTGTGAGTTTGTCAAGAAATGTGTACCATGCCAACAACATGTGGATTTGATACATGCCTTTGCACAAGACTTGCAACCAATTACTTCACCATGGCCCTTTTCACAATGGGGTTTAGAATTAATTGGAAAGACCTACCCTCCATCTTCCAATAGCCATACATTTATCATTACCACTACTGAATGCTTCACCAAGTGGGTGGAAGCAATTCCACTCTCCCTCATTACCAACATCCAAATATCCAAATTCATCCTATACCATATTTTATGTAGATATGGTATTCCCTCCACCATCATAATCGACAATGAAAATCCATTCAAAAACTACCATGCGATACAATTATGTGAAACATTTCATAACTAGTATGGTTGGTCTACACCCTATTACCCTCAAGGTAATGGCCAGGCCAAGGCAACTAATAAAACCTTGATCAAAATCCTCAAAAGGAAAAAAATTGAAAATTTGAATTTCCAATGTGAAAGCATGTAAAAAAGGTCTTGATAATTGTATTTGAATCCTTAATAGGTTACTAGGTGGTCAGGATAATGTAAAAAGCAAAAATGTTGTTAAATGTGGCAAATTTGTCAATAATGCAAAAAGAATGCAATAGAAAGCAAAATTAAAAGATCAAGAGTCATGAGGGAAAAAGAAAAGGTTGTGGTTGGTAGGAGAAGTTGTAAAGTTTTTTATTGAGTGGGAAACAACTATAAAAGCATGGTTGAGGTGAGGAAGAAGTAGATCATTGTAATCTTGAAGTTTATCATCAATAAAATACCTTGTTTTGTTAGTTTGCATAATTGTTTATGTTATCTATTCACTTGTATGGTTTGTATTGTTGGATAGGGCTTTAAATATTTTTTTTTTTGTTAGAACAGAGAGTTAACATTCCTTTGAGTCCATTTGAGAAATATTTGATTGAGTAAAACCATTGTTTGTGTGCATTCTCAAAAGTTCGGTTTGTAAACCTTAAATAAGGATTTTGAGAATCTCTTAAGAGAAATATTCCTCCATCCCATCGATACAGGTTTAATTGGTTAATGGGATGGATAGAATAGAGTCTTTTTGTTATGTAGATATTGTGTGTGGATCAATAATTGTAGGGGAAGGTGATATTTCAATGTGAAGGCTACTCTCCTGACAAAAAAACAATGTTTTCCCTCACAAAGAGCATGGCTCCAAGTGGTGTTCTGAATAAAATGAAGCAATTGAGGATTGTTGAAGTTTTATACTACATATGCAAGCATATTTAAACATTTTTGCAATAGTGGCAAGTAAATTTGAGGTTTGCATGTTCCATTTTCAATAAACCCTCATTTATAGGGCTTGATTTGTACACAATAATAAGGGTTTGGTTGGTCAGTGTTGATTTGAGCATTTCGATTCCTAAAAAATGATTGAATCCTTGTTTTGAAACATTATTTAAGACTTTTTGGTGTTAATAAGTGTTTTGGTGGTGATTCAAGGTGACCTCCTTTGTAATTTTGGCCTAATTAGGCCTATGTTGAAATGGGACAATTAAGTTATTTGTTGTTTTCTTCAAAAAAAGATATTAGATGTTGGGATATGATTGAAATGACATAAATGGGTCTCCAAAATAGTATTTAGTTCAAGGAATTTCAATATGCATTGCCTGATATAATCATTTTTGTAGTCTTGCTATGCTACAATCAATTTTTGTGGTTGAAAGCGAAGAATGTGGAAATCTACTAAACTAGGGAAATGAGTGGTTGAATGTATTTGATTTTTCCTTGGTGATGTTGGTAAAGTTTCCTAGATGCTCTAGTAAATTTTTAGATTTTTTACTTACTAATATGAGCAAGATGAACCTATTATGGAAAATGGTGACTTGATTGCTAAAAAGTGCAAAATTGTGTAATAGTCATATAGGTGATTGATTTTTGTGATTGTGGCTATTAAAGGGATGACATTGAAAGTATATTGTTGGATAGGAAAATTTTCTTAAACAAGTTTGTAGTCTTGGTGATTTGAGCTGTGTGAAGTCATGATGCAAAGTGATGGTTTGAGAATGCATAATGATCAATTTAAATGTTTCAGAGGTTTCCCTCATGGTGAATGTTTTGTATCAACCAATTTGATGATGGTAATAGTGATTTGAAGGTCCAATAACATGTTATATAAATATTGAAAGAGAGAATGTATGTTTTGTTGTCAATTTGCCTTGAAAAGTTAGTTGTATTGAGGAGTCTTAAGTGAATGTTGAAGTATTGATTGGTTCAGTGAATTTGAATAAATTTTTTGTGTTAAGTTCAATCAAATAGATACTGATAATGGTCTGGATTATGATTTGGTGAAATTTGAATATTGACTTGTTGACTTGAAGCTTTGTAGAATGAAGAATCAAGTGAAATTGTGTGGAGTTTTGATGAAAAGTTTAGTGAATCAAAGATGCTTGTTCAATTTGATCTTCTCCAATTTTGTTTCGTACAAAAGTTCCCTAGATGAATGGTGTTTTGGTAGATACTCTTGCATAAATTGGTATTAGAGCAAGCAAGATTCTGATGATTTTTTGAATTGATGGTTTGTTGAAGTTGTTGTTGTTGATAATGAGTTGTTGAGTTTGGTTGCAGGTGCTTGATTCATCTAGCTGCAGAGAGGAAATTTTTTGAGAAGTTGTGTGTTGGAAAAAAAGCTAAGGTCTATGGTCACCATCCTCCAATGGAGATTAAGTTCGGTAGAAGGTGCAAGGAAAAGAGAGTGAGGCATCTTCCAAGATCTACTATTGAGTAAGATGGATGGTTTGCTGAGTTGGTGAGTTGTGTGGTGGAGCAGTAGAGAAGATGGATACTTGACTGAAGAAGCACTTGAGTTTGCAGCCTAAAGAGTACTCCACTGATTGGAGTAGATGAGAAGATGAAAATAATATTGGTTAGAGAAGGTCAAGGATGAATTGTGAAAGAAAGTTGAAAGTTGTGAAAGGATAGTCCTATGTCCTTTTGAAAAATAAAAGTGAATGTGAACCTGATGGCAGAGAATGAGAAAGGAAAGTGAAGACAAGAGAAGATAGAGGTGAAGACTAAGTTGAAGAAAAAATATGGAACCAAGACAAACATAGATGAGAAATTCAACATAAAAGAAGAAGAGCAGTCCAAGGAAGTTTTGAATTTTTTTTGCAGGTACAAGCAATTTGAATGAACATGTTTCCAAGGGACTTGGAAAGTTTTTGTTGGTTGGTTGTATGGTGCAGGAGCACCTTATCCTCAAAAGGAAAAAAATTGAAAAATTGAATTTCCAATGTGAAAGAATGTAAACAAGGTCTTGATAATTGTATTTGAATCCTTAATAGGTCACTAGGTGGTCAGGAAATGTAAAAAGCAATTTTTTTGTAAATATGGCAAAGTTGTCAGTAATGCAAAAAGAATGCAATAAAAAGAAAAAATCAGAAGATCAAGAGTCATGAGGGAAAAATAAAAGGTTTTCGTTGATAGGAGAAGTTGTAAAGTTGGTTATTGAGTGGGAAACAACTATAAAAGCATGGTTGAGGCAAGGAAGAAGCAAATCATTGTAATCTTGAAGTTTATCATCAATAAAATACCCTGTTTTGTTAGTTTGTAGAATTCTTTCTGTTATCTATTCACTTGTACTTTATGTATTGTTGGATAGGGCTTTAAATCTTATTGTTTTTGTTAGAACAGAGAGTTAAAATTCCTTTGAATCCATTTGAGAAAGATTTGATTGAGTAAAACCACTGTTTGAGTGCATTCTTGGAAGTTCTGTCTGTAAACCTTAAATAAGGATTTTGAGAGTCTCTTAAGAGAAATATTCCTCCATCCCATCGATGTAGGTTTAATTGGTTGATGGGATGGATAGAATAGAGTCTTTTTTTTATGTAGATATTTTGTGTGGATCAATAATTGTAGGGGAAGGTGAGATTTCAATGTGAAGATTGTTGTCCTAATAGAAAAATAGTGTTTTCCCTCACAAAGAGCATGGCTCCAATTGGTGTTCTAAAGAAAATGAAGCAATTGAGGATTGGTAAAGTTTTAGACTACATATGCAGGAATATTTGAACATGTTTGCAACAATGGCAAGTAAATTTGACGTTTGCATGATCCATTTTCAATAAACTCTCATTTATAGGGCTTGATTTGTGCACAAAATAAGCCTTTGGTTGGTCAGCGTTGATTTGAGCATTTCCATTCCTAAAATTGATTGAATCCTATTTTTTTCAATATTATTTAAGACTGTTTGGTGTTAATAAGTGTTTTGGTGGTGATTCAAGGTGACCTCCTTTGTAATTTTGGCCTAATTAGGCCTATGTTGAAACATGACAGTTAAGTTATTTATTCTTTTCTTCAAACAAAGGTATTAGATGTTGGGATATGTTTGAAATGACATAAATGGGTTTCCCAAATAGTATTTAGTTCAAGAAATTTCAATATTTATTGCCTAATATAACTGTTTTTGTAGTCTTTATATGCTACAAGCAATTTTTGTGGTTGAAAGCAAAGAATGTGGAAATCTGCTAAACTAGGGAAATGAGTGGTTGAATGTATTTTTTTTCCTTGGTGATGTTGGTAAAGTTTCCTAGATGCTCTGGTAAAGGTTTGGAAGGTTGAATTACTAATATGAGCAAGATGAACCTATTATGGAAAATGGTGACTTGACTGCTAAAAAATGCAAAACTCTGTAATAGTGGTATAGGTGACTGATTTTTGTGGTTGTGACTGTTAAAGGGATGAAATTTAAGGTATATTGTTGGTTAGGAAAAGGTTCTGAAACAAGTTTGTAGTCTTGGTGATTTGAGCTGTGTGAAGTCATGGTGTAAAGTGATGGTTTGAGAATGTATAATGATCAATTTAAATGTTTCAGAGGTTTCCCTCATGGTGAATGTTTTGTATCAACCAATTTGATGATGGTAATAGTGATTTGAAGGTTTGGTAACAAGTTAAAGAAAGATTGAAAGAGATAATGTATGTTTTTTTGTCAATTTTCCTTGGAAAGTGAGTTGTATTGAGGAGTCTTAAGTGAATGTTGAAGTATTGATTGGTTCAGTGAATTTGAATTAGAAATTTGTGTTAAGTTTAGTCAAATAGATACTGATAATGGTCTAGATTATGATTTGGTGAAATTGGAATACTAACTTGTTGACTTAAAGCTTTATAGAATGAAGAATCAAGTGAAATTGTGTGGAGTTTTGATGAAAAGTTTAGTGAATCAAATTGCTTGTTCAATTTGATCTTCTCCAATTTTGTTTGGGATAGAAGTTCCCTAGATGGATGGTGTTTTGGTAGATGTTCTTGCATCAGGTTTAGACTTAATTGGAAAGACTTACCCTCCATCTTCCAATAGCCATACATTTATCATTACCACTATCAAATG
This sequence comes from Sequoia sempervirens, assembly GCA_007258455.2. Lineage (NCBI taxonomy): Eukaryota > Viridiplantae > Streptophyta > Pinopsida > Cupressales > Cupressaceae > Sequoia > Sequoia sempervirens. The sequence goes on from VDFB02086081.1 coordinate 309,468,208, forward strand.
CTTCACCAAGTGGGTGGAAGCAATTCCACTCTCACTCATTACCGACATCCAAATATCCAAATTCATCCTATATCATATTTTCTATAGGTATGGTATTCTCTCCACCATCATAACCGATAATGGAAGTCCATTCAAAAACTAACATGAGATACAATTTTGCAAAACATTTCATATCTAGTATGGTTGGTCTATGCCCTATTACCCTCAAGGTAATGGCCAGACCAAGGCAACTAATAAAACCTTGATCAAAATCTTGAAGAAAGTTGTCAGTGCAATTAGTCATGATTGGAAAGTCCATCTAAATCCTATCCTTTGGTCCTATTGTACCTCTATTTTCACCCCAACTAATAACACTCCATACTCCCTTGTATATGGTGTTGATGCCATCTTGGTAATTGAAGTTAAACTCCCATCAATTCATATTTCCATGAAAAATCTAGTCAATGATGAGGAGTATCATGTTGCACATCGAAATCAATTGGAGCTTCTTGATGAATGACATCTCAATACATACAGTCACCTCCAATCCTATCAACATAGACTCAATTATAGCTACAATAAGAAAGTCTTTCCTCACTAATTCTAGATTGGTCATCTTATGCTTAAGGAGAATCATCATACCTAGCAAGGTCAATAAAAGAAAGGAAAAATTTAGGCTAATTGGTTGGGTCCATACCTCGTCGTGCAGAAAAATATGGTTCAAAGGCCTATTAGCTTGTGACACCCAAGGGAGAACACTTGGTTGATCCCATCAACATTTTTTTTATCTCAAACGTTTTCATACCTAAATCAGTTGAGGTACACCACCTAGAAAAATACAAAAAAGGTAAAAAACCCCAAAAATATTAAAAAGTAAAAAATGTCAAAACTCAACACAAATAATTGTCAATAGTAAAGAGAAATAAACCATCCTATGGTGAAAACCACCCTTGGTGGCACCTTGGATAAGTAAATTTTTTGAAAACCTAGAAATAGGTGACATTCATAGAGGGCTTAATCATTATCTACCTTGCATCACATTTGCTTGCATGTTTATGCATCCCCCTATCCATCCTATAAATCGTATCCACACTATCCATCTTGTGGTCGCTATTCTTCTTCATTCCATTATCTACTACATGGTATATCATGAGTGAGCATTAGAAGGATTATATCTACTATCCCAATTCCTAAGCTTTATCCATTTATTTTGGAATGTGTCTCCAAGATCCTAATTGGTTTCCCAATACACTATCCTAATCAATTGGGATTTTGTTGGTCCTCATCACTTGTATATAATATATATCTAGTCGGTCTTCCATCCCCATCTAGTCTCTGTCATTATATCTACCTATCATTAGGTCTCATGTTGCATCATCCATCATCTATTGTAAGTGTCAATCGAACCAAGTTGCCTCTATGGTTTTATGTATGAAAATCCATCAGGACAATAAGCCCACAAGGCCTAGGTCTATCCTTTAGGATTCATCTTCATTTTTTTTGTGTCACCAAGATTCCTTATCTAGCTAGTTCCTAATAGAAAAATTCACTAGCCCCTCGAGGTTTTAATCGATCTTAACTATCCTATTTCATGTTGATCTTATAATCTACCCCATTCATCTTTGTTCTTCGTAGGATCTATCATTCCTCAAACCATACCACATCAATCCATCCACCTATCATCCTCATAGAAAAGGATATTTGAGATTTATTGTGACTTCTTAGTGTTTTTGTATTTTGTTTATCATTTGAGCTTCCTAGTATACCTACTCAAGGTTTCCATGATCCATCATATCATGGTGCGCTTTGACTAGTAGAATTAGGGGCATATCTTGGTTTTGTGTGATCGTGTTTTCTTGGTTGTCCTGTGTATTTCCCACAAAGATCCTTTGTGGTATTGTGTTATGCTAAGACATCCTTTGTGTTTTTAGTTTTCTAACATCAGCCCCACCAAAGCACTTTTGGACTTTGTGAGATGTTGGACTAACCTTCTTGTTTGTTGTGTCAGTCCTATGCATGTGATACAAAGTCACCTTGGTTCCTCAAATACTAGTGCATAGTATCACATTCTATATTAAACAAAGTGCTCATTACATTGCAACATAATGCATAACAGTTAAATTGCTTGATTTGTTCATGATCCTATCATTTCCCTCATCTACCATCTATCATTTTCATCCCCACTTCTATTGCCTTCTTTCCTAATCATTAAATTTTGGTTATGCAAATGAGATCCCCCTATCCATTTCCATATCATGTTGATATAGTTTTAATTTTTTAACTATGATTACACCTACCATTCATTCATCATTCACATTTCATTATCACTGCATTATCATTTAATCTATTTAGAATAATATAGATTTTTCATTCTAAGCATCTATATTGCATTACCATTTAAGGTGTTTGGAATAATATAGATTTGTTATTCTAAGCATCTTTTTCATCTTGCATTATCATTTAAGGTGTTTGGAATAATATAGATTTCTTATTTTAAGGATCTTTTATGTTTTCATAATCATTTAAGTTGTTTGAAATAATATATATTTTTTATTCTAAGCATATTTTTTTCATTTCATTATCATTTTCTATGCATTACATTATGTAAAGTCTTTGATTTTAAACAACATGCATTGTGTTCATTATATGTTAGATTGCATTAATTTATATGAAGCTCATTTACCATCTATTTATTCGATTGCATTAGGTTTATTTCATTCATTACATATCCATCCATTTTCATTTCATTATGCATCCATAACACGTCATAGTAAAAATATCAATTAAAATTCATTACATAATAAAAAACCATTCCATATAAGCATATACATCCATCTTGCATCAAACATGTTATTCATCAACATATTTACACCATATACATATATCAATCTCCTCACATACTACATCACAAATAGTTAGTATCATATATCATTATCATCCTAATCATCAAAATATATCACATATGCATTAATGCAAAACATAAATCATATCACATTTCACAACTATCATCACCCATACATCATCCATAAATCAATCAAAATATAAATGCATATCATAAAAAACCCTAACCATCTGCATAATCACCATCCATATCATATATAATAATAGAGTCCATAATAATGTCCATCATATCTATGAAATAATAGAAGAGTCCATGTACATATATATCAAAATATAAAAGTTTATATACATGTGACACATCATGTGTCAGGAATCAATATAGGTAAAACCAATGATTGAATCATCAAAAATATATACATGGCCTATACATCTCTTCCGCATCAAAAATTTTGTGCACCTATCAAAAATTGGATATTTGTGGCCATCCCTCTCACATCTACCCATTGATGGTTGCATCTGAATGCAAGGGTGATGTTGACACTAACCCTGATCCCTCTCCTCCACCTCATCCTCTATCTCGGGGTGACCTCATGGATCCACTCCTGTAAGAACTCCTCACCCTACTTGATTTCTCCTTCCTTGCACTCTTCACCTCAAAAAATGAAGGTTGCCTTTGATTTTTTGGAACCTCCCAAAAATATAGTCTTATAATATGTTGCCTCTCAAATCACTTGAATTGTATCCTCTTTGTCACCTCTTGAGGCCCTCACCTGATCCCACTCTTTTTGGTACCTATCTCAGTCAACTTTTATCCTCACTCTGTCACACTCCCATGCCTCCCATGCCAACTATAGGTTATATCTCTTTGTCATCATAGTGTCCAACACATCTTGTATCCCTCTCAGTTGTAAGTGTATCTATAGCCCTTTGGACTCTATCCAGTTGTGCCTATAATTTTTTTTGCTCAACTATAAGGGAGTCAATCATGCCTTGTAGTCTCTCCACCTCAACCTATAGATGGTCACGCTCTATCGTGATGGTGCTTATATTCCCCCACTATCGTCCCTGTTGACCCTCCACCTGACCCTGCAAGCTATCTCTTTGTGTCATCCTCATTCAAACGACATCTTCCATGTATCTCAGTAGTCTCTATAGCTATGCTATATAGGCTTGTGCCCTTGCTAGCTCCTGATCATGGAGCATGAAACACTATCTCCTATCGTGGACCCTCCTCATCCACCTCCATCTCATCCCTCTCACCCTTTGCATGATCCTCCTCCTCTACCTCCTCCACAACATGCTCCACCTCCTCTCCTCCTTTCTTGCTCTCTCTCACTACACTACCCACCATCTCACTCTCTGTCTCTAGTCATCCACCTCAGCCTTTGCCTCCTCCTTAGCCTCTACCTCCTCCTCCCCTCCCACAGGTACCTATCAAGGTGATTGTGCTTGTCTCTCCAGAGGTGTTGTGCCCTCTCTGGCCACCTCTCTCACCACCAATTTTCATATCTTTGTGTAACCCTTGGGTCATCCAACTCCCCTCTCTAGTCCCATCCTGGATTCTCCAATTGATCCCATGATTCCCTCCCTCTTTGAGGTGTCATATGTCTTTCCCATCCACTTGTCTCATGTGTCACATGTTCATATCTCTCCTCAGGCTCAGGAATGTTGTGGTGGACCTCAAATTCCCTAGTCACCCTATTAGGGAAATACATAAAGCACTTGGTGAATGTGAACCTCATGTAAATCTTGTCATCTCAGGACCATACCTGAAAATCATAACCTTGGTATGGCCTCTATAGTATATGCTCCTCATGTAGATCATCCATTAGCTATCTCCATGAGGCTAGGCTCTTGATATCCTCATTACAAGGTGATCTTGCAATATTGGTTTACAATTTTTTGCCAAACAAGACACTGAACTGATTTTTTCTAACTAAATCTTCACTTTCGGGAAACTATAGCAACTAAACCGTGAGGAATTTGAAGATGATGCAAACTAACAATTTGTGAAATTTTGTTTGTAGATTCTAAATATATTTTTTTCAAATTTTTTTGTATCAGATTGCACTTCTTTTTCCATCTACTTTGAAAAATAGTTTTTTTTAGTAAACACCATTTTTAAGGAATGACCCTCACCGTATAACAAAACTTTTTTTCCATGATGGATAAAATTATATTGTTTTCAAATTTATATTTGTAACTATGATATCTAGTGCTTCCAATTGGTTTCATAGTGTTTTATTGAATATTTGTTCCATAATCAAGTTTTGAAGTCAAACCAATTACAATTTAGACATAAGCGGACCGTATAACACAACTTTTTTTGTATGTATCGAAATTAATTTTTTTTTTGTTGGATCAAGGAATTCAATATTTGGTGCACTCATATGTTTCAAAAAAAAATTGATAATCTTCTATTTTTCCACATGTGCTTAACAAAGAGCTTGATTTTCAGTGAAAACCCTACATTCACAAGAAATAAAAAATAAATATAGTAATAAAATTAAATTTATTTAAAATTATACTTTTTGGGAATCTTATAATAAGGACTACATACTTACAAAAAATAAATTCTAAATGAATTCATTTGATCCCCGAAAAGGTAAATCAAAAGTGGTTTTTTATCAGCATTTTGATAGGTGTAAAAGAGACTCCGTTATAGGTATGGTTTAAAACTAGTAGGGTTTTATCCAAGGGGGTTTGATCTAAGGTAGTTTGATCAAATACTCTTCAATTGGAATGCTTTAAATGGAACTTTTTAAGGCTTAAATCATTATATTTTCTAAAAATATGTGATTTCAGCAAAAAATAGAATCTCCCAGAAATTGTAAACCAGCTTTGTGGGATCATCCTACGTAGAGTTTTGATCTATCTAAATAGAAACAGATTTAAACTGTCTACCTCTCACATCCACCCTCCATCACTTTCCAGGTAATCCTGATATGCTCCTAGTCCCATACCTATAGGAGCATCATGTATGTGAGGCCAACAACCTCTCAATAAAAAATGAGGTGCATGTCTTTGTACAATTATGCCAATAGCCACAGTCCCCACATATATTTGGTGGATCTCCCCACCATACTCAATAATACCTCTACTAGTGTCAAGCTAAAAAACCTCATGCGCCTATCTTGAAGAAGGATCCCCCTCACCACACCACATAGGTATAGTGGCAGAGGAGGCACCATCCCCAAGAATCTATATATCTGACTGCATCGCTCTATATGGGATATCAGTCTTCCCATTATGCAATAGGATGGGTTGTAAAACTCTCCACAATCTCTCCCCGAATAGGCAGCCAAAGGATCCACCACACATCCTCCAAGGTCACCATCATCTCCCCCATGGGGAGGAGGAAAGTACAACTCTGGGAGCTCCATCACTCAATCAAGGCCATAAGTATGGGCCTGTGTGCCCTAATCATTGGTATTAGTGGCATGTACTATAGCCCAATGGACTCTAATATGATCCACTCATCTAGTCTGAGTCCCTCCACTAGCCACATGATCGTGAATCTCCTCTCTTGCATCTATATGTTGTCTATGCTCTACATCCATTAAATTAATCATGTTAGGTCCTTTCATCTATTGCTCTATGCCTTTTCATTTCCTACTTTCCCATGGATTGTTTTTTGCATATGCACCCCTCTAGAGAGCGGATTCACCCTTTGGTGTATCTACCTCTTTTCCCATGCATATACCCTTGAATTTTACGTAATGAACCATCCACCATGACCCTTGTGCTTTCACCCCTCTAGGTGATGCACAATCACCCATCTACCATTACCCTAGCACATACACCTCTATGTCATCACACAAAAACCTATTCCCCATAGCCTCCGCATATACGCCCTTACCAGGCATGCATATATGGCTATTCTTTAGAAAATTCACCCCTAAAATTTTAGGAACAAATCTACCTATCCTAGCTCGCATATGCCTTTACAAGAGTTGTGCATTCACCCCTCTTGATACACATTCACATATCTAGCGGAATCCCCTTCAGGGGTAGATACGCTTCGTCCCAACCCTTGTACATTCGCCTATCAGATGGAATAACCACCCCTTCCCTAGACCTAGTGAATATTCCTATCCATGACACAAACACCTGAGCTCTTGATGGGTGGATCTGCCTTGCAATAGGCGAATCTACACCAGTGTGAACTTTGACAAAAAATTAAATGCAAAAAGTCAATTGGAAAAGTCAAGGTTCTTGGGCATACCTGGCTTGGCTTGTCCCTACTCTAATACCATGCTCCAAATGCATCCAATCGATGTGGGATACCTCCTCTGCATGACATTTTTCTCTCATTGCTCTCTATTTTGTGTACAATGCTTAGGGTTAAAATAAATAGTAAATTACCTAATTTACTATTTATAGCCCCCTAATTACCCCTAAAACCTTATTTTTCTTCAATTTTCTCTAATTTTCACCCCATAACTCTTTTTTCCTCCATTCCTTGACTCTATTTTTTGTATGTAGACTTTTGATGTTGTTTCACTCTATATTCATGGTGCTCTAGAATAATTTTAGATGTGCTTTTGGGACCCTTAGCCATGTATTAAACCCATTATCTTACCACATGTTCCTAATGCTTTACTTTCTTGAAAATTTATTTTCTAGATATATGATGTTGATGTTTGCTTGAAGAAATTTATATATATATGTGTGTGTGTGTGTGTGTGTGTGTGTGTGTGTTTGTGTGTGTGTGTGTGTGTGTGTGCCCACACATCCACTAAGTAACCTTGTTTCACTTTTGTAAAACCATAGACAATAAATAAATTATACCTAGCCATGGGGCCTTGCATTTGAGTTTGTTTTTTTCTTCAAATTCAATGTTCCTCATGTTACTTGTGGGTCTAAATTTAATTATTACCTTATTCTTACACACACAATTGTGTCTATATACAATTTTCTTAGAATTGAGGAGCCCTATAGACTCAAAATACATTTATAGATATCTTATCTTATGTTCAATTCAAAGATCATATAAATTTGAGGTCTATACCCATATTTCTCTCTATATGAATTCTTATCTATCACATGGTCCTATATTGTTATTTTTCTCTAGAGATTCCACATTACCTTGGACTTGGGACTTCACATCTATATTTTTAATCTTTTAGATCCAATTTCATATGTGCTCCTAGATCCCTATACATTCTACTTACCTATATGATTCACATCTAGTTTTAGTTATGGACCTAGATCATTATTAAATTTTGGTTTACTTAGAGGGATCATCTCTAACTTGTTAGAGGTTTTAATTGATCTACTCTTCCAAAATTGAGATTCTTGGTGAAATTTGATTGTGGATTTAAAATTTATCCTTGATTGATTAAAACTATTAAGTATAAATATATAAAATCACTTTAGGTTCAAATTTACTAGTCTTTTTATGTCCATTACTTCATGCATAAATCATCTTGAGAATCCTATGGACCTAGGCACATGCATAAAATTTGGCTTCAGAAATAGTTCACATCTAGTAAAACACTATTGTCATATTTGATATTAGACTATTTACTCCAATAGACTAATGTTTCATTATTTTTTGGCCCAAAGATTGCATGATTCCTACCACCTTATTGACTAGTGTTGTATATCTTGGTACATGAATGACGTGTAGAATTTTGATCTGATTTAGGATCTATGACATTTGCATTGAATGCATAACAATTACAATTTAAAAAACCAAATTACTAAATTGAAATCAACACCACAACATAATTAAACTAATGGAATTGATAGAAAGACGAAATTCAGAATGAGACACAAGCAAGACAGAATGAAAACAGCTTGATAATGAAGTTTGTCGTAAAAACATCTCTGGGCCCCTCTCCAAAGAGTAGACCGATCCGATTGATATCTTCAAAAATTCGGCATTACATATGTTTACAAGCTTTTCCCTTCAAGCACGATGAAATTCCAACATTCTCTCGATGTAAAGGATCAACAATTTGTCTCTCCAGAAATTATCTCAAGTCTTCAACACCTGAATCATGTATAATCTGGATGATCCCCTAAAGCCTCTAACACCCCCCCTTTTTATACAAAAAAATTTACTCAATTGGGCTAATAACCATTTGATTTACAAAGTCCACCTTATCTCTCCAATTTTACATAAAATCTTCACTTATCTCCCTTATTCGCATATTAAGATTATTAATAATCCTAATTAACCCCTACAATTAATTTAAGCCCTTCAATTTATTCCTTTTGGGCTTTTGTTGTTACAAGGGATTTCTATTTTAATCCTTAAAAGGATTAGGATGTTTGATTATTTTATTGTTGGAGGGAATTTGTTTTATTTTTAAGCCATTCATTTTTTTACACTTAACAAAACTGCCTGTTGCCATATATATATATATATATATATATAAACAATGGTTCGGTGGTCTGTTGGTTAATAATCCTTTACGCACTGGGGAGGTTGACCCCTGGCTGTCCATTTTTTTAACCAAATTCCAACCAACATATGTCAAAAGAAACCGGGCATACTATATAGTTGAGCATGCGAGCAATAGCGCAACGGTCGCACAGGAATTTCATGCATGAGGGGTTGAGGATTCGAATCCCCCTAATAGTTTTTTAACAAATAACAACTTCCCACCCGCCAGAGGAGATAGAGAGGCCACATGGCATGCTGAGGAGGTGCCACGTGGAAAAACCGATTCGCTAATGATGATGACGTGGCTGCCGATGTGTTTGCTAACTATGAAGCCGACGTGGACGATGACGTGGCCAATATTATTGACTATACCATGCTGAATGTGAAGCTGATGTGGATTCCAACTAGGATGCTTATGTGGATGATGACATGTTAGCTGACTGGACTATTGACTATACCATGTTGATGTCAGCAAAGTCAACCCAACTTTGACTGCTCATATCTCGTGCAAACGGATTCCATTTTCTATGAAACGAACGTCATCAGAAAGCTTGCGACAAGATCTTCGCGTTGACACTAACTTTGACCAGTTTTGATGACATCAATTTTTTGGCCCTTTTTTTTCTCTGACCCAACTCCAAGGTTGACCAAGGTTTTACTCAACGTATCTTGGACTCCATAGCTCTGTTTTACTCCATTCGAGTTGCGTTGGAGTCAAAATTGTTCCCTCTTTCTAATGATGCCAATTCTGAAGATAAAAGAGAAACTTCAATTTTTGACGAAGATCCTCTGGGTCAGTCCTCCCCACTGGAGAGATTTTGGACCTTTGAAAGCTTGATTACTTAGAAAGTAAGTGAGGGTAAAGTTCCCTCACTTTACCAATCTCCATCCATTTTGTCTTGCTTGGATTCATCCCCTTCAGTCCCACTCTGAGGTATTCAACTAATCCTCTTCGTGAAGTATTGGTTTTCCTGTCTAGGATGATGTCTTCAAGAAATTATGACATGTATTCTGGTAAAATATCATCAACTGATGGAACCTGAATGTCAGTCTCCTCGTCCAATATCATTGGAGGTTCATACAACTTCAAGTTCTCAACATTGACAACTAAATAGATTTGCATGTATGGAGGAAGATTGAGGCGGAAGGAATTGGTTCCAATCTTTTCCAAGATCTCAAAGGGACCATACCAAATTGTCTTGAGCTTCCTTCCTTCGCTTTGCATTCTTTCCTTGCTGATATGTAACCAAACATGATTACCGACTTGAAAATGATGATAGGTGTGATGTTTATCATGCTGAGCCTTGTATTTGGCTTGACTCTTTCCCAACTGTGCTTCCACTGCCTAATGGATGGCTTGGAATTTTTGGATGAACTTCAAAGCCTTCTCTGAATCATGGCATCCATCTTCAAGATCATCTTTCCCAAAAGAAAAATCCATTGGAGTCTTAGGCACATAACTGAAACAAGTCTCAAAAGGAGACCTCTTTGTAGAAGAGTGTGTTGGATGGTTGTAAGCATGCTACACATAATGAAGACTCTCATCCCACAACTTGGGATGCTTGTTGTAGTAGCCTCTGAGTAGATGCACAACTGTCATCTTTACTACCTATATCTGTTTGTCATTCTATGGATGGAAGGTTGTACTCTTCTTCAGTTTTGTGTCCATGAGTCCCCACAAAGCTAACCAAAATTCCCCTAAGAATCAAGAATCTTGATTTGATACAATAGAAGTAGGTAACCCAAAATGAACCCATACAAATTGGAATTACATTTGAGCTTTCAGTTCAGTAGTGACTTGCTTTTTACATGGCATTAAGATACACATCTTGTTGAGCTAATCAACTACTACATAAATATAATCATGACCCTTCCTAGACATAGGTAAACCCCCAAAAAAATCCATAGACACACTTTCCCATGGACGGGATGGAACAAGTAATGGTGTGTACAACCCCAGTTTTCTGTTACTTGGTTTACTAATTGCACACATAATACAACCCTTAATGTATTTGGTGACAGTTTTCTGCATTTTAGGCCAGTAACAATATTTTTGTAATTGAGTAACTATTTTACTTACCCCAAAATGTCCTGCAATCAAAGAGGCATGAGCTTCACGGATTACATGTGCTTGTTCATCTTTCAAAACACATAATTTTCCCAAATGATATAAAATTTTATCTTGCACATAGTAATCTTTCTCTTCTATCTGTTTGCATGCACTTAAAGCTGAATAAATATCCTTAAAGTTTTCATCATTAGCATATTGTTCCTAAAAGCTTTCATGCACCATGGAACTACCTTTAAGGGTAATCAATGCATTCATAATGGGAGGCCTAGAAAGCATATCTGCTACTTTGTTATGGGTACCTTTCTTGTACTTAATTACTAAGTGAAACTGTTGGAAATATCCCATCCATTTGAAATGCCTACTTTGCTGCAGTTTAGACTGTGAGTGCAAGTATTGTAGTGGCTGGTGATCATTGTGGATTATAGTTTCTTTCCCCATTATGTAATGTTTCCATTTTTTAACACTCTAAACTAATGCATAAATTTCCTTATCATAAGTAGGGTAGTTACTTACTACTCCTGAAAAGGTTTCAGAGTGGTAGAAGATTGGTTTACCTCCTTGCATAAGAACAAATCCCATGGAAAACCCGCTTGCATTGGTCTCGATATCAAATGGCTGATGTAGATTTGGTAAAGCCAGAACTAGTGCAGTGCTTAACTTTTCCTTCAAAGTGTTGAAGGCCTTCTCCTGTGGACCTCCCCACTGAAAAGCTATCTTCGTACTTGTCAATGCGTGCAATGGTGATGCAATGTAGGAGAAGTTTGCAATGAACTTTCTCCAGTACTAGACTGCACCTAAGAAACTTCTAACTTCTGTTACAGTACTTGGCTTAGGCTAGTTTACAATAGCTTTGACCTTCAGAGGGTCTACTTTCAATTGACCATTCCCTATGACATAGCCTAAGTGCACTAGAGATGTCTTTGCAAATTCACATTTAGACATCTTTACATAAAGTTTTTCTTTTCTCAAAACATCAAAAATTTTCTCTACATGACTTACATGATCGTCCCAAGACTTGCTAAATATAAGAATATCATCTAGATAGACAATGAAAAAATCATCAATGAAAGGACGAAATACATTGTTCATGACCCTCATGAACGTGGAAGGTACATTACAAAGCCCGAAGGGCTTAACCAACCATTCATAAAGTCCCTGTTTTGTCTTGAAAACAGTTTTCCAAATGTCATCTTCCGCAATTCTAATCTGATGATAACCACTTCACAAATCTAATTTAGTGAAATAAACTACATGTTTTAACTTTGAGTGTTTAGTTACCACACGAATGTGAAACAGTTCATTCCATTGTTTATCAACTTTAGGAGTGGATACTTTACTTGCATTACTTGTACTTGCCTTTGAAATACTTCCATCAGAAGAGAGAATTATACCTTTCCCTTTACCTTGGATCCGAGTAGCAACGATCTTTGTCTCATCTCCGGAATCAGATCCAAGATCTTGTTGAATGATAGCAACAATAGTCTTTTGTTTGCCTTTATTGCCTCCAAATATTTTTGGCCTTGCCTCCAGATGCAATTTCCAACACCTCGATTCATCATGCCCCTCTTTCTTACAATGTCAGCATGTGGGTTTTTCACCCTCTTTCTTCACCATAGCTGTCTTTTTTTCCTTTACCTTTATCTTTTCCTTTATCTTTACCCTTAGACTTTAGATGGATTTTTATAAAACTCTAAGTGGGTAGCTTGGACACAAACTTCGTCAAGGTTATTGGGATTCAAAACCAAAATTGAATGTCTAAGGTAGGAATGAAGACCTCCTATGTACTCCAACAAAGTATCTTGGGTGTACAAAGGAACATCTAATGCAATAGCCCTTTTACGAAATTCATGAGTGTACTCCTGAACGGACTGAACTTTCCCTTGCCTAAACATCTACCAGTTCATCATTAACTGTTGCATGTGGCCTAAGGGATAGAATTTCTTTTTAAGAGAACTTACAAATTTTGTCCAGGAAAAGTTGACTTTACCATGTTGGGAGATTTATGCCCTAGTCCTACTCTCCCACCAAGTTAGAGTTGTACCCTCTAACCAAAGAGTAGCAAGTTGGATCCTATCAGCATCATCTACGAGGTTTTGGAATCTACAATAGACTTCAACCTGTTGAATCCAGTCATCTAGTTTTTTAGCATTTAATTCACCATAATACTTTGGTAAGTCAAATTTTACATCCAACTTAATTTTGGGCTTATGTGCACCCTTAAAAGGATTAAAAGGCATATAATGAGTAGAAGAAGGAGAAGAGGGAGAAGAGGGAGAAGAGGGAGAAGAAGGAGAAGAGGGAGGTGTCTTTGGAGGCTCAAGATCATCTCCTGATTTCTTTCCTTTGCCTGCACGAGCTTCATGTCTCAACATCCTTTCTTGCCTCTCCTAGAATAAGACTTCGACCATGGCCTTCATGTCGAGAAAAGCCTTCTGAAATTCCTTCTCACCAAGCTTGAAACTTTGTCCATCGTTTGGATTTTCCATCAATTTTTGTGAATGAGCTCTTCATCTTCCAATCTCTGGATTATACTCTTCAAGTTTGCCTTTGCCTTGTTGAAGCTGGGAGCGTGTCAGCATTTGAATCTGCAATACTAGTCAAAACAAAGCTCTGATACCAATTTGATATGATTTAGGATCTATGACAATTGCATTGAATACATAATGATCACAATTTAAAAATCCAAATTACTAAATTGAAATCAACACTACAACATAATTAAACTAATGGAATTGATAGAAAGACAAAATTCAGAATGAGACACAAGTAAGAGAGAACACAAACAACTTGATAACGGAGTTCATCGTGAAAACGACTACGTCTCTGGGCCCCTCTCCAAAGAGTAGACTGATCCGATTGATATCTTCAAAAAAATTGCATTACATCTGTTTACAAGCTTTTCCCTTCAAGCACGATGGAATTCCAACATTCTTCCAACGTATAGGATCAACAATTCGTCTCTCCGGAAATTATCTCAAGTCTTCAACACCTAAATCATGTATAATCTGGATGATACCCTAAAGCCTCTAAACCCCCCCCCCCTTTTATACAAAAAAATTACTCAATTGGGCTACTAACCAATTGATTTACAAAATCCACCTTATCTCTCCAATTTTATATAAAATCTTCACTGATCTCCCTTATTTGCATATTAGGATTATTAATAATCCTAATTAACCCATACAATTAATTTAAGCCCTTCAATTTATTATTTTCAGGATTTTGTTGTTACAAGGGATTTCTATTTTAATCCTTAAAAAGGATTAGGAAGTTTGATTATTTTATTGTTGGAGGGAATGTGTTTGATTTTTAAGGCATTCATTTTTTACACTTAACAAAATTGCTCGTTGTTGTAAATCTATTAACAATGGTTCGGTGGTCTGTTGATTAAAATTATTTTGTACGCCAGGTAGGTCGGGAGGTCGACCCTTGACTGTGCATTTTTTTAACCAAATTCCAACCAACATATGCCAAAACAAATCGGGCATACTATATGGTTATGCACGCAGGCAATAGCACAACAGTCGCGCGAGAGTTTCATGGATGAGGGGTCAAGGGTTCGAATCCCCCTATAGTTTTTTAAAAAATAACAACTTCCCACCCACCTGAGGAGATAGAGAGGCCACGTGGAAAAACCCAATTCGCTGATGACAATGACGTGGCTGCCGATGTGTTTGCTGACTGTGAAGCTGACATGGACAATGATGTGGCCAATATTACTAACTGTATCATGTTGACTGTGAAGCTGACATGGATGCCAACTGGGATGCTGACATGAATGATGATGTGTCGGCTGACTGAACTGTTGATTGTACCATGCTGATGTCAAAAAAGTCAACCCAACTTTGACTGCTCATATCTCGTGCAAACGAACTCCATTTTCCTTGAAACGAATGTCATCGGAAAGCTTGCGATGAGATCTTTGTGTTGACACTGACTTTGACCAGTTTTGACATCATTAATTTTTTGGCCTTCTTTTCTCTAACCTAGCTCCTAGGTTGACCAAGGTTTGACTGAGCGTATCTTGGGCTCCGTAGCTCCGTTTGACTCCATTCAAGTTGCGTTAGAGTCAAAAAATTTCCCTCTTTCTGATGATGTTGATTCTAAAGATAAAAGAGAAACTTCTTTTTTGACGAAGATCCTCTAGATCAAAATTAGGTGAAGTAAACTTGATAGCTTGTCCCTAACTAAAAATCTATTTTAAGGAATATTCTAACATTTAATTACTCCATAAGTACCAAATATAAAACATGTATATGAAAGTGTGTCATCATAAGTTCCTCCAAAACTCAACATCCAAGAATAGCCTAGAAATGATTTTGGTGGCCCTTCAACAAGATTAAGCTTAGTAGCTCTCACAATACACTAGATTTAATGTCTTGATGGGCATTCAAATAAATTATTTTCTAAATATTTAATATTGCTAATATCTTCTAGTGAATTTATCTAATTTTTCTAGCAATACTCTATTGGTGTAAATAGATGTTTTACCTATCTAGGTCTTATTTACATATTAAGTCCACTTAGGTCCTAAGAAGGAATCTTTCTAGTCAAGCATTAGTTGTCACTTATCTTATCTACTTGGAATTTATTTAATGCTTATGTCCTAATGAGTTAGTTGTCTCATGTCATAGGATTAAGACACTTGTCATGATCTTGTCTAATCATATTCCCCATGTTGCATATATAAGAAAGGCTTCATATATGTACACTTTCATAGTCATCTTGGAGCTGCCATATTCATTTTCCTTAATCATAGGATGATATTTCTACCATTTCTCTCTTGTGAATGTATTTTTTCTTGCAGGTGATCTTGGGGTATTGAGGAGTTCACCATAAACTCCTACATGGAATAAGAGCTATTTGTTGTAGATTTCTTCCTAGATCTGAGGGACCCAACTTGGCATGAAATTTTTGCTAGGTGTGAGCTAAGGTCTTGAGAACCTTGCAATTGAATCTAGGGTGTTAGAGAAATTCGGGTTTGGATTTCATTTCGCTAAATTTCATCATATTTTTCTAGGTCTACAAGGGTTTGAAGGAAGGGTTCCAATTGTCAGATTCAAGGGTTAGCTAATATTTCATGAAGATTGGGTGAAAATTGACCTCTCCATTGTGTCTAGAAGGCTTGAGAACCTAAGGATCAACTACTAAATCATCAAAATATGACACTTTTAGTCAGGGTGTGGCAAATTTTTTAGGCCATATAGTCATATGGATCCATACTTGGTTGTACAATCATATGGATCATCTACACAATCATCAATTCTCTATGTACCCAGTTGGCATATTTGTTGTAAAAAATTTGGCATATTCCCCTACATCATACTTGTTCTACGGGTTGATTTTCTTGTTATCACTTCACTGTACTAACCTGCACATTACTGATAAAAGGGTATGATTGACTTTATATTATTAGGGTTTATATTTTTCATAAAGTTTTGTTTTAATATTATAAACCACTAAATGTTGTTGAATTCCCCACTGAATTTATAGTTGAGCACCTAGTTATGGGGGCCTAAGCCCACGAGCTTCTCCAACAGAGGGGATTGAAGGCCCTAGGTGGTGTATCCTTTCGCACACTGCCCCCAAGTGCTCCCTGAGTAGCACCATTGTCAGGGGCAGCACATTGTTTTAACATTTTTTAATGTACAACAGTCATATGGAGCAACCATGGGCTCCACTTTCACTCTTATTTAGTTTGCAAGTGCCCCTAATAGAGAATTTTGTCATTTTACAATAACTTGCAATCTATGAGGAAATTTTTTTCAAACAAAATATCATCAAAAAGCTGGTGCCATGAGTTTTACAGTGGCACAAGTGAATTTTTTTTTTTTGTTTTTCAACATTTATCACATGTTGAAGACATATATTGTTTTATAGCTCCCAAAATCATAACTTTTTCCCACAATCTCTAATTTTTGTGATTCTTGTGACATTGGAAAGGTATTGAGGAGCTCTACATTGTAATCCATGCACTTATTTATTTCTATCTCAGGTTGATCATTATTTTATTTTTCCCCAAAGGGTGTTTTGGAGATTACTTGGATGTTTTGGCAGTTGGGAAGGTGAAATTTTGATCTTTGCACTTCATTTTAGTTCTAGATCAGTTGTCAATCAACTATTGCTTCATAGATTCTAGGGTTGTGCTTGCGAGTTTTCCAATTCCAAGTGGCATTGGGTTTGTTTTTGATTTATCATGATTTTGATATGAGTCCTTGAGTGATTTTAAGATAGTTTCTATCATCAACACCATCTTTCCTTTGCTTTTTGAATTAAGGATTCTATTGTTACGCCACAAGTGTAATTCTAGTGCTTATTTGTAGTAGGTTATCTAATTATGGGGTGTTGTATGGTCACTCTTGTTATCCTTTGTGTGGATGGAGATTTATTGTGCTTGTGATGGATCTTTTCATTGAGTTGGGGGGTCTAAATGGTCTCTTATTCATATCTCTTATGTGGGGTTCTTTTTTCTTGAATGTGATTTTTTTCTCATTTTTTGTTGGAGAGTATTGTTATATATTTTTTCTCTTTTAGGGAGAACTTTTTTGCCACTAGATTTTCTCCTTTTTTTTGTTTGTAAGAGATTGAATTTTCATTTGTATATGGGTACCTAACATGGCCTCATAGTTGATACCCATATCTGTGTCATTTGTATAAGAACCATTAGGAAATAATGTATCATACCCAAAATCATAATCCATTTCCTACATAACCCCAAGAGAGAAAATCATTCATCCAAGTAACCATAATATATAGATCAAAATAGACAAGCCACAAGATAACATAAGATATATCATGGGAAAACCCTCAAGAGGGAAAACCCCAACCTTCAAAAGCATCCATACTCCATCTATTATTCAATAACAAAACAATACATGCACTTACAAGAGTTACAATGAATATTTATGAAGCATCAAGCCTCTCCAATGCGTCCTCCATGTCTCCAAGAATGAATCTACACATCCCATGTCATGCTTCACATATCCACTCCTCAAAAAGACTCAATGATGATAGCCCACTCACCCAACCAACCTTAACCACTAAACATGTGCTTTCTTTTATATACTCAAGCTCACACAAATACAACCAAGTGGTAAGATAAAACCATGTACCACAAAACCACGTGAATATAAAACCACCTACCCCTCATTTAATATTGGGTACTAAATTTTAACTTTATTAAATGTTTTCCCCAATATTAAATTATTATCCCATGTCTCTCACACATTAAATAATAATCTAATATTACAATACTATATAAAGTGGTCCCCATTTATAATTATTTAGTATGATTAACCACACCTCCTAGGTGCATCACAACTAAATAATTGTTTAATTACAACATTATAATATAAAATTTTATGCAATGGTGTACAACACCATATCCTAACATTCTCCCACTTGTTGTATATATTGCATAAGGGATCAATCAATGAAATACATCATCATAGCCATACATGTAACCACATGAATCTCCAACCTGCTACTGTTGTCCACCAAGATACCTGTAATAAAACCAAAGTGACCACCATCTCAAGTGAGAATTCTCATCCTCCAACATGCCACCTATCGATGAAAAGAACATTCCAAGGTAACTTGATGCATCAATCCAAGAACACAAGCATCAAATCCAAGTAATAACAAAACTCCAAGCTATTGTTAATGGTGAAAAACCATGATTGAAAATAACATCCACAGCACATGGTTGCATCCAACCATCCATACCTCTTAGGTATTAATTAATAACATTAGTAAAACAACATCAACCATAAACCCATACAAGCTCCCTGTATCAAACTATTTTGAAGAACATACATATCCAAGAAATCCCTTCATGGGTAATGTGAAAAGCATATCAAGTCTACCAATCAACACTATATCAAGGTGTGATGAATGATGGAAATGTGAAGTAACAAGAACAATAACAATGATTTACACATGCACTTGGCAACCAACTACATAATATCTCACATGTGAATAATATACCCAAAAAGTTTTGACTTTTGAAGCTACAAAGTT
The DNA here is from genome assembly GCA_007258455.2 of Sequoia sempervirens. Classification (NCBI taxonomy): domain Eukaryota; kingdom Viridiplantae; phylum Streptophyta; class Pinopsida; order Cupressales; family Cupressaceae; genus Sequoia; species Sequoia sempervirens. The sequence continues at coordinate 309,487,512 of VDFB02086081.1, forward strand.
ATTTTCCTTAAGTATTGTGATATGATAGAATTTTGGGCTATTAGGGTTGTTCATACTCTCATATCCTTCATATCAATCTAGAAAAATTCCTCATGCCCTTGTGGAAACGTTCTAATTGTTGGTTTTTTGGATTTGTTAGTTTCTTCTAGGGGTATCTTCTCATTCATTTCAAGACTAAATAGTTGATTTTTAAAAAAAATCTTGCATCAACAAGATATTAGAATTGGTCATAAATTATTATGTATCCCCTTACATATCCAACCCTCAATCCTTGATCCTTTGCCTCTAAAGCTATCCTTTTTATTTTTCACCAATCTCTATGAATTTTCCATCCCCCAAAATTTTCCCCCCCATACTCCATCATCATATTTCCTTAATGTTAACAACACCTTCCTATCAAAATTGTGAGCTAGTCCATACTACCAATGCCATCATGATGCCATCTTTATATAACACTGATGTGATATATTTTCATCTTATTTAAATATCTTAAACTTTTTTTAATATTATAGTAAAAATATAATAATATATTAAAAAAAAAATAGATAATAAAAATAATGCTAATATTATAATAAAACTAAAATACAATATAATAATACAATTAATATTAACATATTAATAAATTAAATACTTATGAATATAATTAATATTTTTGATTATTTGATCTTTGGTGACTGAGATCCATTAGGGTTTCTTGTGTTTGTGATCATTCTTGGCCCCTCTTGCATCATATCGTGCCTTAGGCGTAGGATTTTCTAATTTATTATGTGTACGACTGCATTTACTGTGGTTTTCTCAATTTTATTGTGTCTTCAACTGGATCTAACCCAACAGTTTTTACTAGTGTTCATGGTTCGATAGCTCTGCTCAATGGCTCCTCCTCCAAACAAGCATTGGAAATTTGTTTCAAAAGAGTTCCATGAGGTAGGTCTTTTGATTCCTCAACTAATGTGGTCTTACCCATGTTGGAGTTTGATTCTACATGTCAATGGTTAGAGCAACATACCCTTGTTGGTTTATTTTTTGGGAGGACTCCCCCTGAAAGTATGCTTAAAGAGTGTGTTCAAAAGGCTTGGGTACCTCATGGGGTCTACCTTGATATGGTCCAAATTTGAGTAAAGGATTTTTCTTTTTCTCTTTGCAGAAGTTAGTCATGTCCAGTTAATCGTGAACCATGGTCATTGGTATGTCTGGTCCATTGGTTTTCCAATCATGGACTCGGGACTTCACTATCTCAAATGACACCAAGTTGTGGGTTCTAGTCTCGATTGAGCTTTCTGGTTTTCCATTGCCTTGTGTGCATTTTTTGTTGTATATTTCCTCCTCTCTAGGGAAGGTTATTTGTGTCAAACCAGATAGGTTCTTTCAAGCTCACCCTCAAAAGTGAGTTTGTTTCGAAGTGGAACTTTCAAAACATTTAAAAGAGTCCATTGATATTCAAATTGCTTATTTTCGACATACCCATAAGGTCACATATTTTGATTTTCCAAATACTTGTTATAGGTGTCAGCCTGCTAATCGTAAGATTAAGAATTTCCCTCTGGTAGTTCCTCGTACTCCATCACCGCCATGGGATGTTGATAAGCCCCATCAAGAAGAAGGTGTTTCCACCAAACTAGAGGAAAAGTGGACAACTACTACCAACCAACAAAAAAAAATCCAATGGCTTTGGGACGATTTCCAAAAACCCCAAGCCAGTAAAAGAAGTTTCAAACCCTTCTATGAAGGGGAAGGAAGCCTAGATGGGCTTGAATAAAACTTCAATGCGGCTAAGGCCTAAGGCTATGCCCCAACCTACCTCAGTCATGATAGCATAACCAATTGAGTTTTCCTCCCATGTCGGGAGTTCATAGGAGGTTTCAAAGTCCTTGACCTCTGGAAGAAGGAGAATATGTTCAAGAGAAATAGAGACATTCATCTCCAACTATTCAAATTTGTTCAGTCCCACTAAAAATTTTAAAGAATCGCTTCTCCACTTGGAATGAGAAGTCGAACTCTGATGATATGGAGGAGTTTCATTCATGAATTTCCTCTCATGGAATGTTTAAGGTCTAACATAACTCTCTATGAAGTATTCAGTTCGGGATACTCTTCAAAACTATGCTGGTATTGATGTTTTGTGTCTTCAAGAAGTGAAAGTTGCAGGTTTTTTCTTTCTTCGGCTTGTCATTCCATTTGGCCAGCCAGTAAAATGTATTGTACTGAACATGAGGTTGGACGTAGAGGATTGGTCAACCTTCTATCCCCATGGTGGCATGCTTGTGTGGTTGATCATTTTTTTGACCCCACACATTAGCTCATTTGGATTCTTCTTAACATTGATAATCATTCCTTTAGGATTATTAATGTTTATGCCTCAAACATGATGTTGTTGAAAGATCTCTTCTCTAGTGATGGATTTTTGATTCACTACTAGTTACTACTTGGATTATTTGTGGGAATTTTAATATGGTTGAGGTGGCGTACAATAAAAATAGTACTCTATCATTCTGATGGGTAGCTAGCGAAAGAGAGGCATGGTACTACATGCATAATAAATTGGGTCTTTTCGACCCCAATATTGATTGCCACCACTCTCATTCTCTTTGGAACACTTGGTGCAATTATCAAGTTGGGTCTAATAGGATATTTAAACACCTTGATCATGCTATGATCTAGGCTCAATCTTTTTTCTGTTTTTTCATTTTTTCACGACTTTCGGTAAGGCTGTTAGTGGATGTGACATTGTCAAACCACTTTCCCATTATATTTTGCATTGAATGGGAATCAAAGCATCCTCATGCGAGTAGGACCCAATTCTTTTTGAACACTTCCTTGTTGAGTCACCAGCCCATGCTAGCTCATATCCTCACTATTTGGAATTTGGAATGCAAGACAACTCATAATACAGGATGGATTGTTTGGTGGAATGATGTTGTCACTTGTATCGTGAGGTTTCTGCATATTTATGGGTGCCACCTAGCGATCTTTCTTAGACATTCTTATGAAGAAACCATGTTTGACCTCTATGTTGCCACTGAGGCCTTGGTGGCTAACCCCTTTTCCCCTTCTTTGCAAGTCATGGTTGCAGAGTTTAGGCATAAAAAAAAAGTTGCTAACAATTATGCTGCCAAAGGAGGGAAAATCAAGGCCAAACTTCACTAGCTTGAAATTGGAGATCATGCCACAAAAGAATTCTTCTTGTCTCTTTGAGCCAAGAACTCATCTCCTAGTATCAAATGGATCAAAGAAGGAAATATAGTGCTTTCTAAATTTCTTGACATTCTCCAAGAATTTGTTAGGCCTTATGAGAAAGTGTTCATAGCTCAAGAGTACACTCTAGAGTGGCATCAGGCACTTCAAAATTATCTTGCTGTGCCAAAAAGGCTCTCCTCAACCTAGAAAGATTTTTGTGAGCAATTTCTAAAAATTGAAGATCTTAAAGAACCTCTTACCACTATGGTCGATGATAAGGCCCAGAGAATTGATGGTTTCCCACATGAATTCAACAAATCCCTTTGGGATTGTACTGGGAAAGATCTATATAAGGTTTACCTTAAAACTTTTCATTCTAAAACCTTAGAAAATCTTATCAATAAGGGAATATTAAATTCATACATAAATCAAGTGATCCCGAGGATATCTATAACTGACAGCCCATCGCGCTCCTTAATGGCTCTTATAAAATCATTATCAAAACCCTTGCCTTGAAAATCTGCAATCTCTTTTCTTAGATTGTGCACCTAGAGAAAATTGGATTCATTAAGTACAGGTTCATCTTAGACAACATTATTGTTGTTTGGGAAGGCATGAAATGGGTGAGACGCTCCAATCAAAAAGCTATCTTTATTAAAATTAATTTTTCTAAATCTTATGATCACATTGAATGTCCTTTCATACTTACCGTGTTGTCTACCTTGGGTTTTGGTCCCCAATTCATACAAGCTATGTAAATGTTGTTTTTTGATGTCTCTTCTTGCATCACCATTAATGGCCGCCATTCTCATTCCTTTGGTCTATTTTGTTCCATTCGCTAGGGTTTCCCGCTTTCCCCCTCACTTTATGTGCTTTCTACTGAGGGGTTTGGTTATTTGATGGCTCGTGTTGTTTCTCAGAGGTGGGATTATGGCATCTCTTTGCCTAATTCACTAGCCCAATTGGTCAATGGCCACTTCGGTGATGATTCTTTTCTCACATTATTGGAAGAGGAAAATAATTTCAAAGTTGCTCTTGATTTCCTTGAGACTTTCTACCTAGCCTTCAGTTCCACCATTCAATGACAAAAAACCTTATGTTATAAACAGTCCATCATGCCCAATCCTCACTAGATTTAGCATTATGGCTAGAAGTGGATTACTCCTAGCAAAATCTTTCAATTTTTGGGTATTCTTTTCGCCTTTCAAGTTTCTTCCATTGATTTTTGGCAAGTGGTTCTTTCTTGGATTGAGCAAAAGCTTTCTTTTTGGATTACAAAGCCACTCTCTCTAGCTAGAAAATTCCATATTTTATCAAAGGTGCTAGAAGCGACTCATGTGTACTATTCTTCTTGTTCGACCCCTTCAAATGCCTCATATGCTATGTTATAAAAGATGTTGCATGATTTTCTATGGGCCTCTTTTGAGACTACCAAGGGTTTCACCACATTGCTTAGAGGTTGGGTTAAGCCACAATAGTGGTTTACAAATTTTTTGAGGAAGGAAATTTTATTTTTTTATGTTTCCACAATGTCAAGGGGTTCGGTTGAACTAGATTGGGTGTTCAATTGAACCTCCAAGCATATGAATACAAAAAAAAAAATATAGGGTTCGCTTGAATGGGTGTTTGACTGAACCCCTTGAAATAGGGCATAAAAAATAAAAAGAAACTATCACTGTTGCATTATATGTTTTTTTTGTTGAAATTGTGTATGTGGCGAATGGCAAACCTGAACGTGAATGTAGCGAACCGGACGGGAAAAACGTGCATCAACCCAACCTCCATGGCCACAGTTCATTAACTTAGAGTTCATCAACCCAACCTCCATTGCTCACAGGTTGGTTAAATTCAAATTTCATAGATTTCAAAATGCATTTGTTTGAGAAATTTTTAAACCCTAAATGCGAAATGTGAAATGTTTCAAATTTGTAGATTTCAAACTACATTTCTTTGTTTGAAATTACATTTGATTGAAATTTTCTAAAGCCTTTTCAAAAAACACTATTTCTATCATGCTTTGATGAATGTTCATACCCTATTCCAAAGCTCTAATTTTGGCATGGGAAGGAAGTGTTGAATAAATGGCGTTGTAGTTGCTTGAAAGATTTTACAAACCCATTTCTAAACTCTGTCAAAAAATTAGCATTCCTTGTCTATGCTTCCACGTTTTGCATACTTTTCTACCAGGGCACCTCCAATTGCATTTTCTTTAATGTTTCTAAAGCCTTGCCTAAACATAAAACAGATTTATTTGAGGCATTATATCAAACAGTTCATGGTAATTTTTTTTGGTTATATTTGTTATTAAAATTATTGTTGATAACCATATATCTTTATAATTTTTTATAGGATGGATTATTTTGTTCAACCCACAATAATGAATTATTGGTAAATAAAAATGTGAACCATAATAGTGACTATTTCCCTCATCGAGGTTGATAAGTTATGCTAATGATTGTGGTATGAAAGTATAAATAAGAATATGATCCCTAATTGGTAAGATTTATTAATGCACAACCTCTCTAATGAGTATAATTTTTTGATGGATTTGAAACAATTAATCTAGAACCATTGATTAGAGCTAAACATATTATATTATACTCTAACAAAACTTCAATTGGAACTTAGGTAATCTAGACTATTTATAAAAATGGGGAATTATAGTTATTCCCCTGCAAGTTTTTATATTGGTAAATCCTTGCAATGAGGGTTATAGTTATCAATATGAAATTATAAATTGGTAAAAGGTATAAAGTGGTAATCAATTAGAATTAAAATGCAAACATTGGTGAAGGTTTATCTAATTATTTTTTATATATAGGACCTTTAGAAAAATGGGCCTCATTCATGGTGGATATGACACCAACAAAGAAAGCTAGGGAGCATGGTGATAATGATGTGAAAATTTCATACCTAGAGCTATGAAGTACAATTAATATATTTTATATCTTAAAATCTTAATATAATTAGGTGCTTCTTACTATTTTGTATCACCTTAGATAGTTTAGAAATTCAACTTAAAATCTAAATCCTTGTTAAAAGAGGTAGTGTTGAGTTGTGTACATGTCCCAAAGATAGTTTATAAATGATACCATTCTAAAATTATAACTTAGGGTGCATACAATGGAAACTTGGATAAAATTCTTCATATTTTGCCTTTGAGTCTTATGACATTACTCCAAAAATGGTTGGTTCTAAATGTATGAATCGAAGAATAAATTTAGAGGAAAGAAACTAGATTGTTTGAATGAAATGTATAATAAAATAGTTCTATTAGGATTAGAAGGAATGAAGGTATTATTAAATTTTCTATTTTACAACTCAAAAGAGAATAAAGAAAAGGGTGTGCCTTGTTTGTTGTTAATTTTTATTTAGTAAAAGTGAATGAGAACCATTCAAATGAAAATAAACCTCCATTACAAAAGTCTTAGGATGTCTTTCCTAGAATGAACTCCTCATGTTTCCTCCTAAATGGGTGTTTTATTTTTTAATAGAGTTCATGCATGAATTAGCCCCTATATCTAGAGATCCCTATCGAACAAACACTTCATATTTGCATGAATTAAAGGATTTCCTAAATGACATTTTAAAGAAAGGATTTATATGTTCTAGTGTCTTGTCATGGGATGCTCCAACTATTTTTATGAAAAAGAAAGATAAGACACTTTTCCAAGTTGTCTTGATTATGTACATGTTCAATAAATAAACAATTAACATTAATATCCACCACCTAAAATAGATGACTTATTTTACTGATTGAGAGGGGTGGCCATATTTTAAAAAACAGGTCTAATATTCAATTACAATTAGCAAAGAATAAAGGAGGAATACATTCATAAAACTACATTTAGAATTAGGTATAGGACATCAAAATTATATGTTTGAGGCAATGCATCTAAGACACCCATATACAAAATAGTACAAAAGAAAGAGAAAAAATGTAAAGAATGCACTTGTAACCTATACTTGCTCGAGCATTAAAATTTTGAAATTAAACATAAAGAATAATAGGATTTATAAATTAAATACATGAGGCTATTATATAATATCAAAAAAGACTATTTTAAAGTTTAAATTTATATTTTAATTTTAGGGTAAATACTTTTGGTTGAATTTATGAATTAGAAATAGAAATTTTGAAAGGGCCCCACCCTTTTACAAAGACCAATAAAGAGACAAAAACTGATCAATCATATTGGCTTGGAACAACAACAAGAAAAATATAGTTGTAAGCTAGAAAAATAACATCCAATTAGAAATACTCCACCAATAGTGGAAATGTATCTAATAAAGAGGGTCATTTTCCCAAAAACATTAGTGGATCTATCATTGAACACAACTTGAATCCAAAATTCTTCAAGGAACTATATCTTATTGTCAACCTTATCCTTTTCCATGAATGAACCTAGGTCCTTTGTAATGGAGTTTCCAACTTTAGTTTCCAAACTTGAGACCAAAGGGAATAAAGGGTTCCTATAATCTTCTAAACTTGAGCCTTCTTCATATTTTTAAATTATTAGAAGGAATATCTAGAGGTGAATGTTGCAATTCAAGATAATGGTAGAGGCAATGAACTCCAACTAATCCATTTGTAACATGATTCTTGTCTCTACCAATCTCCTCTAAATTTCTCTTGACAAGACCTTCTAAATTAGTCATGTCTACAAGAGGACCAACCACCCCTTGATTATGCTCAAAGGGAGCCTCAACCAAATCCTAAGGTAAACAAGGCTCCATCTCATCCTTATGCATTTTTTTCAGCATTTCCATCCTCTAAAACTCCTACACCTATAAAATACATAGCTATCTACACATGAAAACATGGTGAAAACACAAGAAAATCTATAGCATGACATGTTGAACCCAAATAACCAAATTCAAAAATAATTTAATCTACAAGTATAAATAGTTTGATGGTAGAAACTTTATACATATAAAATAATGATAAATGTGTGATTATTTTTCTTTCCAATCTATAAATTTTTGATGTGCTTGGCTATATAATTGAGATGATTCACTCATAATGTAATGATAAAAATTTAGTATGTATGAAAGAAATATTTTTGAGACATCAAGCTACCATTCTACATAACTCTCATGGAAATAAGAATATTATTTTATTTTAACTAAAGAAATTGAGTGTACTCTATCTTGAAAATTACTAATTAATTTTGAATTATATATACTTATAATTTAAAATAAGAGCATCCTTTGTAACATGGAATAGATAGGTTAATTAATGAAATAAAATATGTTTTTTATATTAAGAAAAAATTACAAATATATGGAACTCATACATTGATAAATTGACTAAGACAACTTTGTATGAGAGTTAAGATGCTCGAATAATAATTTATATACCTTCTTTCAATAATTAACATTAGAAATTAATACTTGGCTCATATTGCTCAATCACACTAGAAACCAACAATGGAAGATTGAGAGTCTCAACTAAGAATTTCACCTTATAGATAACATTCATACTAGAAGCCAACGACTAAAGACCAAATTTCATAAATAAAGTTCATGTGTTATATATCATGCCTTTGAGGGGTCCACAAGTACCATGATCCTTTTGAAATCCTTCTCCATTTAAATGCATCCATTCCAAAACCATTGGGAGGTGGGTATCCCAAGTTCCTTAATTTCTTGTAGGAATTTAATCAAGAGTAGGACATTGCGACTTTGGCATGTAAATTTAAATCTAAATGCGCATCCAAAAAATACAAATTCAATAACTAAATTTAATTCAAAAAGTGGCCCGCCATCTATGACCTTCTATAAGCTTCTCGAAGATGTCATTCCCATAAATGATAAATTAAAAGTTAATTTATGACTTCACCAAAATGACATGAAATTATCTTTCTAAGATGTCATATTTGCATAAATCCCTCAAAGAAATTTTTAACTAATTTTAAACACTCAAACAAATACATATATATGAATATATACTTTATTTATGAATTCTTGGAATATATCAATCCATCACAATTAAATTCTTAGACATCATGCATAATATTTTTTATGTATTCACAAAGCCACCTAGGGTCTCATAAAACTTGAGTAGGTGAATACCAATATGCATATCTAATGGTGGGGTAAATGGAGGGGGATTAGGAGTAAGTTCATATATATCTATTACTTATTTAGCAATCCAATATAGTGGTTGGAGAGGTTTCATTTGAATAGAAGGAGTGAAGATAAGGTCTATTAAAATATGACTCACCATCTTCTATATTCTTAGGATTTTGGAGTTTATCAAAATATCCTTTGTCGATCTCAACCAATATTTTCTTCAACTTTCAAATCATCTACACAATCCTCCCTAAAATATTCAATATGTGAAACATAATTATGAGGAAGATACAAATAATCCTTGACATAGCTTTTTGTATCAAAGGATAATATGGTTCTATAATTTTAAAGTATTTCCAATTTTGAGATCTAAATACAATCAATAATCTATTTAATCGAGCAATAATCATAATTTTAAGGAAAACATAAATTACTTGAATCTTTTTAAGCTCTAGATCATTAGATTCTACTTACTCTAACTTAAATTTAGAAAACAACATTAAAATCCACAAAACAAATTTCAAAGACGCAATAAGCTATTACAATATTATTTAAAAATCTAATTGTAATGAACATGTTATAAACAGCCGTACTAAATTTTCGTCCCTTGAAAATATATAGCTGAATGATCATAGTTTTCATATATCGATTTTAATGATGAGAATGTGAATATTCTAATTTTAAGTAATCTTTAGGCACTAATTCACCATTGTTAAAATAGTCCTTATTTATTCATTGTTTTCATGATTATAATTTTTCAATTTCTTCTGCAAACTCAAAATAATGGTATAGATTAATTCTTGTCTTTTATCCTACATTTTGGGTCATGTTTAATTCTAGATTTATTATCATAATTAGAAGTTGTATACATTGTTATTATATAATTTTTAACATATATAAAATCTATGGTTGGATTAGTGAGATATTTATAACAAATATGCAATATGAAGTCAAAATTTATTAGATTTGAGTTCTTAATAAATTAGTTTATGATTCAATTTATAGCTTTATACAGTCTATAAGTTTAAATAGTTTGATGGTATCAAACTTTTATACATATAAAAATATGATAAATGTGATTATTTTTCTTTCAATCTATAATTTTGATGTTGTTGCATTATATAATTCAGGATGATTCCTCCATAATGTAATGATAAAATTCAGCCTCATGGAGGATTGCAGCCTCTCGTGATTCATCCTCTTTTTGTAGGTTCTTTGCTTGAGAATATTCTAGTGTGAATTCTTAATTTTAGACATATATTAACTAGATAAATTTAGGTTCAATGAAGGCAATAGAACTTTTTTTTCACTTACATAATCCTATTTTGAAGTTCATTTATGTTAACAACTATTAAATTAGATATTTTTATCCCCAATTATTTTCAAATAATTTTACACTAATCTTTGTTTTCTTATTCTTTCTTTCATTGTTTCATTTAAAATTTGAACCATTTAAGGATACTATGTTATAGATTATAGTTGTCTTCCAATTCTTTTTAAATTGTTCAACCCTCTCATGGTCTAAATAACTTTACATTCAACAACCATGTCTAAAGTACATTATATACCCAACCTCTTCCCCTATTTAACACACTCATAAACCTTGTTACTAATCTCATTCGAAGAGGTGGAACAACCAATCTTAGAGGGATCCTGATCCATAGGAGAGAGAAGGGAGCCACCAATCTAGGCTCTAGTAGTATTCTAAAAATAGTAGAACTAGAAGCTAGAATCCTAACAATGATAGCCAAGTTGGATAATACACAAGTTTTCCTTTTCAAGGGATTGGGGAACACTTATTGGATGGGTATTATTTCCCCTTCACCACATTTTGATTAGGATTAAGAATTGAAATAATAAAATTCTCAAATTGGTATAAGAAAAAAATAAGCCCTTAGTGGAGGGGAGCTCATTTTTTTCTCATGTGCAACTCTAATAATAGATTTCTTAAATTACATGAGTAAATGAAAAGGGAAGCTAACGAGTCACATGCATCTAAGATTATTAATATGAAAAAATTTATAGGATAAACAACATTTATAGTTTCTTTCTAGGATGAAATAAATAATCAAGTAGAAACATTTATATACTTGCAAGGAAATCAGCTATATTTTCCTTCCTCTTGTATTTAATTTCTTTATGAGACTTCAAGCCCTTCATGGATAAACCATTTGTAGTAGCTCAATACCTTCCTCAATGGCTTTAAAGGTTAACCTTCTTACTTTTTAACCAAAATTTTAATAGCATTCAATTTTGTGTAATTTATGTCCACTATTATCATTTTAATTCAAAATAATGTAAGAAATTTATATAATTATTTAAAAAATTTAAAATCTTAAAATAATAGTTTTAAATTAATTGAAAACATGGTTGGACTCCTCTAATTTTGTGGAACTATTTCTTAAAAGCTATTTTAGTTTAATTTTATATAATAGGCAAAGGAAGCCACATATGGCATTAAGACCTTCCTTGATGGTCTTTAAGTTAGGAAATTTTTAATTTCATTCATAGGTCTTGAGATATTTTAAAAAAAAGTTGTCTTTGGAAAAAGGTATTTGGTACAAACTCCCCAAAAAAATAATGTTATATATTTATGCTATTAACACATGAAATTTTGGGCCTTAAAATAGCCACATCATCCCCATATTTTAATACAAATGAGGCATTGAGGCTTTATGTCACTTATAATAGATTTACTATTAGTTGATATAGTTGCATTTAGATCAATCGATATATCTTAATTTCTATCAAATCATAGGGTGTCAATTTCAATAATTACAAAATTCAAAGCACGTACGATTTTTCATTTGCTAGTAGAGGGAACTATCTTATTATGCCATTAAAATAAAACATAGGTCCTCAATACTTTTCATCTTTATTTTCCATCATTACATTGAACCTTGTAAGGGACATCTTCATCTATCTCATTTTCTTCTCTTATTTGTGCCTTCAATAATGACTAGATTGATTTTACGTGACCACCAATGTTAAGTAATGATGCTTTGTGTGCAATCTAGTAATTTAAATTTTAGAACTATTTATGATTATGTTTTAAATTTAAATTTTAGAATTGTTTTAGATTATGTTTTGTGTGCAATCTAGTAATTTGAATGTTTTGAAATTATTAAAAACTATGATAGATGTTGAATGCTTTTTTGTTAATGGTATGAAAATATTATTGATGAGTAGATGAATTATTACAACTGTTTTAGATTTGTATTCCCTTTATCTAGATATATTATTTACCAAGGTCTCATTGCTCTTTTAGGTGTACATACATATATATAACATGGAAAATGCAGATCATGTTCCACCTCTAGATTCTTTGTTTGCAAATACCACTAATGAGATTAAAAAATTGAGAGACTCATTAGCA
>VDFB02086081.1:309500236-309593778 GCA_007258455.2 Sequoia sempervirens
AGGTTTTATTAGTTGCCTTGGCCTGGCCATTACCTTGAGGGTAATAGGGTGTAGACCAACCATACTAGTTATGAAATGTTTCACATAATTGTATCGCATGGTAGTTTTTGAATGGATTTTCATTGTCGATTATGATGGTGGAGGGAATACCATATCTACATAAAATATGGTATAGGATGAATTTGGATATTTGGATGTTGGTAATGAGGGAGAGTGGAATTGCTTCCACCCACTTGGTGAAGCATTCAGTAGTGGTAATGATAAATGTATGGCTATTGGAAGATGGAGGGTAGGTCTTTCCAATTAATTCTAAACCCCATTGTGAAAAGGGCCATGGTGAAGTAATTGGTTGCAAGTCTTGTGCAAAGGCATGTATCAAATCCACATGTTGTTGGCATGGTACACATTTCTTGACAAACTCACAAGCATCATGTTCCATTGTTGGCCAATAATACCTAGTTCTAAGAAGCTTCTTTCTCAGGCCCATCCCATTAGTATGTGCTCCACAAACTCCATTGTGTACCTTGTTTAATGCTACTTTGGATTTTGCATCATTTAGACATTGATACCACTTATGATAAAGTTTGTCTCTAAGGACGGTATAACATGATGCGTGTTGGATAAGTGATTTACATTGGTTGTGGGTTAAGTCAAATGGAAGGATGTTATTGTGAAGGTAGGTATATGTTTCATTGTACCAAGTATATTGGGGATGAACAATTTCACACACTATCTTAGTTTTAGGAAATCATATGTTGGTATTTAAAGTTATTTAACTAGAAATTCACACTTAGCATGATCACGAGGAATATCTAAGAGAGACCCTATAGTAGCCATAACATCTACAAATTTATTATGTAGTATAGGAACCTACTTAAACTAAATATAGCCAAATTATTTCTTGAAATCATCCACCATGAGTTTATATGGGAGAAGCTTGTCATATTTAGTTTGAAACTCATCATTGACTTGTTTGATTATAAGCTGTAAATATCTGTAGACATGTAGATAGTTAATGTTCTATTTGAAAATGATTCTCAAAGTGATGATTAAAGGTTCATATTCAATAATGTTATTTGTGCATGGGAATGCTAGCTTGAATGACTTTGGGATGAAGTCACCTTGAGGGGTGACAAAAAAGATTCTTGCACTTGTTACATGTTGTGTATAAGACCCATCAAATTAAAGCTTGCATGGCTCTTCCTCTAAAATAGAAAACACAAACTCATAAAGAAACTCATATGCGAAAGGATATGCATCTATCAAAGGGGCATCATCCAACTAATCTACAACAACTTTTCCCTTTATTTCTTTATGATCCACATATTTTATATCAAACTCACTCAAGAGCATGACCCACTTAGGCAATTGACTAGTTAATGGTGTTCTAGATAATAGATATAATTTGAGTGGATCAACCTTAGATATGAGCTTGATCGAATGGCTAAGCATATAATTGTTGTAATTGAAAAAGTATCCCTTTTTCCTTAGTTTGAGAATAATTAATAATAAATCAGCCTAATGTTGCCTAGATTTAGTGTTGTAAGGTGTTTGACACATTCACATTAAGTTTAGGGCCCTTTTTAGCTAAATGGACTTAATTGTGCCTTATTTAGGGTGTTGTAAAATGTATCTTTACACTTTCACACTAATCTAGGGCTTTATTAATTAATTGAGGTTAATTGGCCTTAATTGGCCCCTTAATTCAAATCCAAGCCTAACTAATTACATATTATGAGGGATAAAGCTCGACATTCATAAATGATATAACACAACACTTAATTTTAGGTGTGTGTCCTAGGTTAGTGACCTAGGACCCATTTTCCACTTGGCGAATGGGTCCTCACTGGGTCTTAGGACCCTATTTTCACATAACATTACACATTGTTGAATGTGTGTCCTATCTAAGTGAGCTAGGATCCATTCATCACATGGAAAATGAGTCCTCACATAGACCTAGGACCCCCCTTGGGATATGTTTTTGGCAATATTTTAATGATTTCAAATCCTAGATCTGATGTCAGCTTGTGATATTTGAATTTCAGGATTTAATGTTAAGTTATGTATAAATATAAGGCTATTTCACTATGTTTGACCTAGAATATTTCATGCAAGTTAAGAAAATTCAAGCTAGAGCATTCAAGATCATTTTTTGAGGAATTCAAAGGTAGATTTATTGAAGATTATTGCAGCAATCAAGATCCATTTCATCATTTCAAATGAATAATGCATCATGCATGTTGAGCTAATGTGATGATGTAGCATTCAAGATCTAATCAAGAATATTCAAGCCATTGTTTCAAGTCAAGTTTCATGATCAAGATCTACATTCATTGAAGCCACTTCATGCATGATTGCAGATTTGTAGTCTAAGGTTTCAACTAAGCTATGGTGAGTTGTGACATTACATTTGTTCATTCATCATTCCTTTATGCATTGTTTCATTTCAAGGTTTAATTAAAAAAATGGGGTTTTACCAAAGAAAATCCCCATTCCCTAAAAAAGCAACATTTTTCTCCTCTTTGATGTGTGATTGCAGGTTTTAGGTTGAAGATCAATTGTACAACAAAATTGAAAATTTTATCATTGAAGTTGTTAATAAAGTTGTCAAAACATGAAAACTAATCTACAGGTTTTATTTTTTACTTTTTGATAGTGCCCGACTAGGATTTGGAAGTGTAGACACTAAAGAAAAGAAGCCAATAACCATTTTTCTATAGCCCTAGCTAGGACCCATTTTCCATACGGTGAATGAGTCCTCTGTGAGGCTCGAAAAAGCACTTTTTGCAACAGGTACACAACATTTGAGTCTCTTAAAAATTTCCTTTTGACTGTTATATTACTTAGGATTAATTTTTGTTACTCATTTAAACATCATAACACACATTATTGAATGAAACTAGGAAAGTGGCTTCATCATGCCTTCATTTTGGTAGATCCATTTTTTAGTGATTCAATAGTGTCGAAGCTTCTGTGAACTGAAAATAACTGCAAGACATGATTTCTCCATTAGTGTGTAGTTGAGTTCATACCTAATGAGTGTGTGATTGATATAGTAAGTGACTCTTTCCTTTGGGAATTCTCGTCATGTTGAGCCAAGACTGCCCCTAGTGCAACTAATGTAGCAGAAATGTAAAGCAACAATAGTTTTCTCACTATAGGAGGCATTAGGATGGGAGGATTAGAAAGATACATATTGATTTTAGCTAAGCCTTGTTGATATTTTGAATCCCATTTGAAGATTGTATCTTTATGGAGGAGATGTGTGAAGGGTTGACACTTGTCCACAAGTTGAGCTATAAAGCATCAGATTGATTGCAACTTTCCCTATATACTTCTTAACTACTTTAAGTTCCTAGGTGGGGGAATTTCCATAATTTTCTTGACCTTTGTTGTATCAACTTTGTTTCCTCACGTGGATAGAATGAAACCAAAAATTTTACTTGAAGTGACATAAAAGATGCATTTTTTTGGGATTTAAACGTAGTTGATCTAATGCTCTAACCGATCAAAAATTTGCTTCAAGATCTACGGATTCTCTTCTCTAGTCTTAGATTTTCCTAACATGCCATCAACATAATCCTTCATTATGATGTGAATAAGATCATGTAAAATGACTATCATGACATGCTAATAAGTGGCTCTTAATTTTTCAAACCGAAGGGCATGATATTATAGAAAAAGGTCCCCCAAAGAGTAGTGAAAGCTATTTTATGGTGATCCTCAGTTGCAATCCTAATATGATTTTACCCAAAAAAGTCATCAATGAGAGAAAGCATAGCATGACCTGCTATGAGATCAACAAGTATGTCAATATTGGGGAGAGATTAATCATCTATAAGACAAGCTTTTTTAAGGTCCCTGAAATCAGTGCAAATACAAATTCCCCTAATGGACTTAGCTACATGAATAATATTGGAGATCCAATCTTAGTAGTCAATGGGTTTGATAAAACCAACTGCTAATAATTTCTCCAACTCAACCTTGACAAGTAAGGGGGTATGTGTAGGATCATGATGGGCCAAAAAGTTGTGATATGATGGGTATGTGTAGGGTATGTGGCTGGCGACTTTTTTTTTACCCAAAATTGATGAAACGAAAAGGGTTTTTAAAGGATATTATTAGCTTTCCACCAATATAAATTATAGTTTACTTTGAATTTAATAAATAATTATATTCATTTTCTTTTTGAATTTCGACTAAAGTCCTGATTGATAGGCTGATTGAAAAACATCTATAGCTTTCAAATGGTATCACATTTTTTGAATCTGAAACATGTGTCACATTCTATGCTTTGCATACTATAGGATTAAAAAATTTTCATGAGTTTTGACCAACTTAAGGTATTAGACATATGAGTTTTATATTTTTTGAAAATTGTAATAAAAAATCATAATTAATTATTTACTTGAAAAAAAATTACAAAAAATATGCATCACATTGGGACATGAGTCCTCTACTTATATCTAAAATCTTGTAAAAAAATATTATCATTTTATTGTGGTTAGGGTGGTCAGACAGACACCTACTTATTTTTTCCCTAAAATTTAAGTACTACTGCATTGAAATTTCAAGTTTTCACCAAATACATTTAAAAAATAAAAATAAACTTAGTAGTTTAGAAACTACATTCAATTTGCTACAGATTCTATTCTTACATTTTACGTCAAGTTGTCTAACTCTGATTTTTCTGAATTTTTTGCCACTTAAGGGCCTATTTTATCCATGATGATCCTGCACATACCCAAGAAAACTTGTGGATACACATTGTGAAGCTTTTGTTTTACTGGTTTGACATCAGGGCACACATGTAGATGATGAACCACTAGTGTAGGATCCAAACTATGCATGTCAGAATAAGACCAAGAAAAATTAATAAAGCCCTCCTAGAGTAGCCCAAAAAACACTTCATATTTATCTTTGGATAAATAGTTGGCTACATATGTGATCTTTGGCTCAACTTCAATACCTAGATGAATTTATCTAGTCTCTTCAATCAAGATAGAAGATCTCTTTAAAAAATGCGTACCCATAAGGGGAAGACGAACATCCCCATCGTCTAATGCCTCAAAAAGGTTTTCACTAGAGGATGCACCCTTTATTTTCACTTTTGACGAGTCTAAAAGTGCCTTGGTTTTCTCTAGAAGACCCTGATTTATTATTTTGTTTTCAATTTTTTTCGTTAGGGTGTTCATCTCTTCCAAAGTAAGTACTTTGATCAAGTCCGACGATAGAGCTTGATGGATAATCTTCTTCCAATCCCATTAAGTGTATGTATGCCTCTTTAGAATGGAAAACATCGATGGGTGTTGCACCTCATTAGTCCCAATCTACTAATTTAGGATGATAGAGGGAAGGATTATGGTGAAAATGGATGCAGATTCAAATAGGGAGTCCAGACATCCAAATCTTTGTAGGAACCTGTATGATACTTTCTTCTTCAAGGATGTCTTCAATAAATTCAGTTTTCACACTAACATTAGGGTACATGTGCAAGATCATCATGGAAAAAACATGCCCTTAAGTGGCAAAAAATTCAAAAAAATTAGAGTTAGGCAACTTGACGTAAAATTTTGAATAATTTATCTATATTATTTCAACAATATGTAAGAATAGAATTTGTAGAAAATTGAATGTAGTTTCTAAACTATTTGGTGAAAATTTGAAATTTTAATACAGTAGTACTTAAATCTCAGGGAAAAAAAAAGGTGTCTGTCTGACCACCCTAACCACAATAAAATGATAATATTTTTTTATAAGATTTTAGATATAAGTAGAGGACTTATGTCCCGATGTGATGCATATTTTTTGTAATTTTTCCAAGTATAATTAATTATGAATTTTATTAAAATTTTAAAAAATATAAAACTTGTATGTTTGACCACCTTAACTTGGTCAAAACTTCCTGAAATTCATTTTTTTAATCCTATAGTATGTGAAGCATAGAATGTGACACATGTTTTGGATTCAAAAAATGTGATACCTTTTAAAAGCTATAGATGTTTTTCAATTAGCCTATCAATCAAGACTTTAGTCATAATTCAAATAGAAAATGAATAATAATTATCTATTAAATTCAAAGTAAAGCATAATTTATATTGGTGGAAAGTTGAGAATCTCCTTTAAAAACCCTTTTCGTTTCATCAATTTTGGGTAAAAAAATTTTGTCGGCCACATATCCTACACATACCCATCATATTGCCACTTTTTGGCCCATCATGGTCCTGCACATACCCATTATTCAAAGTACTAGGTGACAATGTGGGTTGTTTTTGTTTCCTATCATAACCAAGCCCTTGACATTTGGGTTGAGTAGGGGGCTCAATACACTTGTGGATTCCTTGTTCATTCACACCCAATCCTCCTCCTTGATATTTTACCTTTCACGCTAACTTATGGGAAACTAGATAAACTTATTGAAAGTATTCCAAAAGAGGAGGTGAAGTATCAAGTTCTTCACGGTACACACACAAGCTAACATCATCATCAAGATGTTCTTATGCTAGAGTTCTAGGAGATTGAAAAGTAGAGGAATCCAAATTCATAGAAATTGTAGTCTTGATTACTGGTTCTTGTTGTTGAGGAGGTCTTGATGGTTGTCCATATGTTTGTGGAGGTGGAGGCATTGTACCCACATTAAGTGTTGTGCTCATCTCGTATTCTCCATAACCCTTCTCTATGATCTTGACCTTGGAAAATGTGGATTTGAGTGTGGATGATATGGTGGAAGATTTAAGGATGGTATTGAGATCAACAAAGGAAGAGGAAGGACTTGCACTTAAGGGTGCAACTTCAATTCCTAGATAATGTCGGGATGTCGAAATGAAGCCTCTAGAGCACAACAATACTCAAAAGGATGTGGATCGGCTAGAATGGTGACCTCAATGCCATTGTGTGGGAATTTGAGGCATTGATGGTATGTGGACCAAACATCATGCATGGCGTGAATCCATGGTCAGCTAAGGAGAAGGTTATATGGTAGGTCAAGGTCAATAATGTAACAAGTGGTATATTTCATGGTAGGTCCTACCTAAATGGGAAGGAAAATAGTACCTTCAAAATCTCATTTAGTGTTATCATAAGCCTTAATAGTGATTATCTGGCTGTCTAAGCCAGCTTGAGTGTACCCCACCTGCTTAATAAAATTCAATGTACATAAATTGAGGGTAGAGCCATTATCTATCAAGACTCATTTAATCTTATGTTTAGCAATGATAACTTCAATATGGAGGGAGCAATTATGTGGAGTGTCAATAGGTGGCATGTCATTCTAGCTAAAAAACAACTGGTATGTGGAAGATAAATAACCCACAAGTTCTTGGAATTGGGTGGGGTCAATTTCATTTAGTACATGTGTGTCTTGTAAAGCTTTAGTGAGGATTTCTTAATGGAGGGGAGAATAATTCAATAAATCCAAGATGGATGTTTATGCAAGGTTCTTCCCAAGGTGATTGAGAATATTATACTATTGGCTTATAGGTAGTTGTTGGGATGAAGTGGAAGGAATAAGAATGGATATGTAGGTGCGACAAGTGGTAACTACATAATTAGGTTCCTTACCCTTAACATGTATCATAGAGACTCAACGATTAGCTTGAGTGATGCAATCTACTATATTTTTATGGTTAAAAGGAACTTTGGAGTGGTCCACATTATTAATTTGGTTGTTTTGACTATTGTTGTTGTTTTACCTAGTATTAGTATTTGGCATGCTAGATCCTTGATTATGTTTGGGGAAAGCATTTTGGAATATTTATAATTGAGAGTTAGAAGACGTAGATTGATTATTCTCAATGACTATGCCACCTCGATCTATAAGATATTAGTTGTAATTTTTGAGCTTCATGCATTTATTAGTGGAATATCTTGTAATCCTATGGTATTCATAGTACTCATTATCTTTATACCAATTGGGCTTTGGTTTAGACTCATCAAAAGGTTGGGTAACTAGATAAGTAATGACATTTTCTTGGATCAACCTTTGGAAAACCACATCAAGGGGTTCTCCTAAAGGAGTGAAATTTTGTTTAACATTCCCTCAATAGGATTGATTGGAATGAATAGGACTTGGTCCTCCTTGAGGCATGAATATGGTATTAGATATTGGTTGGGTTAGTGTTTTTTGAAATCCTTGAGAAGTGTTTACTACTTGAATGTGTTTATTATCGGTGAAACCATCATTAACATCATTCTTATTCTTGTTCCAATAGTGGTATTTTTCACTAGAAATTATTTGTTTGTATCTTCCTTCTAAATATTGACTATTCCCTTTTTCATAAGTGTTTTCTTAGTGATAAAACCCTTATCAATAACCTCAACAAAGGTGTATGCACAATGTAAAAATAACTGATATGCCACATTAGGATGGAGATTCTTGAAAAATATATTCACTAATTTCTTTTTAGGGATATGGGACATAAGATGAATTTATTACGCATGCCACCTTTATAGGTAGTTAGCAAATGTTTTCTAGGACGTTGTTTGTTTTGCATCAAATCCATCATGTCCACTTCCTTCTCAAGGTTGTAAGAGAAGTGAGCCATAGTTTTTTTAGATAAATCAGTGAAAGTAGAGATTGACCCATGAGGGAGGTGTAGAAACCATTCTAATGCTTGTCCACCTAAACTATGAGGGAAAAAAACATAGGATATAGTTGCCATTATAAAGGACTTCTTGGAAATACATATAGAATTCTTGTATTTGATCTTGGGGGTCACCCTTTCCCTTGTACTTTCCAAATTTCAGCATTACAAAATTCTTGTTGAAAGGGGTTGTAGCAATAGATGGATCAAATGGATAAGGACAAATTTCATAAAATTTATAGGACTTATTAGAGGAGGTTCTTGCTTGTAAGTCCTTTAGAGTTGCATTCATTTCTTCCCACTCTTTGTTCACAGGTGAAGATGTGGGAGTAGTTGTCACTTTGGATTGAGGTGGGAGAGTGTATTGATTATATGAAGGTCGTGGTGGAAGGGATTAATCAAGTGGTGGATTTGTATATGTCGATGGTGGTTGGATTTAAGAAGGTTGTTGTGATGATGGAGGTGGATTAGTGAATTGTTGATACCGATTGGATTATGTTTGTTGTTGTGATGGAGGTGGTTGATAATATGATGGATTGGATTGATATTATGAGGATTTTTTTGGTACACCTCCATATGATGGAGGGGGTTGAGATGGACGTGGTTGATAGTATGATGGATTGGAGTGGTAATTGTAGGTTTTTTGTTGCTATTTATGTGGTGGTGGTTGTGGATGAGATTATTGTTGTAATGGATTGGTTGGAATTGTTGTTGATTGGTGTATGATTGATGTTGAGGTTATTTTTATTGGCGGAATTATTGACATGGAGTAACAGTCTAGGTGGTGGTGGTTGATGATATGTATCTTGCATGGAAAGCTCCATGAAAGATGATGATTGGGGATGTTGATAATAGTGAGGTGAGAAATAATGTGGCAAGGGTTTGGAATATGAATAGAGTGGTTGTTGTTGATACTAAGATGATGGATTTCCTTGTGGTTTTTATGAAGATTGTTGTTGAGGTTGAGATGGGATTTTTTGATTGGATTGTGACTGTTGTTGTTGATAGGGTGGTTGTTGTTGGTAAGACGATAATGGTTGATTAGGTGGTGGTGTGATGGAATGGCCAAGATTGAATTGAGGTGTTTGATTCATAAGAGTTGGAACCTAGGATGAAGATGGAATGGATGTGTTGGTAGTGTTATAAATAAATTGTGTGGGTATGAGGAACATGAGGAGACATGGGTAACGAAGCATTAGAAGCATTACCCATGATATTCTTGAACGTGATTGATGACTTAATGTTTGATATGGATATTGTTGGACACTCTATGGGATGAATTATGTAAATAGCATAGATGTAGGCCCTTGAGCATTATTAAAGTATTTTCTAGCTCCCATAATTGGAATCCAAAGAGGAGAAGGTGGAACCCAAATGCACACATCATTTACAAATCCATGTTGGTTCTAGGAGAACTCTCAGGAGGAGCTTGGGGAGCTCGAGAGACTAAGGGAGGCTAAGGGTCTTGAGAGGTCTGAGGATCTTCAGGAGTATAAGATCCATCTGTACCCAAGTATTGTGTCATATCAAACCCAGGTGGAGGTTTGGTGCCCCACATGAGTAATGAAGAAAGACTCTAATCTAACTATTCACTAAAGATATGATCAATCATTTGTGTATTAACTAGATTGATAAGATACTCTTCGATAGTGAATTTAGGTTGTGACACCATTCCATCCTCAAGACATACTTGACCGTGAGGATGATTTGAATCAGTAGCTTGACTTGACACATTGGACTATTGGGATCCTTCGTTAGTAGGTGGATTAGGAGGATAAGGTGACTAATGATCCTATTGTTTTTGTTGTTCCATGAGTTTCTTAGCCTATGATTGAGTGATAAAAGGAATGAAAGGGATGATCAGATGATGATGATTATGATGATGGACCTAAGGAAAAGACTAGATAATGATGATTGGATGATTGATTGAATGATTGATTGGATAGTTGGATGGTTTATTAGATTATTGATTAGATAGTTGATTGGATTGTATTGATGATTAGATAATGGATGACATGTTTGATTGAAGTAGCGCTCTAAGTAGATTTGTGAACTTAGTTAGATGATGGTTGGATTGGCTATTACTTGAGGTAGCCTTACGTTCTCAAGCAAACTAGAGGATAATGATTATGATAATGATGATGATGATGGGATAATACTTGAGATAGGTAATATTCTCAAGAATAAAGGATGATTATGGCGTAAAATTTCCTCTCAATCAAAGAAAATGGATATGGCTAATGATGATGACTAACTCAGAACGAACTAAGTTCCTAAGTGAGTGCAAAGATGATGATCAAGATTGATTGGTTGATTGACTCGAGTGTAAATGTTCTCAAATCAATGTCTAGGAGGCTATGATTGGATATTTGATGATGGGGATGATTATTAAGGATGTATTAGGATGTCCTCATGCGATTAGATGGATGATTTGATGACTTTCAAAAAATTTGACAGAACAAAAATGGATATTATACAAGATTGGATGATGATAAAAAAACTAGTCACGAGAATAGGCTTAGAACAACAAAGGGATTTCACTAGTTAAGAGGGATCACTCTCAAGGTTTTCTATGGGAAGAGGATAGGACCAAGCACAAAGTGCATATTCCTCTAAAGGTAGCACATACACCTATACAGAGATGCCTCTGTGTGTAGTGAAAATTCCCATTAGGGAACATATATGCCTATCAAGGATGTGACCTTGAATAGTGTATGAATATGGATGGTGTATCCTCCTATGAACAGAGCGGAAATGCCTATGGGAGATGGACTAGAATGTATGGATTAGATAGTGTATCCACCTATGAAAAAAGAAAAAATTCCTATGGGAAGAGTGTATATGCATCTAAAGATAGTGTATCTACCTATGGAAAGTGGACTGAGGATGATAGTGTAGCCACTTATGGATATGGTGCAGCCACCCAAGAACAAAGTAGAGCTACCTTTATGTCAAGAGGATTTACATAGGTGGGAAAATGAGCTAGATTAAATGACTAGACTGAGGATATGTAGTTGCCCTTATGGAAGCACAATCACCTGCTAAAAGAGCAAAGGTACCTCTGAAGAAAGTGTATCCACCTCTATAGGATAGGGATTACTTGATGGAAAAGGACATAACACAGAAGAAAATAGTCAACCATGGACTGAGATAGACGCAAGATAAGCACTAGGTTTGCATAAGAAAACATGCCAAGCAACACAAACCTATATTATTCAAGTGGATTTGTAAATTCAGTGTAGGTTCACCACCCAATTGCTTGGGTTAATAAACCTCGATACTCGTGTGGAACACCATTTCTTGTGAAGGTGGATAAGTAGAGATCGTGACATAGGATTGATGGCACATACACACCTTCTCTCTCTACTTGGGAACTATCTAAGTTCACTCAAAGATCTCTATCTCAACCTAAGGGAGTATGTGGTGAGTAGCTTCGGGGTGGGATACACATACCCTACACTATACTAAGTTACGACCAAAAGGCCTTAAGCTAGGATAAAACAAGGTTGTCTAGTGCATCCTCTAAACACCAGGCGGGTGCATGAGGCATGTCCATGAACACTAGTTCGTCACAAGCATGGGATGAAAACTTTTGGTGAGAAAGATTGGACCAGCCCTACACACCTAACTTGGAATCACCCAAGTATCAATGCTTCACTAAACACAACACAACTAGATGGGGGTATAACTTTCTATTGCAAAAACAAGGACAAACAACTGACAAGGGGGGTGAATCAGTTGTTACAAAGATTTAAAATTTTCCAACTTATCTTAACTTTAATCTCAAATCTGATGAATAAGTAATTAACCACAAGCAATTAACACATCAGAGAGACAAAGAACACCAAGTATTTTTACGTGGAAACCCTATTAGGGGAAAAACCATGGTGGATATTAGTCCACAAGATTATACTCTGTTAAAAGTATAATGAGAAATAATAAGGGGAATGCACATGCATTCAGGCACACTGCCAAGAGCTCACTGCTCAAATAAAAAGGGGCTCACTGCCCAATAGAATAGGATTAAAAATCTGAAGGATATGAACTGAGAAAATAGCTTCTGCACAAGCCTAATTACAGTTCAAATTAAGCTCAACACTTCTTCACACTTTGCACAATCTTCTTCACACTCTGCTCTGCAATCAAATGATATTCATACGTATGCACACAGGAGCACACGAAGCACACTCTTCATTGATGAAACAATCACACTTATATATCCGCTATACTTGAGATTTCATCACAACTTAGTCAACCAAGAAAATAGAAGATATTTGCAATGTCGGCCCAAATTTACAAATAAACTTTTAATGCGAATCAACCAAGGTCGGCCACAACATAGTGGAGACCCAAACTAACATCTCCAACACAAAAAGACTTTAGTTAATTTCACCACGAAAATCCACAACACACTACCACCAACATGTCGGTCAAGAACATGAAAAACTAAACATGCGCAAGAAAATATCTTCAATCACAAGCTCATCGGTCAATATGGACATACCAAAAAGATATAAAATGATCTAGAGACATCTAAGAGCACCAAGAAACAATAGACAAACATCTGCAACAACTAAGATTAACAAAATCACACAATCTTCATTCAGGAACACTAACAAAGACCACAGAAACAGTGTCAGACCACAACACATTCAAAACATCATGCGAAACTCTAAAAATTTCGGTAGATGATCTAGATATACTAAAAAATAAACCATTTAATCCACACCAACTATTCTTCAATGTACAAAACATGACACCTTTATGACTTGCACAGTTCCACTGGGAACCTAGAACACTTTCTCTTACAATTTTATCAATATCCTCGACATATACAACAATTGATATACCAAATGCTAATAGTGTTGACATCAATGACAATCACATATCAGCAACACATCCACAACATCCAACAATCTCCCCCTTTGGCATTGATGGCAACACATGATGTGAAAAATACCATCAACCCAACACACTGACTTCTTCTGCACTTCTCCTCTTGAAAGGATTTTTCAAATTACACTTCTCCCCCTTTCACATTAATGGAAAAGGTAAAAATGACCTTTCCATATACACACTATGAACCACATATCTGCACATCTGACTACTCCCCTAAGTAGCAGCCACAAAAACATCAATCTAGATTAGAATATAGCAATGAAGTTCACAGATTGATGCAAGCAAATGCATCTTTTAGTTCTTATCAGGAGGGGTAATTACCCCTATAATTCCTCTAAGACAATCAAAAGTATCCTTTGGCAATGGCTTCATAAATATATCTGTAATCTATTCTTTGGTAGGCACATACTCCAATCTAACTTCTTTCTCATTCACTTTCTCCCTCATGAAATGAAACTTGATTCATATATGTTTAATCTTAGAGTGTAACACTGGATTCCATGAGATATTTATTGCACTTGAGTTTTCACAGTAAATGGAAATAGGCTCTTCATGTATCACCCTGATATCTCTCAGCATATGTTTCATCCATATCACTTGAGTACAATTATTGGCAACAACAATGTATTTTTCTTCAGTAGTAGATAGAGAAATTGAGTTTTTTTTTTTACTTAACTAGGATACCAGCTTCTTCCCTAGGAAGAAAGCACCACCACTAGTACTTTTCCTGTATCTACATCACTAGCCCAATCTGCATCAGTATATGCACACAAAGTGAGATCATCATCCTTTGGATACCAAAGTCCAAATTCAATTGTTCTGTTTAGATATCTAAAAATTCTCTCGACAACAGTTACATGTGATTATTTTGGATCAGCCTAAAATCTAGCAACCATACATCCAACATTCATAACGTATGGTCTAGTTTGAGTCAAGTAGAGCAATCCACCGATCATTGACCTATATCTAGTTTTATTTTCCTTAGGAGAGTCATCATTTTGTGTCAACTCACATCCAGTCACCATGAGGGTACCAACAGGTTTGAAGTCATCCATTCCAAACTTCTTCAATAGTTCTTTCACATATTTAGACTGAGATATGAAGATCCCTTGGCTTGTAATATCTTCGCCTGAATCATAACTACAATATCTAGATGATTTGACAGAGTCCTCATCAAGTCTGACATTTGCACTCTCAACCATATTTCTCAGTCTTTTGTTATAGCATAGGTAGGCCTTTCTTTTAGTGGAGTAACCTAGGAAGATTCCTTCATCACTTGTTGCATCAAATTTTCCTATGTCATCATCTCTCTTGATATAACACTTGCTTCCAAAGATCTTAAAATACTTAACAATAGGCTTGTGACCAAACCATAACACATAAGGAGTCTTAGCAGAATTACCATTAACATTTACCCGGTTCAAATTATATACAACAATGCTTACCACTTCACTCCAGTACATCTAAGACACATTTCCTTCCATCATCATTGTTTCAACAGCATCTAGAATTATTCTATTCTTTATCTCTACAACTCCATTCTGTTGAGGGGTTCGAGGAGCAGATAACTGTCTTTTAATTCCATGCTCTTCACAATAAGAGTTGAAATCCTTGGAAATGAACTCACCACCTCTATCAGATCTCAGGCATTTAATTTTCTAACCTTTCTCATTTTTTTGCCATAGCCTTGAAACTTTTGAACTTCTCCAGTGCTTCACATTTTTCTCTTAAAAAGGAAAACCCAAATCATTCTAGAGTAATCATCAATAACCAACATAAAATACCTTTCTCCATGAATACTTCTAACTCTAGAGGGACCACAAAGGTCAATATGTAGCAGCTCCAACAAATTATTTGAATGAAACTGTTTGCTTCAGAAATAGACTCTAGTTTGGTTACCCATCTAACATTCCTTGCAAATTATATTAGCAGGATTCACTAACCTAGGAAGATCTCTTACTGCTTGAGTAGAACTTATCTTGATAATGTTGTCAAAGTTTACATGACACAACCTCCTATGCCACAACTAGCTTTCATCTACTTGAGCAATTAAACAACTCCCACTAGCAGTATTCAGATGAAAAATATTACCTTTTGTTTGTTTTCCTATTGCAATCATATTCCCAGAACTTCCACGTATCTTGCATCTTCGATACTTGTGTCACATCATGACAAAAGTATATTTAATGTGGTAACAAAATTAAGGAATTTTCTCAGTACCATGTGTGAAGGATCAAGTCTATAGAATTTGAAATAATGGAGGTGTTACCTATGGGTATACTATGTATCATATCCCTTTAATTTTTGTCTTCCTTGGTCTTTAATCTTTTATTTTCCACCCAAGCCTAAAGTTCGTGCCTCCATCTTAGTCTTTTTCATGGGTTCCTCTATGTTCTTCACTTATTGTCGCACATTCTATAAGTTTTAAAACTTAAGTTGTTGGCGATGTGTTTCTTTAACCTTGTTGTCAGGTTAATGTTTTTCCTAACTTCCCAATAGCCTGATTTTCTCTTTAGTGGCATCAAGTGAGTTGGTCTATTGTGAAGTTTGGTAGTCAAAGGTTTTCATAACTTCATAACTCTTGACTTTGAGTTATAGACTTTGATATTTCCACGACAAGGCAATATGTTGTTCACCCATGTGTTTCAAGGCACCGCCTATGCATTAAATGAGACATACGGTACAACCTGGAGATGTCTTATCAAGAATTTTTGTAAAGCATGCAAATATTAGGGTTTTCTTTATTAAGGATTGAAACAGAGTGCCATACTAATTCAACACCAAATACACATCTTGTCACTTGCATGACTTAAGGTGGTGAACATTTATTTTTTTGAACCTACAATAGCACCTCTATCATCTGCAATTATTTCTTCAAGTGTACGAGTATTTCCCTATGTATTGTGAGCTCATGCAGTATGGAATTGAATATTTCTAGCTCGACGTAAGGGATACAGAGCTAGGATCCCT
The DNA here is from genome assembly GCA_007258455.2 of Sequoia sempervirens. NCBI lineage: Eukaryota > Viridiplantae > Streptophyta > Pinopsida > Cupressales > Cupressaceae > Sequoia > Sequoia sempervirens. The sequence continues at coordinate 309,516,688 of VDFB02086081.1, forward strand.
TAAGATAGAAGAATTCTAGGCGCATTTTGAAAGTGATAGAAGAATTGCTATCAACACAAAACTGTTAGAAAGTGGACTAGCTCATGCTAGAGGTTTTCTAGAAGTTGTTCTGAGTGTAGACCTGATAGCCACATGCCCGAGAAGATACATTCCAAAAAGACAAGAAATTAAAGCCATTGGCAGAACTATTGTTGCAAAAATTTCTCCTGGAGCTATTTCTCATGCATTAAGGATCCCTAAGAGAACACCTTTAAAGGAAATGTTTATTGCAACAACAAGTGAGTTTTTCAAAGTCAATGAAAGCTGGTGCAAAAATTCTATGGCCAAAGGGTGGTTGAAATCAAAGAAAAGAGGTAAGTCATAGCTACTTGTCAAACTTAAAAGAATGCATTTCAAAGAGAAAATTGTAGACGCCATTGCCTTGTTGCATCACATTGTTGGGAATGCACAAGTTGAGTCCTTTGAAGATTGTATGTGTTATTTTATTTTGGATAGCTATGATGAAAATGTGTTCATTAATTGGGCCAAAATAATTTACTTCCATTTGAATGAGCAATTAGTCTATTTCAGAAAACTGCTACTTTCCATCTGTGTTATTTTCTAGCATATATTATAGCCAATCAAAGGTCATTTTGGCCAAGATTAAAACCATAGATACCTCCAACTTCTGGCATGCCTATTTATAAGTGCTACCCATAGTATACTAAGTGGGTTGGAATGGGAGATCTTTCCCTTATCAATGACGCATTCTTAATGGAAGTTGCGAGGAAATTGGATGGAATCCTTGAAGTGCATTTTTCTTTTGAGTCAATGTCTCTTGTATCAGAATTTGGATGTTTTTATATACAATTTGATAGATTTTCCTACTTGAGGATAGGAGGTTTTGAGAAAGCCCCACTAAAATTGCCTAGATATCCTAAAGATTTGTTGGTGTTCCTGGAAGTTTGTAGGAAAATGGTTGTTGTGAATGTAAAATACATGAATATGGGAAAGAAGGGGTATCCTTTCCCATTGAAAACCCATCTTTCACATGCAAAAACAATCAAATGGACAAATATGTTGGACTTCTCAAAGAATATAATCTCCAACATTTATTCATGAGGGCCAATTTTGATAGCAAGGGTTTTGTGAAATAGAATTTATATTTTGGAAATTCATATCAGCATCAACCTTCTATTGACGATTTCTAGGAAGACTATGTTGATGAAAATGAAGTCTTCAAAAGAGATTACATGAGATTAACCCTTCGGTAGATACAAGATTTTTATCCTCCTTTCTAGATTCCTGAGGGTACAATTGATGATTCGGTGTTCATTGACCCTGAATATGAGAGGTTGTCTGATAAATATCATCCCAAGGTTGACTGGAATGAAAATGAAATCTTGGATATGAACATACGGGCTGCCCCAAACATGAAAAGAACTTAGGATTGGCTGGAAGGAAAATGGCGAAAAGTGGCAGGTTCTACTCAAGAACCAAAATCTTCATAGAAAAATGAACAAGGGTCTTCTCAAACAATTACAGTTGGTACATCCTCAGGGAAAATGGCTACAAGGTATTCTAGTGCAAATTCACAATCTAGGGGGGATGGTGAGAAACCAGAGGAGATAGTTAAACTAAAATCAGTATGTGAATAGGACAATCCATCTACCCCTACTCCTAGAAAGAAGGTTAATAAAAAAAAACACGTACTTGAGGATTTTGATGCTATTTATAAGAAAATTGTTGAAGATAATACTTTTCCTCCATTTTTTGAAGTACTTTCTACCCCAGTGGAAAATATACCAATTACTCCTAGTGAGTCTAGATAAATCACTCTAGAGAATAAGAATTTTGATTTGATTGAATTCCCTAGTATGGTTGAGGAAAGCAGTAGAGAAAAAGAGGAAGTACACTCCTACAATAATAGTTGGAGTAGATACAGTTGCAAAGCTGCTCCAAACTTCTTCAAGACTAAAGAAAGCTCTAAGAATGTCAAGAATATTGACTTATCCTACTTCTAGTAATCAAGTGTTGGAAATTGCTGACCCTATAAAATATCTAAATGAGAATGAGATAACAGTAGCTGATTATAAAGTCACACATGTCGATATGGGGCCTAGACACTTGAAGGTGATATATATCATGTTGACTATTTAGTCAATGGTTTGATCAAAAGGGTAAAAGAAGAAAGGAAAGAAAAAGTGGCATTGCAATCATAGGTTCTTGATTTGAATAACTTTATTTCTTCTATAGTTCCTTCTTCTATATCTAGCAGAGCCTCAAGTTCTTAAGAAGGAATCGTTGATGAGTCCACAATGCAATTGATCAGAAAGAACCTGAGCTATTCTAAAAGTGACTGTGAATAGATTGATGAAATGCTTGAAGAAATTGTCCTCTTTAGTAGTAAGTCTATGCTTTTCTATACCTACGTTGTTGACAAAAGGAAGGAATTGATGGCAGAGCTGTGACAAATTAGAAAATATCATACTAGTCTCTATGTGCTTTCACAAGAAATCAAAGAGTTGATTTCCATGGAACATATGATGTTAATTAATGAGAAAATCATGAGTGATCCAAAGGAATTTAGACCCCTCATGGCCCAATTCATTGGAATGGAAATTAAGTGTTTATGACACCCTGGTAATGGAGATTTGTATGGTACTCGAAAGGTACCTAGACATGCTAGAGGACATCAAAGGAAATTGTCATGACCTCAAGGTTGAGATAACCGATTAGTTTGATGAGAAGATTCTAGATTCAAAGGAATTTTTTTTGAAATTTAAAGAAATATTCAAGAAGGAGATGGATGATCCTATCACCATGACTAAAGAATCTTACTTTAAGCTTAGTATACTGTAATTTTATCTCACTTCTTTTAAAACCGAAGCAAGTAGGAGGTCTGACACATTGATCGAGTCTAAAGTAGCTCTAACCAAAGTAAGAACTTGGATATAGATTACCACAACTTTGGGGAGCAAAGAGTTGTTTGCAATTATTTCCAAATACAGGGATTACTAAACCAGGATGAAGGCGCAAGATAAACGATTGCAGCAAGAAGCGGTCAAAGGTTTGGAAGAGGAAGACGCTAAAGCGACAGGAGATGATGCATAATTAATTTTTTTTAGTATTCCATGATACTTTATTTATTTTGTCTCTTTTAAGTTTAAAAATATTTTAATTTTTTGGTGTGGTTACTTTCAAGAAACCATTACCAAAGTAATTTGTCTAGGCTTTAAATATGAATTTGGTTGGGGTTCTTAGGATCTTTTGGGAAAACTTTGATATTCTCATTAGAGAAAAACTTTGTTATCTAATATTTTCTTTCTATTATTTTGATATAGAAGACAATGGTAGAATTTGTCCATTTGTAATCTTTGAATTATTATGTATGAATATGTTCTACTTATGTTGAATTTTCTCCCAGCATTTAATCTATGATTGGACTAATAGATATTTTGACTTGTTGCATCACTATAGTATCATTTATCTGTGAATAAGGATTTTGTGGTGATATTTGATTTCATTGTAGTTCTGAAGTATTTTTAGTTTAATGTATGAGGGTATGTGTAGGATCATCATGGAAAAAATAGGCCCTTAAGTGGCAAAAAATTCTGAAAAAATAGAGTTAGGAAAATTGAAGTAAAAATTTGAATAAGTTATCTACATTATTTCAAAAATATGTAAGAATATAATTTGAAGCAAATTGAGTTTAGTTTCTGAACTACTAGGTTTATCTACAAAAAAAATCTATTTGGTGAAAATTTGAAATTTCAATGAAGTAGTACTTAAATTTCAGGGAAAAAATAAGAAGTGGGTATCTATCTGGCCACCCTCACCACAATAAAATGATAATATTTTTTTATGTGATGCAAAATGACCTATTTTACTACATGAAAAAATTTAATTGGCAATACATCGATTCATACTTACCTTTTCCTCTCCCTTCTCGCTTTGTAATCAGTGCTTCCAATTCTTCTACCTCTCTTTATCTTCAAGTTGTTTTAGTTCTTCATCATACTTGGATATCCTTATGGAACTCTCTCCCGAACTATATCTTTTCCTGTTACTTCTGGATACAATAGCCTTGAGTGTAGATTTAGATTTCGGTGTAGATTCACCAAATTCACTTATTTCAAAAGGAACAAGCTTCCTGATCAACGTGTCTCTTGTCATCTTGTTTATTGATCTGAACTCTTCAATAGCATGAACCTTCATTTTGTAGGAGGGAGGCCAAGATATGAGTACTTTAGCCACAATTTCATCCTCATCCACAAAACCACCAACACATTTAATGCCCATCACTATTTCATTTACTCTCTGCATAAAAGAAGTGATATTTTCATCTTCACCCATCTTCAAATTCTCATACTTTCCTTTCAAGCTTTGTAGCTTACCCATCTTCACCTATGCATCTCCTTCATACAAAGTTTCCAGTTTCGTCCAAATCTCATGAGATGTCTGCAGACCCATCACATTAGCCATCTCCAAATCTATTAGAGCACTCACCAAAGCTTCAATAGCCCTAATATTATTTTTAGCATCTTTGATCTCATCAGGAGTTGAGGGACCATTTTGAGGAATAGTATATGGATCTATTGTAATCTTCCAGAAAGCTTCACCAATACACCTTAAGTGACATTGCATCCTAACTTTCCATAGTGAATAGTTAGTGCCATCAAATCTCAAACTGTCCTTCTTGAATGTTACCATCCCGGATCACCTCAAGTTTTTAGACTTCTTTAGAGGAACCTGCTTTGATACCAATTGTTGGAAAAATAAGGATAGAAAACTGAGAGGGGGGGTGAATCAGTTGTTATAGAAATTTAAACTTTTCCAACTTATCTTAACTTTAATCTCAGATCTGATGAATAATCAATTAACCACAAGCAATTAACACATCAGAGAGACAAAGAACACCAATATTTTTTACGTGGAAACCCTGTTAGGGGAAAAACCATGATAGATGTTAGTCCACAAGATTATACTTTGTTAAAATTATAATGAGAAATAATAAGGGGAATACACATGCATTTAGGCACACTACCAAGAGGCCACTGCTCAAATAAAAAAGGGTCTCACTACCCAACAGAATAGGATTAAAAATTCGGAGGGTATGAACTGAGAAAATAGCTTCTACACAAGCCTGATTATAGTTCCAATTAAGCTCAACACTTCTTCAAACTTCACACAATATTCTTCACACTCTGCTCTACAATCGAATGATATTCGTACATACTCACATAGGAGCACATGAAGCACACTCTTCACTGATGAAACAATCACATTTATATATCTACTACATGAGATTTCATCACAACTTAGTCGACCAAGAAAATAGAACATGTTTGCAATGCCGATCCAAATTTACAAATGAACTTTTAATGTGAATCCACCAAGGTTGGCCACAACATAGTGGAGACCCAAATTAACATTTCCAACTTAAAAAGGATTTAGTTACTTTCACCATGAAAATCCACAACACGCTACCACCAACATGTTAGCCAGGAACATGAAAAACCAAACATGTGAAAGAAAATATCTTCAATCACAAGCTCATCGGTCAATGTGGACATACCAAAAAGATAGAGAATGATCTAGAGACATCTAAGAGCACCAAGAAACAATAGAGAAAAATCTGCAACAACTGAGATTAACAAAATCACACAATCTTCATTTACGAACACTAACAAAGACCAAAAAAACATTGTTAGACCACAACACATTCAAAACTTCACGCGGACCTCTGAAAATTCTGGTAGATGATCTAGATATACTCAACAATAAACCCTTTAATCCACACCAACTATTATTCAATGTATAGAACAAGACACCTTCATGACCTGCACAGTTCCATTAGGAACCTAGAATACTTTCTCTTACAATTTTCTCAATATCCTTGACATATACAACAACTGATATACCAAATGCTAATAGTGTTGACATCAATGACAACCACATATCAATAACACATCCACAACATCCAACACTTTCATTCTCCCCCTTTCTATACCCCACCAATTCACATGGTTGAGGTCATCCCCTAGGGTGATGAAATCCCCAAGTAGGCCTCCTAAAGGGTAGGAAATACTAGGTGTTTTTAATCCCCAAGCTTGCATGCAAGGGGAGAGAATATGCACAACTAGTATGCTTAGGTGGACTCAAAATTGGATTGAGTTGTGATTTTTGATCCCTATTCTCATCTTATGGTGCAAAGGGAGAGCATACTTCAAGAATGCAATCCCAAACATGACAAACAGATTAATTGACCCGCTTAGAAAATGAAGTGTGCCTAATTTGTATGAAAATCACTTATCAAAGTCTTCAATTGATCTTTCTACCGAAAAACAAGTTAGTAATTTTTTATAGCTAGTTTTGGACAAATAAGAAGTTATAGTTTACTATTCATAGGCACAAAAAGATAAATTAGCAGATTAGTTATAAACAATAGCAAATTTTGAAATTTTACAATGAAAATGCACACAATTTTTTTTCCACAAAACACTTGTCAACAGAGCGGAGACCCCTTTGTATACCCTATGTATATGCCTTTGTGTCAGGAAAAAACACCTCTGAAGGTTCACATTAGTTGTGAGTGTGTACTCCTCTACATCTGCACAATCATCTCCATACTATTCGAAGATTCCTTTTAAACTTTTAGGATTTCCTATGTAGTTTTCTTCTTAGGAGTGCACATAATCGCCTATCTAAGATTCAGATATGTCTCTATGGCTAATTGGATTCGTCTATTTGTGAACATAATATCCTTTGAAGCTTGAAATTAAAAAATGAGTGAAAATGGTTGTCTGGTGCAATGGAGACACCTCTGTGTAAGGTGTATATGCCTATAAAGTGTATTCACCCCTATACCTAAAAATATAAACATGCAAGATAGAAACTCAATAAAAAATAGGTGAAAGAAACATTGACATGGGTCCCAACAGGTGTGTGAGAAATGTGTGTAGGTTTTTTTATCTACTAAATATGCAAGATGTGGACACAAAAAAAGTAACCCTTCTACTTTTTCTCATGTTTAGACCCTCCTAGTGATTTTGGCATGATTTTTCCTAGATTTAATGTTGTAATGTGGTCAACACATTCACATTAGGTCTTGGGTCCTTGTGAATCAATAAGAATTCTATGATGTCTTGTAAAAGTGTTGTGAAGTGTTGTAACACATTTTCATGCTTTTCTAGGACCTTTTCATTATAATTTACCTAAATAACCTCTTTTTATCACTTACCAAGGCTTATTTCAAAGTGTTGTAAAGAGTTGTAACAAACTTTCACGCTTTTCTAGGCTTTCCATCACTAATTTGACCCTTTCTTATGTTTAAATGACTTGTTAATGCACTTTTCAGCCCTACTTAAGTGTGTTTCAGAGAATAATCCAGTTAAAAATCATTAAATACACTTTAATTCCCGACACCCATTAAAATTTCCCTGGTGGGACCAAGTCACCACTTGGGGCGACTTAGTCCCACTTGGCACAAAAATCAAATTTATTTTAAATTTATGGTGAGATATTATTCTCTTAACCTTAAGGTCAGCCTGTGATGTGTTATTTTTGGCGAATTTTATAAAATCAAGTATAAATAAAGGATTTTCCTCTCATTTTCACCCCCATTCATCTAATACATTCATTCATGCATTAGCATACATACATTCATAATTCTCAAGCATTCTAGGCACTATCAAGTCTTCATTGGAGCATCTACTTGCATATCTTTAGATTTCTACATTAATGGTTTGGTGAGTTGTAGCATTGCATGTTGTTCATTTATCATTCTCTCTTTATTTCATTTCATTTTCAAGGGTTTGATTACCAAATCAAAATTTGACCAAGGCAAACCCCTATTCACTAACCCTTAACCCTTTTCCCCCTCTTTGCATGTGTGTCTTGCAAGTCTTGTATGTAGATTTTTCAAAGAGAAAGGTGTTAAGAGGTGTCATCATTCATCAAATTCATTCAAGTCAACAAAGCCCTAAGTGAATCTTGGAGATCACTTACAGCTTGATTTCTACAGAATCAAAACCAGACACCTATCAAGAAGAGAAGTGTAGACCGAGAGCTGCAGATTCCCACCCCAAATTTCTCAAGATTCACAGGTGGACTAAGTCACCATCTGTGGCAATTTAGTCCCTCTAGCAGTGATATCTGCATTTCTAGATACCCTTTTGGTTGAACTTGTTCTGACAAAATCCCCTCGAAATAAGACTAAGTCACCCAGCTTGGCATAACTATCCCAGTTGGCTTCAACAGCAAATTCTGTAGGATTCCAGAACCTCTATGCAACACATTTTAGTTTCTCAGTGCACCTCTATAGCCTCTTTCATTTATGTTATTGTTTATTTGCATTCTTAGGTCATTTTTGCATATCACAATGTGGTTTCAAACATCTTGCATTTCTTAAGTTTTACATTAATAATTCATTTCCTTAATCAGTTTGTTGCATTTAGACATTGCATTTAGGCATATTTCATTCATACTTTCATTAGTTTTGAGTGGGGACATTGCCTATTTTGGCCCATCTCTCTCCCTTTTAGGTGAAAAACCCTAGAAGTGTTAGAGAACTATGGGTGTCAAAATCTTTGTCCACACAAGATAACATGAAAATAAAGCAAAGATCAAAAAAAGAACAAACACTCACAATTAGGGCTATGATAGAAACTCAAACATGCAAGAAAATACCTTTGATTGATGCTAAGGATGAGTTTGATGTCACATTTTCCCCATTGATATGTTGTCTTGTGTGTTCTACTCCAAGTTCAATAGGATAATGGCTTGATTTTTGCTTGATTAGTGGTCACAAATGGAAATTTTGCAAGACCTTTGCTTTGGTGTATGAGAGCTTGAGAGTGTGTGAGCTTGAATGTGTTGTAGGAAAAGTGGTTGCCATTTAGGTAGTCATTAGGAGAGGAAAAGGATGAATGGCTAAGATTAAAGGGGAGAGATGAAATCAATGCTTGAGATGCCTTGAGGCATCTCACCTCAAGTGAGGATGACAAGTGTTATCCTAGGGAAAGGTGGGAAGGTGACATGGAGGTGAGGTGGAGCCTATGTGGAGGTACTTTTGAGTACCTTGGGAAGGGGAAAAGGGCTTACTTGTCCCATCCTCCCAAACTATGGGGAGGATGTGACAAGAGGGGGATCAAAATTTCCCTTTAAAATATCCATGGGGATTGCAAAGGAATTTAAAATTCCTCTAGCAAGCTAGGGAAGACAAAAATGGAATTTAAGATTCCATTTGGGGACAATGAATAGATATAATGGAATTAAAAATTCCATGTAGGCATATTGGGGGAATAAATAGAAATTAAAAATTCCTTGGGAAGGGTAAATTAATTCTCCAAAAAGAGAAGATATTAATGAAGGTTTGACTTAGGTACATGTCGTAATTGACATTAGGCTTAGATTAGGATTAATTAATCATAAATCAAGGTTGTGCAAAAGATTAATTAAGCTAATGAGGGGATTAAGGTCAACTTGCAAGTTATGGAGGATGTGACATTAATCAAGGATTAGTGGTGTACACATCCTAATCAAGAATTAGACGGCTAATCAGGATTAGAAGAGGATTAAGGAGGATGTGGCAATTGGAGAGAGAAAGGGGGAGTGAATCAAAAATTGATTTTATTCCACATAGGCTAAATGACTAGGTTAAATAAATTAGTCTTTTATTTAATTTAGAGAGGGAATATGAAAGGAGTAAAGAATTTAATTAAATAATAAAATGTTTTAGGGGACACTGGAAAAATGATAAATATTAATTAAATAACAACAACATTATTTAATTAGCATGAATAACAAAGCACGATGGACAAAATAAAGGATAATTTTGACCACATGGGAATGGTCAAATTTAGATGTCTACAAAAATCATGAACAAATATGGATCCCATGGTTTTAAAGGGAAATTAGGGAATTTTATATAAGTGACAAAAAAATTCAAACCTTAAGTAAATTGATTAGCTAAGTTGATGTTCAATGTGTGAAATCATAACAAAAATTCTCTATGATAACAAATCTTAAACACAAAAATATAATGATGCATCTAATATAAAATAAGAGATGGCAACAATAAGACCTAAAGAGACCTAGTTTGGACCATGTGGTAGATAGGCATTTGTATAGAGGTAAAATATGGACAAAGACCTCAAATATATAATCATTCACTCAAACCAAATATAAGTAGCTTTAAATTGATTCTTATTTTGTAAGGCTCTTGGATTCTAAATAAATTTTCTATAGACATGACTATGTGTATAAGAATGTTATAATAATTAACTTTGGACCCACAATGAACATGAGGAACATTGAATTTGAGGCAAGAATCAAACTCCAATGCAAGGTCTCTTGGTTAGTCATAACTTATTTGTTGTCTTGGTTCTATCAAATGTGAAAGAAGGTTGATTTGTGGATGTGGAGGCACAACTAAAACAAATATATGAGAATTTCTAGTTTGAGGGACTTAGGCATCATATATCTAGAAAATAAATTGTTAAGCAAGTAAAGGACTGGGAGCATGTGGTAAGATAATGAATTGAAGAAATGGCTAAAGGTCCCCAAAGCACATCTAAAATTATTCTAGAATGGCATGAATATAGAGAAAAATAAAATAAAAAATTCTATATACAAAAATTAGAGTAAAGAATTAACAAGACACTCATGAATTTAATACTAGTCAAACTCCTTTAGACAAATTGTTTCTATGTAGGACAAGTTAGATTGTTATCACCCACACTCTATTTCTAGTTGACACCAATACCTTATATATTTAAATCACTCAATGCATGTGCCTTTCTCAAGTTTTTCTTGACAATTTGTTTTTTGGAACTCTATTTTAGTTGGTATCTTGGTTAAATGGTTCACCATATGACTAAGAAATAAAAATGACGAGTTTTGAGAACTTAATGTAACCAAACTAATTGATTGCACAAACTTATCCATTTCCAAATTAATGTCTACTAACCTCCTGAATACTCTTAATAATGCAACTTTGCAATTTTTAAACCTAATTAAATCTATGGTAAGCTAGGATCTCTCATTGTAGGTCCAAGCACAAGCAACATGGATAATTAAAAATATAAATCTTAATATGAATTTCTTTGATAACTTTATCCATGGTTATGAAATGATTTTTTTTTATTGTCATAAACACTTACATACATCAAAGATTTGTTAATATAAACTCTATAGATATCAAGGTTCCTTACTATATACATGATAACATAAGTCTATCTCTTAAAAGATGTCATCCTAAATCTAACTAAGAGGAATCCTAATTGTCCATTAAACAAAATCATGCACATTACTTCAAATGGAAATAAGGATACTAATCATTTCAAACTGGTACCATTGTAGAAGATGAGTTTTCTTCTAGAATGTGTTAGAAAGCTCTCTAGGAATGGAGTCAGGAATCATTTCGATGTAAAGTTGAACATCAAACTAAATTACTGTCAGACGTAGACAACTCGTGGTGTCACATGTGCTTAGCGGTAGTGTAAATTTACTGGAATGGACTGTACTATTTGTTGGATATATAATTAAGGGAAGAAAGGACAACGCTGTTTGCATGCCTGCTCAGATTGGAGATCGAATTTAATCTATAATTACAAAAGGAAAGGACAGAGATTAACAGTGAGATTGCATTAAAAGGCTAAACAATAAATCAAAAAGATTCGAACTATATGTTATAGGGCAAAGAGACAAAGGTGAAGACAGAAGAAGATGAATAATGGGAAAGCAATAAGCTTTCCAGCTTTGACGTTTGCTGCTTATTCCAGGAATCCTTGAAGAATCTCTAGGACCTATTCTTAGTTTTAAACCGACCATCAACTTATTCTATTCAACATAATGATAATGTTTTAATAAATTATTTGTCCAGACTTCTGTGAAAATAATTTATTCAAACGACAAGACAAAACACGGCTTCTGATATATTCTGTCAATGGCAGTTCCAGTTCTGATTTTATATATATAATGCCACCAAAAAGACAACTGAGCAGAAACAAACCAGGGTGGGCAGGCAGCAGGCGGCAACAGAAAATATAGAGAACCAGATCTCCGACGCAAACAGGACAGGAACATAACAACTGAAAAAGTCATAAACTATCAATATATTCAACCATCTTGAGATAGAAATTCACCAAAATGATCAAAATGCATTAAATGTATTTAACTTCAATTTTTATTTCTCTTCAAGGAAAATAAGATCTTAAACTGGCCGTTAATGAAAATTATAGGAAAATAATTTTTTAAAACTTCATTCTAGAAAAAGAGAGATTTCTAACTATTTTACCAATATGAATATAACAATTCTTATCCAATTATAAAGTGATATAATTAATTAGTCAGGTAATTCAAATAGGCCAAAATAATAATATGAGACAGTACAAGGAACAAACAGTAAAAAGTCACGAAACCAGCAGCACCTCACCCAGAAGGAAAAGGAATAACAAACGAGGATAACTGCTCAAAAACAACGACATATAGAACATCTCAGGTGGTTTGAAACTGAAGCACTGCACAGAACTCTGGAAGCAACCAACTAACTCACTCCCAAAAAAACATTAAGCAGCTATCCTTCCCAGATGATCAGACCAAAACCAAAAGAACCCATAAAGAATATTCAGCCAGAGAGAAGGAGGAGGAGATTTAACCTCAAAATGTGGTATCGAGCAAGAAAATTCAGTCATGACAAATTCATTGCAAAGAAAATTCACCATCAGCAATTCACCCTCACTGAAATCGCATTAACATTTTTAATATATATTTTTAGGACTTAAAAAAATTCAAAGTCTTGAAAATATATATTAAAAATGTTAATACCATCAATTTTCTATCGCAGTGAATTGCTGGTGGTGAATTTTCCTTGCAGTGAATTTGTCATGATGGTAAATTTTCTTGCGATGAATTGTTGTCGGTAAATTTTCTCATAGTGAATTACTGACAGTGAATTTTCACAGAACCCAAAATACTAAAATATTCTGACTTATAAAACTGTTGTGGTGAAAAGGTCAACATACTGAATATGGGATTGATTGGAGGACTAGACCTTTGACTATTCTGTAGTTCACCCAAATTACTATCTTAATTATAATTAGTTAATCTAAATTAATTAGTCTTTCAACCCAGGAGAACAGAAACAGAAATTCCACTACAAAACATCGGAAGAAGACATAGATCGTTCATGAATTCCTTATTTCAAACAATTATAGGGCGAATTTTTAAAACAAGCTATGATTCAGTGATATGTCTCAGGAAATATATTTCTAAGCATCAAGCAGAATAAAATTATGCACAATCAAAAGAATGCCCTCTTAATCTTGCCCCAAAAATAGTAAATACAAAGATACAATGATATTATTGAACAGCCATCTGGGTATGAAGTTCAAGGACAAGAAAACAGTGCATTACTGTTGGGATTCGAGCTCAAATCCATTGTTGATCCAAATGTAAATATCTCAGGGATCATCAAAAAAGAATACAACCATATATCTCACAAAACAGTCCTTTATTTCAGAAAGATGTGATACTTAAAATAATCTTAAATAATAATGAGTAAAACAGAAGTACCCAATACTCAAATATGTCCCTGCTGCCTAAGCGTGTTAACAACAGCCAGAGCATCACTAATCAACATTGTAAGATTATCTGTATTCTCCTTAACAGTGGAAACCAAGGTTTCATCAGCATGGATTTCTTGCAAGCCACTCACACAACCATCTTGATTACTCTCTACAGCACTCAGCCATGTCTGCACATCTGACATACAGTCCATCAAATTGGCATTAGATAATTTCCTTAATTCCGATTCCGAGTCATTAAGCCGATCCATTGTATCTTGCAAAAGCTCTGTACAGTCTTCAAGCGCAGAAATACTGGGATTCCTTTCTTGGAGCTCGGCAATGAAATCAGAAACTGGTTTCGCTTCTTCAATACACAAATCGACTGCAATAACAGAAAGTTGGGTTAAATCTGCCTGCACAGCCCCGGGAGCTCTGGACAATGATGAAATGCAAAAGTCTCTATATAAGGCAATACTGCAGGCCTTAATGATTGTATCAGAAGAGGCAGCCCAGACTCCATTAGAAATAATTAACATGATTGCCCACAACAGGCCACTCCTGTAGAATGCCATGTTTGGATACAAAAAAATTAATTGCTTTCATTCAGCAGCTGCTATATATAAAAGGAAGAATTTTTCCTTTTTCTTTTTTGTCGGTGAAGGATTAAATGCCAATAGATTTATATATAGTAAATGGCTTTGCAAGATAAAGTTTTCCTTATTTTAATCCTGGCTGTGCTCCAAACTCCAGAGCCTCCGTTATTCCGAACTTCCCATCGCACAACCCGTTTCCAGGTAACGTTAGCTTTCTTGCATTTCTCGTGATTTGTTTTAGAATTCTTTTAAACTTTTACAAGCTTAGCTCCAACTTGCTTTTTCTGCATGTCACTGTCTTCGTGAAAGACTCGATTTTAACGCACCAAGCTGAATGTGAGGCTTAAATTTGAAGGTCTAGGTTGCCTATCAACCAATTGTTTTGGGTAAGGCTTGGTCTTCATTATTGCTTTTTGCATGATAATTAATTTTTATGTGGTGAAATAAATATTTAAAAATAATAATAAATTAGCAATTGTACTTTGGTGTGCAATGGGTACGTTAAGAGGTAGGGAAGTTTAATTAGAGAAAATGTTGGTGCAATTACAAGAATAAAGAAGAAAATGAAACGATATTTTGTTTGCATAAAATTACATATATATTTTTTTTTCTATATATTTGTAAGTGATATTGCAAATAAGATTGAAAAGGAAACATGTAGAAATTTAATTATTCAAAAAAGACTGAAATTCACAACTCAAGCATTCTCAAATAGTAGTAAGTTAATAAGATTGAAAAGGAAACAAGTATGTAGAAATTTTATTATTCAAATAAGACTAAAATACAAAAATGGAATCATTGTTTCAAGAACATTTAAATGAGAAATGATTAGATAAAAATAAAACACTTATTGAACTAGTATTCACAACTCAAGCATTCTCAAATGGTAGTAAACTATAACAAAAATAAAAATATTTTCAAGCATGACTTCATGAGAATTATATTCAATGAAAAATAGTTGTGTATTTTATTTTTGTGCATGTAAAAACAAACATTATATTGTGAAATAAAAAAGTGTGGATGAAACAAACGAAGGAAGGAAAGTGGAGTTTTCTAAACCTTTATTGTCATATCAAGAGTTTGCATGTGATATTGCCAACAAGCGTTCCTCCTCTTGTTTTTCGGTGAGCAACATATGGGATTTGTTGCATGTGTGCATATCTTTGAAATCTGAATGAAGGGTTTATCCAGAGACTTGCAAGTACATGTTAGACTCTTGAAATAACTATTAAGGTTTGACCCTACTGGTCTATGTTGCCAATGTTGACTGTTGCCTTTTCAGGTGTAATGCCTTAGGATTTATGTATTGTTAAATTCCATGCAATTTTTAGTGGGATTCGACGGAAAACACCATGGCTCAAAGGGGTTATAGAGACATTATTTGCGTTATTATGATCTTAAATTGGGCCTATATAATTTTTAAATTGAACAATTATAAATAAGGAAAGTTGAGGTGGCTTTTCGCCATCCTTGTATATAATTGCTTTGAATTGTCCAAGTGCACCATTTATAAGGCCAATTTCTACCCACAAATTCAAACATAATATAACCTCTTGCTAAATGCACAAGATCTTAGCTTGAATTTTCTCTTCATATAGATTTGAGAACATTGACCCCCTAAGTTGCTGTACATTTAACAAGGAAACAAACATTGATTATGTAGAGAAACCATTTCACTTGTTGCAAATAGATGTATGAAGGATAAGAAAGTAGATTTCTCTACAAAAGTTAATAAGGAACTGGAGTGTGACATTAGAACTTTCCAGTCTTCTATTGTAGGTTTTGCATTCCATAATTTGGCGAGGAGAGAATGAAAAACAACTAGGGCATGCTCCTCACTAATTTGACGAATTATTTTGTTAAAAGTAAATACTTGTGTGAAGTTGCACCACAGAGTGCCCCATAAGAAGTCAAAGCATGCATAGGGATGTCCTTAACTAGTGGTAGTTGGCCCAGGTCATTGAAGAGCATGATTGGGCATCCTCCAAATGGGATTTGGTTATGGACAGAGAATGATTCACATAAATGCAAGTCAATTCATTATAGAAACTTTGGATGATGAAACTCATTTCATCTATCAAGATGTATCAAATGAAGTACATTTTTCTTGGAAGGTTACAAGTTTTTGTCAATGTGAGGGGGCTATTTCTTTGATTGGTATTCGAAGGGAAGAATTGATTGTTGATGCATCTGTTTTGAATACTTCAACACCTATAGGTGCAAGAAGTAGTAATGGTGATTGGCCAATCAGGGCTGACCTCATGAATGTGGATTTGATGCTTGCTATCAAATGCAACTTACTAGTTCCAATAGCTCCTTGAATAATTATTTTTAGAGGTGGTTTCAAAGTATGGGTATATGATGTGGCACAACTATATCAATTGTTTGTTTTTTCTTGAAAGATAGGTCATTCAAGGTATGGTGATTGGGAACATGAAAATTTGGACAGTTGGATTCAATGAATGTAGTAGAAAAAAGTTATTGGAGTGGATTGAAGTGGGGAGATCCCTAGTCATGGTGCAATTCTATGTCACATTGACCAAAAATTTCTAGTTCACTTAAGTGAAAATGAAGGCTTGGGTATAGACTTGACAAGAGTCTCCATTCATCAAGGTTATTTTATTGCATCACAACTTCATCACTAGAAGGACTTCTAGGATATGGTGCTTCTATAGTTTTTTCTTGTGTGCATAGCACTTGCCAATTATGATAATTGCATGCAAACCTCTCCCATTGTTCTATAACATGAGTGGATGATGAAACAAAATTAGTGTGAATGCTATGAAATTTCTTGTATAGAAGTAATTCACTCCAAAAAATGCTTCAAAGCATTTGTCATCTTCTACAAGGATTATTGTGAAGCATTGGGAAAATTGAACAATGGATTTTACAAAGCATTTTTCCATTAGGTGTGTTTTTAGATGCTTTAAAGGTCCATTTATTAGTCAATTTAATAAGTGACATTGACTCTAAATTTGTGGGGCATGTGATGTAAGAATTGATGTTGGTTGGGGACATGGGAGAGACTAATACACAGTAAGAAAAAAATTGCTTTACATTTAAAGAAACAAATTTCTTTCTAGTAAGGGAGAGTGGTAGTTTTAGAATAAGGTGGCAACTCTTTCAAGCACTAACATTGTGATTCACAAGGCTTTCAACAAGTATTTTTTTAGAAAGCTACTAGGGTTGGCTTATTGGACTCAAAATTGGTTGAAATGTGAGAAACCATGGCGTGGTATGTTTTTGGATTTTTTTCATCATTTACTACATATTTAAATATAATATATTTGAGCACTACTTCAATTGAGAGAATGGGATAAAAATCTACACTTTCCCTCTAGATAGAGAGGATAGGTGAGTTGTGAAGATTCAATTGATCATCATTGTGAGATGGGGTGTGTTTAGGTTTTCCATCATCATCATTTGTAAGACTTGATATATCTTGCATGCTCCAAGGTGTTTTGTAACGACATACAAGAGATTTCCCTTTTCCTCTAAGGCATGTTGGAAAGGTACACTTTGTATGGAATTGAACATAATTGAGTAGTTCAGTGTAGTCGATGGAAGGAACATGGTTGTCACAATCATTCTTGTGTCTAGTAAATAAGGGTTTTCAAGAATTGATCGATGAAATATATGGTTTCACAAGTCAAAGTCTTGTGGGTTCCATGCAGAGACATATCTAGAAATGTTTTCAAGTGCATTTTGTACTAATTGTTGTAATTTGCTAGAATTAGGTGCTTCTTAGAGCCAAAGGGAACCATGGATATGTGCAAAGCCTCTATGTTGTCACTTATACTTGGTGAAAGATTTTTTTTTTACAAATAATAATAGCTAGTTCATAAAATGTAAGATTACGATATTAGCAAGGCTATACATGTACTAGCAGTCAATTTCTCCAAGAAATTTTTCCAATACCTCTTCACAAAATGTAGCAAGTCTATGTTGTATGTAGAGTGGCAAGGTATGAATTATGAATTATATTTTGTACCCTCCACCTAGAAGCTACTTTTGGATTTGTAGGAGTGATTGATGGAATTATTATATGCAAGTCTAGCCATTTCAAATTTGATGCACTTAGTGTAAAGAATAGTGTTGGGAAACCAATTTGAATTACCATATCTAAAATTTCCCGTACAAAATTTCTAGAATGGGTGTGTTCCATGAATCAATGAACCAAAGCACATGAGTTTCACACCAAGCTTGTCATAAAGCAAGTCCTTTAATCTTTGGTGAAGATAAAAAATTGTTGTTTGTAGACAAGTATCCATTTATTTAAGGATAAATATAGATGTCATGGATTGGATGTGATGGTGCATAAGAATATTCAATATGAAGTACCTAAAACATCACGGGTGTTGGTCAAACCTATTGTCATGGTACCTTAGAAGATGGAGATCATATTCATGTAGCTTAAGTTCTTTCATACATTGTTGTTTGAATGTGGCTACGCCTTTCAAAAAAAAGTGGGGAATTGTTGGAAATATGAATGGACAATAACCCAAATGAAGTTGCAGCCTTCAAAGGATCAAACCATGACAGACACCATCAACAAGAAAGTGTTGCAACATGATCAAGAAGATAGATGATTGATCAAAAATATATAGGCAAGGTAAGAGGAGGTAGGCTAACCACCTTGGATTCACACATTAAATACCTAATGCATAATTTTAAATGCATAAGTGAAATATTAAATTCCTAGATAACTATAAGCTAATTAATGGGTAAGTGCAAGAAGATGGGGGGCTAGAAAGGGGTCTTAAGTGGCAATTTGTTTTTTGAAATTAGGAAATACTAACCTTGGATGTGAAATTGAGGATAATTAGACTCAAAATTTTTACATGCAACAAAAGTAAGGATCGTAGTGATTCTACTTTCTAAACTACCAATTTTTTTTAAATGGTAAAGATTAAGGGGTTCAAAAGAGGGAGCCACAAAAATTGGTGCATTTTTTGTCAAAAAAACATAACATAGCAACTTTTTTCGCTCCTTCAAAAGGTTAACTTTTTTTTTGGTATTTTTAAAATTGCTTTAGTGAGAAATTAGCTAACAACATGTAGTTTATGCCTAATTTTTTTGATAATTTTTCAATGAACATTTGATTTTTTACTAATTTCAAAGTGGACACATCCTAAAATATAGAATTTTGGTTGTACTACCCCTATAAATTTTGAAAACTAATTGAAAATATATATTTTTTAATATGTGAAGAATGGAGTCTAGCTTCTAACAATGTAATTTATTTGAAATTTCAATGAATGGTTAAATTTATAACGAAAAAAATACCAAATAGTGGTTTTTGCCAAAAAAACACACAAACAAAAGAAATTAAAAATGAAAGGCTTAACAGTGTAAAAATGTGAAAAAAAATACATTGTTAAATAGATAACAAAGAGCCTAACAATACCTAGGTGTTCGATTTGTTTGACCTTGAAACATGTGCAATCTTGATAGTTAGCACAAATGTGATTTTGTGAAATCTTGTAGAATATGCAAAAACATGTCTTTGGATGTTGGGAAGGCACTCCAAGCCTTTGGGTTGGTAATCCAAAGCAAATACCAAGCCTAAGGCTTGGGGATTCCCAAAGAAAGAAATAACAAAAGTGCATTATAAAGCGCTCGCATTATAACATACCACTTGCATTATAAAGAACTCAAATTATAATTTTCTTGTGTTATAATGTGCTTGTGTTATAATGCAGTCCTTCCATTATAACATGACCATGCTATAATGCACTCCTTGCATTATAATGTGCCTATGTTTGTGTGGCCAAAAAGTCTATACTTTACTTGATTTGGGAATAATTGATGATAAATTTGACTTAACGAGACCTTGATTTAGTGTTGTGAGGTGTTTACACACCCACATTAGGTCTTGAACCCTTGAAAATTGAATAAAATACATTTATTGATGTCTTGTAAGAGTGTTGTAAGGTGTTCTAACACATCTTGACACTTTTCTAGGACCATAATGTTATAATTCACCTAAATAACCATACCAAGACCTATTTCAAAGTGTTGTAAAATTCTTGTAAATTTTTTTTTCACTTTCTTAGGATTTTAATCAATATTTACACCTTTCTTATGCTTTAAATGGCCCCATTATGCACTTACAGTCCTTAATTAAGTGTCTTGTTGAAGAAGAACTCAATAAAAATTTTTTAATACATCTTAATCTCTGACATCCACTCAAAATTTTCAAGGCAGACTAAGTCTCCATCTTGGGAAACTTAGTCCCATGTAGCAAAAAAATCAAAATTAATTAAAATTTATTTCAGTTTTTTATTCTTTAAGACCTAAGGTCAGCCTATGATGAGGTATTTTCGAGAATTTAGGCATAATTGTGTATAAATAAGAGTTTTTCCCCTCATTTTTCAATCTCCTAACTCATCTTAAGTCACAACTCATTATAATTCATCACTCATCATGTTCTCAAGTCAAGAGAGCTAGGGTTTTATCATTGCAAGTCATCAAAATAGTTTCCTAAGACATTCAAGGGTAGATTTTTCATGTTTTGTTGCAAAAATTCAAGATCAAACATCATGGCAAGGTATTAACTCCATTTTTTCATGCTTCATTACATTATTTCTTCATTTGGTTTAATTACCTAAAAGGGGTTTGACCAAGGCAAACCTCCATACCCTAATAATCAACATTTTCTCCTTCTATCTTTGTGTGTTTGTAGATTTCAACACTTTGACTGTTTGAAGATCATTGAAGATAAGGTTGAAGACTTGTTGAAGACCTCTCCTTGTGGACCAAGCAAAAAATATCCACTAAAAGTCACCTCCAGGCCTGAAAATCAAAGCTTCAAAAGAAGACACCCATGGGAAACCAGAGTTTAGACCCAAGGCTTTCGTTTCCACTTTCAAATTTTCAGAAATTCAAAAGTGGACTAAGTCACCACTAGTGGAAACTTAGTCCCACTAAACCTATTTTTCATATTTTTTTATAGATTTGGATACCCATTTGGCTAAAACTATATTTGGTGTAGTTTTCCATAATTTTTTGAAAGTCACGAACTAAGTCGCTCAGTTTAGCACAATTGTCTCACCAAGCTTACGAATTAGAATTTCTAGAATTTCAAAGTTGCTTCAAGTCTAAAACAGACTTTCAGGTACACACCTTTTGTCTGACAACTTTTTATTTGGTTATGTTTGCATTTTTAGGTCATTTATCACATGTTTGCATATCATAATGTGTTTTCCAACACTTTGCATTTCTTCAATTTTACATCATTAAATCATCTTTATTTCAGTTTATTGAACTTATTACATTAAAATTAGACACATTTCATCCATCATTACATTAATATTGAGTGTAGACATTGGCATTTTGGCCCATCTCTCTGCTTTTAGGTGAAAAACCCTAGAAGAGTTAGAGAGCATTTGGTTTGCCAAAATCTTTGTTTAAATTTTGGCGAACCTTCTTTTAGATTTTGGATTCCTTCATAATCCTATATATATCTCATATTATCCTTGCATTAAGATTTGCATTGCTTAATTTGCATCTAGGGTTTCAAATTTTTGCATTAGTGAAAGTGCATATAGGTTGCATTTTTGCATCTCCAATCATTGTATATCATTGAAAAACTATATTTACATGTTAGGTCTACATCATACAGTACATTAATCATCAAAATCCATTCAAAATTCTTGAAAATCCTAAATAATCCCTTACTGGGACTAAGTTGCCAGTTTGGGCGACTTAGTCCCTCTCCTAATTTTTCACTATTTGTTATAGCATCATAAACCTCATTTTTATGCTTCCTAAGCCTCCTAGTATCATATACTATAAGTCTAGAGATTTTTTGGATCATTTTTTTTATGCATTTAGCTCAAAAATATCAATTTAGGGTAGTCATTTGTGAAATCATTTTAATTCCAAGCATCAATAGATCTAAAAATGCTCACACTTATGAAATTTTGCTTAACATGGATAAAAGTACTTTTCATTTTTGCATATTCAATTTTTTTATTCATAAAACTTTGCATAAGTTTGATAAAAGTGTTTTTCATTCTTGCATATACATTATTTACATTCTTAAGGTGTTGCATACATTGGATAAGAGTGTTTTGTATCTTTGCATATACATTGTTCATATTGCTGAAACATTGCATGAAATGGTTACATGTGATTTTCATTCTTATTCAAACAATCCTAGTACCTTACATATGTATACATATTAAGAAAACTTTCCTATCCCCTCCCTATGAGAGTGTTTTAGTGAAAGATAGTACAACTGGGCCATTCCTCACAATCATACTTGTTCTTCTCATAATATCTCTCCTCTTGGTGACGAAAATATTTTAGTAGAGGAATCAATTAATGAGTGTTTTGAGAATCCTAGTTGTTTATCTCCTTTTACCTCTCTTAGTTGACAAAACATTCACAACCAACATAGCATAGCCTTAGATGATCATGACATTACAATTTCTTTTTCTCCTAGTATCTCTCCTTGTTGTGAAGATGATACTTTGATGTTAAAAAACCTATTTTGTGAAGATTATGATAATCTTAGTTCTCTCCCTTCACCTCACAAAATTCTTCTTACACAAGACAATACACCCATAGGTAATCATGACATTAACATTTTTTCTTCTCCTAGTATCTCTCTTAGTTGTGAAGAAGATACTTTGATGTTAGAAAACAAAATTTCAATGAAGGTCATGAATATCTTTGTTGTTCCCCTTCACCTAGAAAAACTCTTCTTGAGCACGAACATTCAACCATTGAGCATTCCCTTACTTTCAATGAAGTCATTTTAGAAGAACCAACCCATGAATGCCATGAACATTTGGCTTGTAGTTATCCTAAAAAATCTCCTCCTAAGGAGAATATCATGGTGTTAGAAAACAAAAATTGTAATCTTTCTTCCTTAGATAAAAAGGTGACTCTAAATTTCCCTTCATTAGAGATACATCAAACCAAGAACGTTGAGGTTATGAATATGCAAGTGTCCATTAGATCCTGCTCAATTAGTGGACCTCATACATACCTTATGGGACATCCTAAGAACCCTCTAATTCTCTACCCATCTTCATATAATCACAAACTCAACGCCAACTTGAACTCATCCTTTACCCACCTAATCATGATGTTTTTGCTCACA
The DNA here is from genome assembly GCA_007258455.2 of Sequoia sempervirens. Lineage (NCBI taxonomy): Eukaryota > Viridiplantae > Streptophyta > Pinopsida > Cupressales > Cupressaceae > Sequoia > Sequoia sempervirens. Next base: position 309,539,943 of record VDFB02086081.1, read on the forward strand.
CACACTACACTAGAAACAATCCATCACCTCAAAAACCCACCCCAACACCATTACCTTTTCCTAATCCCATATTTCCTAGTGCTCCTTTGTTAAATTCACACATTAGGGAGTATGATCTTGTTGAACAACTTAAGAATACTCTTGCAAATATATCCCTATGGGATTTATTCCAAAATTCACCTACCTATTGCACTATGCTTCAAACGGCCTTACAACAAGTTCCTATCCCTTCTAATGTGCAATAGAATGACATAGCATCCATAATTCAAGGATTGAATGTTGACATTATTTTCCACCAGAGTGAACTCCCCCCTTTGGACATGCAAAAAAAAATGAAGCTTTCTTGATCATTGCTCAATACGATACGATAGGGATAAAGCAAATCCTTATTGACAATGACTCAACCCTTAATGTGTGTAGTGTAAACCTCTTGGATAAGCTTCGTATGGATAAATAAAAAATTCAACCCAATTATTTATCTATTAAGGGATTTTACAATGAAGAAAAGAAACCGCTTGGTGTGATCACTTTACCTATTATAGTTGGAGAATTCACATTGAATATACCAATCTAGGTTATGCCTCATGCTCTTTCATATAAACTTCTTCTAGGAAAGTCATGGATTCATGAAATGAATGGTGTGCCTTCCACTCTTCATCAAAAAATGAAATACATCTACAACAACAAAGTGTGCATAATTGAAATTGATCATAAGCCTTATAGTGTCTTGCAACTTGAGAAAAACAAAGAGAACCCCTTGAACACCTTAACACCAACCACACAAGTGGAACCTGTGCAACAAAAAGATAACCAACAATAATTAGAAAATGATTGGCCTTCCTTAGACTTCACACCATCACTCATGGATGACCCTTTGAAAGCATCCATATCAACTGCTTTAGACCAAAACATAATCAATTACACAACAACCTTTGAAGAACACAACAAACAACCACCCGATTGAAAAGAAATGAAAAAGATTTATGGAAAAGGTTATGAACTTCTACAAAAACTTGTCTATAGTGGGAAATGATGTGGTGCTCATGAACAAGGTATCTACAACCCTATAGATCCTATTACACAACAAACAACAAATAGTCTTGGTTATTGTCCTTTGATAGAAATCGCCAAACCTTCACTCAACATCAAAACATCTTCACTTAATCTCAATGTCATCACGTAAAACACTAATGAATTGAATTCGTTAGATTTTACACCATCCTACAATGGAGAGAACAAAATCTTGCTATTTAAAGAGTTTTGCATTGGTATAACAACTAATACTAAGCAAGATGTATCTTTGAAAAACACTACAAGACCATCTTCTCCCATTGATGAAGAGGGTATCTTTTCAACACTCCTCCAAGATCACTTGATATCCCTTCCTCTAGGAACTTGAAAGAAATTTTATTACAAGAATTCATTTTGTAAATATCATAGAGGTCATGGTCATTCTACTAATGAATGTATAGCTTTGAGTGGTAAAATCCAACATTTTTAGGAGTTTGGTATGCTTCCCTCTATGGTGGTGCCTAGTTCCTCTAATTGATACCAATTTCCACTCTAAGAATGCATTTAATTAATCATTTTGGCTCAAATTTTTCCTGCATTTAGTGGGGGCAAGGGGTTAGGTAACGTTTTCCTTGTATGTCATTTATCATTGCCTATTTTGACTATTCGTTAACCTTTCATGAATATATAACAACAAGCTTTGGATGTGGATGACATGCCTCAAGTCGGCTCAGATGTGACACACTTCCATTTTTCACTTATTGGAAACATATGACTTGGCATAGAGCTTTCCACGTAAGCTCTCATGTTATTTTTCTTCTACTTTAAAGAAATTGCTCACAATACTAGTATTCACAACCACTTTAAAGTGGGGGCATACATCGACACTCACATTTATTGTGTGATTTATTTCTTCTTGTGATGCGTCCTCTTCTTAGTAGAGTCATTAGGCTTGATTCCCTCCAAGAGCATTATATTTATTTGACTTTTCCTCTCTTGGAAACATTAGGCACGATGTTCCTAAGAAGATACCTTGCACGAACTAAGAAAAATCCCTTTGAACATTCCTTGCACTATTTTTCTAGTTACAACAATTGTTACATGTCCACCTTGCATAACATAGCTTGCATGCCTTTGGTACTCTCTAGTTTGTCTATGAGTGTCAAGCATACAAAGTTTTACTTAGCTCATATAGCTCGGAGATCATTTTTATGGCACCTTATTAAAGTTATCATGAGGTATAACTTTGATATGGTTGAGCGAGAAGCCCATTCTGAGGCACAAATTTCCTCATGGCCACCTATGTTTTTGTGAGTGCATACCAACTAGCATATGTTTCTCACCTTTTGGGATTTCTCACCTCAAGGACAACCATAAGTTCCATGGCCCGAAAGAGAGTATACTTTTGGGCTTTCTCACCTGACGGATAGTTAAGAGTTTCATCACCCCAGAGTGAGTATACATTTATTTTTTTGAACAAACAAGCCTAGATCAAATCCACATGTTGGACTAATGTTCAAAGCTTGATCCACCCCATTTTCATTTCCTTCTAGTTCTTGCCATTGTATGATCATGTATCTTGTCTTGCTACAAATCATTCACCTTGTATGTGTCCTTTCATACTTATGTTGGCTTGACTTAGGATCTTGGATCCTGGGGGCTTGGAAAAAATCCTTTGATATTTTTCATTCTTTTTCATCCGCATTGGTACAATTAGACTCCTCTTTAATGACTACTTTAGCATTAGTTTGAATCAAGTTCATCCTCTCACTAAAGTGGGGGTTTAATGTGTGGCCAAAAAGTGTATACTTTGCATGATTTGGGAATAAATGATGATAAATTGGACTTAATGAGACCTTGATTTAGTGTTGTGAGGTGTTTAAACACCAACACTAGGTCTTGAACCATTGCAAATTGAATAAAATTCATTTATTGATGTCTTGCAAGAGTGTTGTAAAGTGTTGTAACACATCTTCACACTTTTCTAGGACCATACTGCTATAATTCATCTAAATAACCTTACCAAGACATATTTCAAAGTGTTGTAAAAGTATTGTAACCAAATTTCACACTTTCCTAGGCTTTTCATCAATATTTACACCTTTCTTATGCTTTAAATGACCCCTTTATGCACTTGCAGGCCTTAATTGAGTGTCTTGTTGAAGAAGAACCCGATAAACAACATTTAATAAATCTTAATCTCCAAAATTCACTTAAAATTTCCAAGGTGGACTAAGTTACCACCTTGGGTGACTTAGTCCCATGTGGCACAAAAATCAAAATTAATTCAAATTTCTTTTAGGTTTTTATTCCTTAAGACCTAAGGTTGGCCGATGATGAGGTATTTTCAGGAATTTAGGCATAATTGTGTATAAATAAAGGTTTTTTCCCATAATTTTGTTTAATCTCCTAACTCATCTTAATTCATAACTCATTATCATTGATCACTCATCATGTTCTCAAGTCAAGCAAGCTAGGGTTTTATCATTGCAAGTCATCAAGATAGCTTCCTAAGACATTCAAGGGTAGATTCTTCATGTTTTGTTGCAAAAATTCAGGATCAAACATCATGGGAAGGTATTAACTCCATTGTTTCATGCTTCATTACATTATTTCTTCATTTGGTTTAATTACCTAAAAGGGGTTTGACCAAGGCAAACCCCCATGCCCTAACAATCATCATTTTCTCCTTCTATATTTGTGTGTTTGCAGATTTAGGAACTTTGAAGGCTTGAAGATCATTAAAGAATTGTTGAAGACCTCTCCTTGTTGAACAAGCCAAAAATATCCACTAAAAAGTCACCTTCAGGCCCAAAAATTAGAGTTTTAGAACAAGACACTTGTGGGAAACTAGAGTACAGAACTAGGGCTTCCGTTTCCACTTCCAAATTTTTAGAAATTCAAAAGTGGACTAAATCACCACTAGTGTTCACTTAGTCCCACTAGATCTGTTTTCAGAAATTTTTATAGATTTGGATACCCATTTGGCTGAAACGGACTTTTGTGCAGTTTTCTAGAATTTTTCTGAAAGTGGACTAAGTCGCCTAGTTTAGCACAAGTGTCCCATCAGGCTTAAAAATCACAATTTCTAGAATTTCAGAGTTGCTTCAAGTCTAAAACACACTTTTTGTCACACATCTTTTTATTTGGTTTTGTTTGCATTTCTAGGTTATTTATCACATGCTTGCATATCACAATGTGTTTTCCATCACTTTGCATTTCTTAGGTTTTACATCATTAAATCATCTTTCTTTCAATTTATTGCACTTAGGACATTACATTTAGACACATGTCATCCCTCATTACATTAATATTGAGTGTAGACATTGGCATTTGGCCCATCTCTCTCCTTTTAGGTGAAAAACCCTAGAAGAGTTAGAGAGCATTTGGTTTTCCAAAATCTTTGTTTAGAGTGTTATAACATGCTCGTGTTATAATTCACTCCTCTTGTTATAACGTGTTCACATTATAGTGTGTTCCTCGCATTATAACATGCTCCTCGTGTTATAATGTACTCCTCTTGTTATAACATGCTCATGTTATAACACACTGGACTCGCATTATAACGTGCTCATGTTATTTCATGGTTTTGAATTTTTTTTACATTTTTTCTCAAGAGTTATCTAAGCGAGACATAATGTGAGTGCATTATAAAATGCTCGCATTATGTCTTGCTTTGTGTTAAATTCTATTCTATTCTATTAAATGTATGTATATATATTTGTATGTATGTATGTATGTATGATTGTAAGGCATGTATGTATGTATGTATGCATGCTTGTATGCATGTATGTACGATTGTATGTATGTATGTATGTATGTATGCCTATATGTATGTATGTATGTATTTAGAGGGAGGGAGAGACCTAAGAGAGAGAGAGAGATATGTAGAGAGGTAGTGAGAGAGAGATACTTGAGAGAAGGAGATGGGGTGGGAGGGAGAGAAGGGGTTGGAGTGAGAGGGACTTATCTAGGTAGGGTGGGAGGGATAAAGAGAGAAAGGGGGGTGGGAGAGCGAGAGGGAGATAAATAGAGAGTTATCTAGGTAGGGTGCTAGAAGGAGAGCCTTTGAGAGAGAGGGCGTGGGTGGGAGGAAAGACTTGAGAGATAGGGAGAGAGGGAGTGGAGAGAGATAGGGAGGGAGTGAGAGAGAGAGAGAGAGTTGAGAGAGGGAGAGGGAAGGAGAGAGACTGAGAGAGGAGAGATGGGGGGAGGGAGGGAGGGAGGGGAGAAGATTAGGAGGGACTTATCTAGGTAGAGTGGGAGGGATAGAGAGGGAGGGAGGGAGAGGAGAGAGAGAGAGAGAGAGAGAGAGAGAGAGAGAGAGAGAGAGAGGCTAGGGAGAGTGGAAGGGAGAGAGTTGAGAGAGAGAGAGTGGGAGACACAAGGATGGGAGAGAGAGATAGAGGGAGTGAGAGAGATACTTGAGAGAGGGAGAGGGGGTGGAAGGGAGATCCAAAGAGGAAGTGGGAAAGAGGGGTTGGATAGAGAGATACTTGAAAGAGGGAGAGGGTGTGGGAGGGAAAGACTTAAGAGAGATAGAGAGAGGGATGGTTGGAGTGAGAGGTATGTATCTAGGTAGGGTGGGGGAGAGAGAGAGAGAGAGAGAGAGAGAGAGAGAGAGAGAGAGAGAGAGAGAGAGAGAGAGAGAGAGAGAGAGAGAGAGAGAGAGAGAGAGAGAGAGTTATCTAGGTAGGTTCCCAGAGGGAGAGACTTGAGAGAGAGGGGGTGGGAGGGAGATACTTGAGAGAGACAGAGAGAGATAGAGAGAGACAGAGAGATAGAGACAGAGACTGAGATAGAGAGATAGAGATAGAGACAGAGATAGAGACAGAGATAGACAGAGGCAAATATAGAGACAAAGATAGAGACAAATACAAAGAGTTATCTAGGTATGATGTGAAAGTGAGAGACTTGAGAGAGAGGGGGTCCAGGAGGGATGGATTTGAGGCATAGGGGGAGAGAGGGAGTGCAAGAGAGAGGGAGTGGGGAGAGAGAGGGAGTGAGAGATGGAATGGGAGAGAGATAGAGGGAGTGAGTGAGTGTGTGTGAGAGAGAGATAGAGAGAGAGGGAGTGGGAGTGAGAGAGAGTGAGTGGGAAAGAGTTTGGAGTGAGTGAGAGAGAGAGATAGAGAGAGAGATATTAGGGTTTAGGGTTTAAGGGCTGAGGTATTAAGGGTTTAAGGGTATATGGTTGAGGGATTATATTTTAAGGCATAGTGTCCAAGGTTGAGGCTTTAGGGTTAAGTGAGAGACCTAGATGGCTAAGAAGGGATGGATGACTAAGGAGAGAGAGAGAGAGAGGAAACCTTTAGAAATCAACATTTTCATAACGTGGGGGAATTTTGAAGAAGTCAAGAGATATAACCATTTTATATAGCAAGATAAAACATTCTCGTGTTATAAAATGAGAAAGTTAGAACACCCATAATCCAGGCCCACATGTTTTATTATTCTTCGGGTTATGGACATGTTCCAACAAAAAAGAGCTTTTTGATGTTGGTGGGAAGTGCACATGCAAATTTTTCACACTCTACCACCTTTGCATAAACTTCCCATCACCTTTTTATGGTTTTCTAAATTATGAAGGATGAAATAATAGATTTTTCACATCGAATTTGATATATATCAATTCAAGTATCAATTTTTTTAGTGTTGCAATGCTAATTGTGATTGAATTGTAGGAATTTAACATTATACATTGGTTATTTGTATTGTTGTTAGTAATTCTATTTGAGTGAAATACAATTGAACATTGAAAAGGAAGAAAGCTTGTGTAAAATTCAAATTGTTGAGGAGTTTGATTCAAGAAAAAAAAAAGACTACATAATTAAGTAGTTCCTCCATTTGAATCTCTATTTTTTAGGTATGTCAAGTTTTTAAACATTTTCTTTACATTTTCCTTAATTATATTATGTTTCTTTATCATCCCTTATCATACATGCTTAATAAAATGCTTTGATTTTGTTATTATGCATATTCCATGTTCATCAAATTGTTTATTTCTGATTATAACCTTAGCTCCTCTTGGCACATTTTTAACTACAAAATTCTTTAGACTTTCCAATTACATTTTAAACTACATCTCTTTGAGGCATTTTTTTAAACAATTGACCTACCTTGTGTATGCTTCCACATTTTGTATACACATTTATGAGAGTAGTTATAAATATGTAATATAATACATCATTTCTCATTCCTTTTTAATGGATGTGCATACCCCTTTCCAAATCTTTCATTTTGGTATAAGCATGGGGGATGTTGGAAAATGTTTTAGAATTTGGTTTTACACCTAGAAATTGCATTTGCTTGAAATTTTCTAAATCCTTGTCAAAAAATAAAATTTGTACATATCCTGCAATCATTGTAGTCCATGAGGACATATCTCATTGAGACGCTTTTTCAAACAGTTCATGTGCCTTGTTTATACATGTCTACCAAAGCATTTTATCAAACATGTTAGACAAGAAAATGAGTTTTTTGAAAAGAATGCCTCAAATAAATGTGGTCTCATGGTGATGGAATGGCCTTTCATCACAATGAGACCACATTTATTTGAGGGATTTTTTCAAATTTCTCACTACCTTATCTATGCTACCACATTTTCCATACATGTCTACCAAATTATTTTATCAAAAATGTTAGACAAGGCAATGATATGTTTGAAAAATTCCTCAAAGAAATGTGGTCTCATGGTGATGGACATCACCATGAGACCACATTACTTTTGAGGAATTTTTTCAAAAATCTCATTCCCTTGTCCGTGCCACCAAATTTTCTATACATTTTCTATTTTTTGCATATCCTGCAATCATTGTAGTTCACAAGAACATATCTCATTGAGTAATTTTATCAAATAGTTTATGTTCCTTGTCTATGCATCCACATTTCACATGTGTCTACTAAGGAAATTTCAAAAATAACACTCATGAAAATCCACTCATTTATGTTTTGATAGATTTTATACCCCACGACAAGGTCCCCATTACAAGATGGTGAGTTGTTTGAAAAAAATCCTCATAGCAATGGGGTCACATGGTACATCACACTGTGAGACCCCATTTCTATGAGGCATTTTTTCAAATAGCTCACTACCTTGCTAATGCTACCAGATTGATAAGGTAGTGAGTTGTTTGAAAAATGCCTCAAAAAAATGTGGTCTCACAGTGATGTACATGCTTCCACATTTATCATATAGTGCTGCCAAGGGAGTTACAATTATAACATTTGAAAAAATTCCCCTTTCTTTTAATGTTTTGATTGATTCCCATACCTTGTTCCAAAGTTAGGATGTTGAAAAAAATTGGATTTATAGTCAAGCCAATTGTATTTTCTTGAAAGTTTGTAATATATTTTAAAAACTCCATTTTGTTCCTATCTTGCAATCGTGACATTCCATGAGACAACATTTCTTTAAGGAATTCCATCAAAAAATTCATGTGAGTTTTTCCTATGCTACCACATTTTGTAAGGTGGAAATACTTCAAAAAAATTAGCTTTCCATTTTCCTTGTGTTCTTATTACACTTGTTTATTGATCATGGTTGAGTGAAATTTACTCTTCTACATGATGATTGTAAGTATTTTGTATGAAGGGTTGAATGACATATATTTCATTCATTTGTATGATTCATTTTTTAGGAACTAATATTTGTCTCGTTATCACACTATAGATAAAATAATTTGTCATGTTGAGGAAATAATCAAGGATTAAACCAACACAAGAAGAGATAGAATCTAAGAATGGAAAGAAAGCAACATATATGAGGGAACATCATGAGAAGAAGAAATTGAAAATTATTGTTGAAGACATGCCAATTGAAGAGGAACATCAACCATCAACAAGATATATGGAATTGGTGGCACAAAGGGAATGAATGTGAAATCTTTGTGCTATAATAAATTTGAATACCATAGTTGGAGACATACCCTCTACCGCAAGTGAAGATAAAGGGAAACAATCTACCACATCTCAAGTTGAGAGTACATCATCAATAAAATGCGAGGAAGGAGGCATGCCATCATTCCCATCTCAACCTCAAGGTACGTCATATATTCCATCCTTGATCGAAGGTATGCCATATAGCCCATCTCATTTAAATATTGATGAAATTCCTAATGTTGAGATGAATTTACCTTTGAGAAAACCACCGAGAATTTTGCATAGAAAGCCAAAGTTTTTGATTAATATTGATGATAATATTTTGCAACCATTGGAAGGCAAGATTCCAAAGTACACTTGTAGAATATATGCTCATAAGATTTGGAGAGTGTTCTTTGAAAATTCAAATAAGACCAAGAGATTTCAGCATTTTGTTGAAAGGATGCAAAGTATAAAGTGTAGGTCCATCATGAAGATTGTTGGGTTGACAACATCGAATGCTTCAAGTAAAAAAACTATTGTGAAGAATCTAATGGACGCATATGAGAGTGTGGGTAAGACCTCATGCTTAAAATATAGTAATGTCACATGATGTGTCATTACATCAACAATAGTAAATAATCAAATGAGGTAAGCTTGTCTCATTAGAAAGACAAGTCAAGAATTGAGAATTAATAGAAAAACTTCATCAATAGCCATTCAAAAGTGCCAAAGAATTGAGTACACCTATTCCAGTGAATTATGGGAAATCTCAGGGAGACTACAATGAAAATATAAACCAATTGTTGAAGCATTAAGATCACTAATTGAAGAATTTTGGAAGAATAACACAAGGGCATCTTTAAATAAAAGGGATGTGTTAAGAAGGAGAATCGGTAGTTGAAATCATGAGCCACATCCAAAGCATTTTTTGGATACGACTTAAACATTAATTTTTCATAAATTTCTAGAGGAGTATCCTCAAATTGAAATTTTTTAAAGATATTTTGAAATGCTAAAACCTTTTTATGTCAAAATAATTCACACACACACTACTTGTTGTAAATTACATATTGGATTTTATAACTATTTTTATTTTTACCGCTCTATAATTTTAGATTTGAATACTAACAATGTTTTGTAGGATTGTGGCATACATGCCCCACCTATTCGGAAAATGTGTCTAAACCTTGCAATTATATAAAGGTTATTGTTGATAGGATATATATGAATATATACATATATATATTTCCTAGTTACACTAATAGGTGTAATATACAATGGGAGCATGGGGTGGTGTTGAGAAGCAAAATGTGAGCATGTTAAATTTTTCAAGAAAACTCTTAAAATGGTTGACATACATTAAATAAATTCAATATATTGTAAATCTAGACCATTAATTATTATGTTTTAGATCTAATGGTGGATATTTTGTTGGCCTATCTTTCCCTATAAAGCAACCCTATTTTATAAGGGCATTGTACTACAATTGTAGTAGATGATGATGTTTTATAAGATTTTGATAGTGGTCATGTTGTCTTTTGATCTCTAGTGGTGATACTACTATGAGAAGCTTGCTCTGCAAGTATATTATAATCTTTGTGATTTCTGAATAATATATTGGGAAAATTTTGGAGTGTGCAATTTTTCTCTCGAAAGGTTTTTCCCCGCATAAATCACCATGTCGTGGTATGCATGATATTTATGTTTATTCTTTTTAAATTTTTGGTTAAAGATTTGTTAAGTTTGTGTTATTTTGCTCTCAAGATTAATGAAGGAATTTGTTCTACTACCTTAGCTTCTTTACAAGTGGTATCAAAGCTTGATCACCTTTGGTTTTAGTTGTGATTTGTTGGGGTTTTTTGAACTAATCCAGATTTGAGTGGGAGCCTGTGTAAAAGACACTTTGTCATCTTCTTGCAGGAATTTTCAAATGACAAGTTCATCAAGGAGAATAGAGGTGGAGAAGTTTTCTAGAAATAATTTTGAGATGCGGAAGTTGTTGGATATGACAACAAAGAGGGGGGGTGAATCAGTTGTCATAGATTATAACCTTAAATTCAATTACTAGAACTAACACATAAACTAATTCAATGATTAACCACCAAATGCAAATGCACATACACAATAACACTAGATTTACATGGAAATCCCAATGAGGTAAATGCGACGGTGAGTATTAACTCGCACTATAGATAAGGCTCATTGCCTGAAATAAGGACTCACTATCCAAACTCACTGTCCATAGGGCTACAACCCAGAGGACTCACTGTCACATAGATTAAAATAAGACAAATAAGACTTGTTATAGACAGAAAAAAATCCCAATGCAACAAAGATTCCACCACGATCACTGATTAACTTACATGAATGACAGAGTTCACCTTCTGCTTACTGCATCTAGAAACTTAGCATTAAGCTTCACACTGATCAACCACACACTTAACTCGCACACTTTAAGAATAGAATCAAAATCATGCCTTATCTTTCACTTATCTTCCTTCTTTTCTTATGTACAATTTTCATCGCTAGCACACTTTGTATTTATACTATCTCCAACCTTGAAAAGATACAAAGTCAGTCATCCAACCTCAAATTCAATTTCGATCGGCACCAAACATCCTAGGGTGGAATTTGAATAAGGGAGACCCAAACACATGCTTCACTAGGACCCATAATAGATCCAACACGCTTCAAATTTGAAGATATTACTTGACACAGGGTTGACCAAACTAGTGTAAAACACATAGATCAATTAAGCTTGATACTTCCAAATGTTGAAACCATCTTCAATAGGACTAGGGCAACACAACTCTAGAACCACATGCCATAAGAATTCATCAAAGAGAAATTTGGACTAGAAAAAATTCTCCCAAACCTCAACCAAAACACAAAACATGGTTCACAAGCATTGGATCAACATCCTCAATAGCTAAATACCTGCAACCTTCCTTTAATACAATTTTCTCAATATCCTCAACATATATAGTCAACAACAACTAGTAGATAACTAGTTGACTGATTGGAATAAATGACAACACTTTGATTCCTCTTCCATTCTTGCAACAATCGGCCCCTTTGTCATTGATGGAAACACATGATGTGAAAAACCATCAAAGACATCATACCAGTTCTAGAAATACTTCTAAAAAAAAATTCTTTTGCTTCTCCCCCTTAGACGATCATCTTCCTCATTGCCTGCTTTCTCTTATTAGCTTTCTTTCCTTTTCACATGCTCTCTCTCTCCTTTTTCTCCTTTTTTTTACATGTTTTCTCTCCCCCTTTAAAATCAATGGCAAAGGAAAAGGATATGTTCATTGAAACTTCCTTTGACATGAAAACATAATACTCATAATGACAACACTTAAAAATCTATTTTCTCCCCATGAGGGGTAGCCACCAAAAACATCTATCCAAAAGGATAGAACCATGAATTTATAGGACGAATGCATCTCCAAATACATCTTAGTTTGTAAAAGGATGGGAAATAACCCATAGCTTATGGTTATGTGCAGGATCATCATGAAAAAAATAGGCCCTTAAGTGGTGATAAAATTCAAAAAAATCAGGGTTAGGCAACTTGACGTAAAAATTTGAATTAGTTATCTATATTATTTAAAAAATATATCAGAATAGAATCTATAGAAAATTGAATGTAGTTTCTAAAATACGAGTCAATCTATTTGGTGAAAATTTAAAATTTCAATGCAGTAGTACTTAAATTTCAAGGAAAAAAGAAGAAGTAGGTGTCTATCTGACCACCCTAACCACAATAAAATGATAATATTTTTTATAAAATTTTAGATATAAGTATAGGGCTCATGTACCAATGTGATGCATATTTTTTTGTAATTTTTTTTCAAGTAAATAATTAATTATGAATTTTTTATTACAAATTTTAAAAAATATAAAAAAACTTGTATGTCTGACCACCTTAACTTGGTCAAAACTTAATGAAATTTAATTTTTTTTAATCCTATAGTATGTGAAGCATAGAATGTGACACATGTTTCAGATTCCAAAAAGTGATACCGCTTTGAAAGCTATAGATGTTTTTCAATCAGCCTATCAATTAGGACTTTAGTCATAATTCAAATAGAAAATGAATAATAATTACTTATTAAATTCAAAGTAAAGCATAATTTATATTGGTGGAAAGCTAAGAATCTCATTTAAAAACCCATTTTGTTTCATCAATTTTGGGTAGAAAAAAATTCATCAGCCACATGCCCTACACATACCCATCATATCACCACTTTTTGGCCCATCATGATCTTGCACATACCCTTATCCCGAAGATAATCAAAATTATTTTTAGGAAGAGCCTTTTAATATATATTTGTATTTTGATCCTTTGTCAAAACATACTCAAGCTTGACTTCATTCTCGATGACCTTCTCTCTTAAGAAATGATACCTAATAGATATATGCTTCATTCTCGAGTGCATCACAAGATTCTTCAAAATGTTAATTGCACTTGTATTATCACATAAGATAGAAATAGGATCATCATGCATCATTGTGATATACTTCAATGTTTTTTCCATCCATAAAACTTGTGTATAGAAAGATGCAACAACAATATACTCATCTTCTACAGTAGACAAATAGACTAAATTTTATTTCTTACTCAACCATGCCACCAATCTAAATCTAAGAAAGAATGCACCACCACTTGTACTCTTTCTTTCATCTATACTTAAAGCCTGATTTACATCTATATAACCACTAAGTGTAAAATTAGTATCTTTAGGATACCACAATCCATAATCTGGAGTGCCATTCAAATATCTGAATATTTTTTTAATGGCAGTAACATGTGTTTCCTTCGAATCTTCTTGAAATCTAGCTACAAGACAAACTTCATGCATAATATCTAGTCTAGTAGCGGTCAAATATAGTAGTCCACTAGTCATAGATCTATACTTGCTCTAACCATCCTTAGGTGAATCATAATCTTTACCTAACTTGTAACTAGTCACCATAGGATTACTTACCAGTTTGGAACCATCCATCCCAAATTTTCTCAACATATCTCTCACATACTTAGATTGTGAAATGAAAATTCTTTTCTTTGTTTGATTAATTTGTAGCCCAAGAAATAAATCCATCTCGCCAAACATAGATATTTCAAATTCTTTCTTCATCTCTTCCACAAACATCTTACACATATTTTCATTTCCTCCATAGATAATATCATCAACATATACAACTATAATGAAGATTTTGTCATTTTCAGTCTTGAGATACAAATTATTGTATGTCGTACCTTTGATAAATACTTGCTAACTCAAATACCTTGTTGAAAGTAACAAGACAACTGAGAGGGGGCTAAATCAGTTGTTACCAAACACAAACTCAAATCTCAAACACTTATCAATTTCTCATCCACTTAATTATGTTATTAAGTATGAACATGAAATGCAAATAACAAAAAGCAATATCAACATAGGAAACACTAAATTTACGTGGAAAACCCAATAAGGGAAAAAAAACAATGAGGATTAACTCACAATATAAAGTTATTGAAAAACAAATTACAAAAAGGCTCACTGCCTACAAAAAATCCACCATAGCAATTAACACACATCTGGGACATTTGATTAGAAGATTACTAACACCGTCATCTCACTACTTTCAAGAATATGGAACATTAAACTATTGTTGCCACAACTCACTTTCACACAACTTTGCTTCTCTCAACTTGTGGCTTCATTCATTACATCTAATGGGTATGTGTAGGATCATTATGGGCTAAAAAGTGGCAATATGATGGGTATGTGGCTGATGAACTTTTTTTTACCCAAAATTGATGAAATGAAAAAGATTTTTAAAGGATATTCTCATCTTTCCATAAATATAAATTATGCTTTACTTTGAATTTAGTAAGTAATTATTATTCATTTTCTATTAAAATTACGACTAAAGTCTTGATTGATAGACTGATTGAAAAACATCTATAGCTTTCAATGGTATCACATTTTTTGAATCCAAAACATGCATCACATTCTATGTTTCACATAATATAGGATTAAAAAAGAAAAAAATGAATTTCATGAAGTTTTGACCAAATTAAGGTGGTCGACATACATTTTTTATATTTTTAAAAGTTGTAATAAAAATTCATAATTAATTATTTACTTGGAAAAAAATTACAAAAAAATATGCATCACATCAGACATGATTCCTCTACTTATATATAAAAATCTTATAAAAAAATATTATCATTTTATTGTGGTTAGGGTGGTCGATAGACACCTACTTCTTATTTTTCCCTAAAATTTAAGTACTACTCCATTGGAATTTCAAATTTTCACCAAATAGTTTTTTTTTTAAACAAACCTAGTAGTTTAGAAACTACATTTAATTTTCTATAGATTCTATTCTTACATATTTTTAAAATAATATAGATAACTTACTCAAACTTTTACGTCAAGTTGTCTAACTCTAATTTTTCTAATTTTTTTGCCCCTTAAGGGCCTATTTTTTCCATGATGATCCTGCACATACCCCAATATTCAACATATGTGGCTTGAATTTATACCATCTTCAATCTTAGAAACTTTCTCCAAGGTCGGCTACACACTCTTCATTTCATAAATTCAAATTAGGTCAGCAACTCAACATTCTTCTGGTGGAAAGGAATGGGAGCAGACCAAACCAACACTTAACCAAGACCCAAAGCAACATCTCAAATCAATCACATGCTTCCTCAATTAATTCTTAATCCTTTGTATGAAGTGTAAACATCAGGTCAATCAAGCCTAATGAAAACACAATGAACTTTAAAATACATGCTTCTGCATCAAGAAGATAACGTGCATACCACACAACACACTTCACCATGCAAGAGAACACACCTCAGATACCTTCAAATACATCCACAAAAAATACAACAACCTTCAAATAGATAACATCTTTCATCAGTTCATCCAGACTGTATAGATACACATAAGGACTCTAGAACTCATATTCCGGAGCACCAAACCATGAACACCTTTTCCTGAACATAGATAACACCTTTACAAGCCATCTTCTAGATCCGCAAGATCTGAAACAAACCAATAGAGGAATAAAGAGAAAAAACATTTCTCCTAGTCATAGAAAAATAACTCTTCCAGACCAGTTCACACACTGGTGAACACAACTTTCACTCTTTAAAAATCAGAAGCAAAAAATTAGGAGATATCACTAACAGATGTGCATAAACCACACTTCAGATCTGCACAAGCATAGGATCAACACAGAAGAAATGTGGAGCAAAAACCAGAGCACATTCTAAACACACACAACTTTTTCTTCTCAACAACACTTAGCAACTCATCCTGCAACACCATAAAGATAGCTCCATGTACTCACAACATCTCAACTATACATGCACAATCTACAACATTCTATACTATTGTGACATCAATGACAACATCAATGAAAACACCACCAAACTTAATCATACTTGCAACAAACTCCCCCTTTTTCATTGATGGAAACACATGGTGTGAAATACCATCAAAGAAAACACTCTCCTTTATTTTCTAGATTAGACAACCTATACAACATTCTTGCACTCTTGATATTTCTGGAAAAGACTTTCTCTTTTTATCTCTCCCTTTTTCTATTTTTCACATGACTCTATCTCCCCCTTTGAAATCAATGGAAAATACCAAAAATTCTAATCACTCTCCCTTAGGAGTGCACCCAAACATCTCATACTACAACAATGAAACTTGCTACTCCCCCTACAAGGTAGACCCCTTCATCATCTAGATAAATGAAGAATCTGTAGATTCACTAGTCTTATGCACCTTCAATTGCACCTAGTTTGAAGGAGGTCCAATGACCCCCAACTTCTTTATAAGATACACAACCTTCGTAAGAGCCTTAGTAAATATATCTACAATTTTCTCCTTTGTAGACACATACTCCAAGTTGACTTTATTTTCCAATACCTTCTCTCTCAAGAAATAATATCTGATAGATATATGTTTTGTTCTTGAATGCATTATTGGATTCTTTGAATTTTTTATAGTACTTGTATTATCACAAAAGATAGGGATATGCTCATCACATATCACTCCAATATCCTTCAATGTTTGCTTCATCCATAAAACCTATGTGTATCAAGATGTTGTAGCAATATACTCTAATTCTATAGTGGATGAAGAAATTGAATCATGTTTATTACTTAGCCATGAAACCAATCTTTCTCCAAGAAAGAATGCACCATCGGTTGTACTCTTCTAATCATCTACACAACCAACCCAATCTACATCAATGTAAACATTCAAAGTGAAATCAATACCCTTAGGATACCACATGCCATAATCTAGAGTGCCTTTAAGATATCTAAAAATCCTCTTCATAGCTGCAACATGTGTTCCTTTAGGTTCTACTTGAAATCTAGCAACCAAACATACTACATGCAAGATATCCTGTCTAATCACAATAAGATATAAAATTCCACCAATCATAGATCTGTGCATGTTCTTATCAACTTTAGCAGATTCATCATCTTTACTAAGCTTACATCCAGTCACCATAGGAGTACTACCAGTTTGGAGTTATCCATTCCAAAATTCCTCAAAAAATCTTTAACATACTTTGATTGTGAAATGAATATCCCCTTATCAGTTTGATTTACTTGAAGACCAAGAAATAAATTCAACTCACCAATCATAAACATCTCAAATTCTTTTTTCATCTCTTCTGCAAATCTCTTGTACATGCCTTCATTTCCTCCAAATATGATATCATCAACATATACTACCACTATCAAAATTCTATTTCCTTCCACCATGAAAAAAATATTGTTGGTTGTGTTTCCTTTACTAAACCCTTGTGTTAAATATCTATCCAATCTTGCATACCAAGCTTTGGGAGCCTGTTTCAACTTCCATACAATCCTTTTTCAACTTGTAGACCATGTCTAGTTTATCTGATAATTGAAATCCCTTTGGTTGTTCCATGTATACCTCTTCTTCTAATTCTCCATTTAAGAATGTAGACTTGACATCCATCTGATATAATTTGAAATATTTGAAAGTAGATAATGCTAAAAATATTTGGATAGCCTCCATTATTTCTACTGGGGCATAAGTTTCCTCAAAATCTATTCGCTCAACCTGTGAATAACCTTTGCATACAAGCCTTGATTTATTCCTTACTACTTCACCATTTTGATTTAGCTTGTTCCTAAACACCCACTTTGAACCAAAAACATTCTTATTTATAGGTCTAGGAACCCATTCCCATGTGTTATTCTTTTCTATATGCTACAATTCCTCTTCCATTTCTCTAACCTAACTCTCATCTTTACATGCTTCAAACACAAAATTAGGTTCTATTTTTGAAAGTAAACATAGATTTACCTTAGCTTCTAGTCTTTACACCTTCTTTCTTATCGCCAATTATCTATTCCTTTGGATGATTCTTCTTCACATACTTAGGAGTCTTAGGGGTATATTCCAGAGTTTTTTCTTCCTCTTCCTTGTTCTCTTCAGGTACATGACCACAGAGAGGGTCATCTGGTTCAACTTCACTTATCTCAACAGGTTTGTGCATGTCTTCATCAACCTTCACATTCTCACTCTCAACTAGATCTTCCTCAATATTTTATTCAAACATCTAAAAGCTTTGCTACTAGTTGAATATCCAAGAAAAATTCCTTCATCACATCTAGCATCAAAATTTTTAAGATTCTTATCATCTTTTTTAATGTAACATTTTTCTCCAAACACCTTAAAGTACTTCACAGTAGGAATCTTACTAGTCCATAACTCATAAGGAGTCTTCATGTTGTTACCTATAATTTGAACTTTGTTGAGAATGTAAATAGTAGTGTGGATTTCCTCTCTCTAGTATACATTAGTTACATTTTCTTCTTTCCTCATTGTTCTTGCAACCTTTTGAATAGTTCAGTTCTTTCTCTCAACAACTCCATTTTGTTGAGGAGTTCCAGGGGAAGAAAAATGTCTCTTTATTCCATGCTCTTCACAAAATGTATTAAACTCATTGGAAGTAAATTCTCCACCTCTATCAGACCTTAAACATTTGATTCTCAGATTCACTTCATTCTCTACCCTTGCCTTGAACACTTTAAATCTATCCAGAGCCTGAGCATTCTCTCTAAGAAATGCAACCCATGTGATTCTTGAATAGTAATCAATCAAAATCATGAAATACTTGTCACCATTTAAAATTCCTATTCTAGTGGGACCACAGAGATCAGTATGAACCAATTCCAACATTCTGGTAGAAGATTGCTCTTTACCTTTAAAACTGCATCTAGTTTGCTTTCCCAATTGACAACTTCTACACATAGTATTAGGCTATGTAATTTTAGGTAGATCTCTTACAACCTCTCTTGAACTAATCCTGATCAAATTATCAAAGTTTACATGTCCCATTCTCCAATTTCATAGCCAACTTTCATTAACTTGAAATACAAGGTACTGACCATCAACACCCTTAAGTTGATAGATATTACCATATGTTCTTCTTCCTTTAGCTACTACAGTTCCAGACCCTTTACTGATCTCACGTGTATTATCCTGAAACACAAGCTTGAAACCTTTGCTACAAATTTTTCCAACTCTTAAGAGATTATGCCTTAAACCCTTAACATAATAAACATCATCAATACTATTTATTCCATCAAAACTAATTGATCATTTTCCCACAATCTTCACTCCAGAATCATCTCCAAAAATTACTAATCCTCCATCGTATTTTTCAAGTTTAGTGAACTTACTTAAATTATCTCTGGTCATGTGATTGAACAACCGCTATCAATCACCCAATAGTCTTCATCTTTTCTAGCATGAAAGGTAGTAACTAAAGTACCTTCCATCTCATTTGTCTTGTTCTCTAGACCATTTTCCCTTGTACACCTTCCATAGTTAGCAGAAAATTTTTTATTCTCTAATGCCAAAAACAAGCACTCACTATCATCACTTTCAAAATCAAATTCATCATAAGAGATTTTAGCTTCTTGTCTAACATAATACAACTTATTGAACTTCGTATCCTTTCTATATGTATTATTATCTCTATTCTTCTTATGTACAACTCTATTAAGACATCTTGAAGCATAATGACCAATATTACCACAATTGAAACATTTAAAGGGAAACGTACCTTTGTACTTACTAGTACCTTTATTCAAATTCCTTGTAATGTTTGCTTCTAGCTCATCTGAACCATTACTATCTGGATCATCTTCATTCTTTGTTTCTTTAAATGTTAATTTTGTCTTCTCCTTTTCTTTTCCAAACTTTCTCATCTCAAATGTAGTCAAGGTGCCAAATAGTTGTTCTTTAGTAAACATCTTAGGATCATACACTTCTTCAATAGCTGAAACCTTATCATTGTAACTCTTTGGAAGAGTCATCAAAATATTCTCCATCACATCCTCATCAATCAGAGTAACCCCTTGAATTTTTGCTTCATTCACAAAAATATCAACCCTCTGGAAATAGCTAGCAATATCTTCACCTTCTTCCATTTTCAAATTCTCATATCTTCGCTTTGTTGTTAGCTTCTTTCAAAATTTAACTCTATCGTTTCCTTCATAAATATCTTCCAACTTCTTCTAGAATTCATAAGTAGTTCCCAAAGAAATAACTTTTGTTCGCTTAGTCTTAGATAAAGCACTATAGATCGCATACCTCACTTTTCATTCTCCTCATAAGCAAAAATTTCATCAATAGAAGAAATATCACCTGCCGGTGCAAGATACTTTGTCTCAACAACTTTCCAGATCTTATAACCAAGAGATATTATGTAACAGGTCTCATCTACACTTTCCAGTCACTGTAGTTAGATCCATCAAACATAGGGATTTCTAATTTTTGCACCATTAGATCTACCTTAAGCGATTAAGCTCTAAACCAAGGAACCAAAAGCTCTGATACCAATTGTTGAAAGGAAAAAGACATCTGAGAGGGGGGTGAATTAGTTGTCACCAAACAAAAACTCAAATCTAAAAAAAATATCAATTTCTCATCCACTTAATTTTGTTATTAAGTATGAACATGAAATGCAAATAACAGAAAACAATATCAACAAAGGAAACACCAGATTTATGTGGAACACCCAATAATGGAAAAACCACTGTGAGGATTAACCCATAATATAAAGTTATAGAAAAACCAATTACAAAGAGGCTCACTACCAAGGGCTCACTACCTAGAAAGAGTCTCACTACCTATAGAAAGGACTCACTTTCCAACAAGGAGGCTCCCTGCCTACAGAATGAAAAGATAACAAAAAATCCTCCATAACAATTAACACACATCCACAACCTTTGATCAAAAGATTATAGAAGTTGCTAGTTCACTACTTTCAGGAATCTAGCACATTAAATTACTGTTGCCTCAACTCACTTTCACATAACTCTTGATTCTCTAAACTTGTGGCTTCATTCATTACATCCAATCTTCAACATCCATGACTTTCATTTATACCATCTTCAACCTTAGAAACTTTCTCCAAGGCCAACTACACAAGATTCATTTCATAAATTCAAATAGGTCGACAACTCAACATTCTTGCAGTGGAAAGGAATGGGAGTAGGCCAAACCAACACTTAACCAAGACCCAAAGCAACGTCTCAAATAAATCAAATGAAGTGTAAACATCAAGTCAGCCAAACCTAATGAAAACACAATGAACTTTAAAGTACATTCTTCTGCAACAAGAAGATAATGTGTGGACCACACAACATGATTCACCATACACGAGAACACACCTCATATACATTCACTACAAATGCAACACCCTTCAAATAGAGAACTGTTATGCCTTTCATAACCACCCCATTTTGATTTGGAACTTGAAATGGGTCCCCCTTCTCTTTTTGGTTTCTTTGCCTCTGTTATTGGCTTTGCTCTTGGGAGTTTTTCTGCTTTCCTCCTAGGTTTGTCTTCTTGTTTTGTCAAATTTTGGTTATGTCTCAACTTAAGTTGGTTTTCTACTTGCTGGAAATTGAATGAAATAATCATAAGCAATA
The DNA here is from genome assembly GCA_007258455.2 of Sequoia sempervirens. Taxonomy (NCBI): domain Eukaryota; kingdom Viridiplantae; phylum Streptophyta; class Pinopsida; order Cupressales; family Cupressaceae; genus Sequoia; species Sequoia sempervirens. The sequence goes on from VDFB02086081.1 coordinate 309,561,820, forward strand.
TTGTATTTTATTATGATGTATTTTATGTGCTTCTGAGGACTAATGGAGACCTTGTTTCATAGGATTAGATCATACACATGATGATATTTCTCAGAGAGCTCAGTTGGGAAGCATTCCCCAATCCAGTTTGGCACAAAATTCCTCTAAGAAATTCAGCAAGACCTTGCAGATGTCTTGCCGACTACCAGTGCATTTTGTCCATTGGAGGCTCATTGGTCGCCTGAATGTTCTTGTCACCGTAAGTTTCTTTAAGTCTCACTAACTGGACGAGCCCTTGCCAAAAGATTCCACTTTTGGCATAAGGTCTCGACAAAGGAGAAAGGTCTCGTTGAAATGAGATAATATTGGCATAAGCTTTTTTCGATCCATCAGAGTCTCAATGAAATGGAGTGGCATCAGTCGGAGGATTTGTGTTTGGCATATTATCTAGCCAAAAAGGAAGGGTCTCAACGAAGGGGTTATCCCATTGCCATAACATCTGGCCGACCAGTGGGACTCTCACCGACATAAAATGAAGGTCTCAGCAGGAGGGATTTGCATCAGGGTAAGGTCTTAGTGAAGGGAGCTTGTCTCCCCGAAATGAAATAAGATCACCGAAAGATAATTCCTTTGGCTAGAAGTCTCCCCGACACAAGAAGGTCCCACTGAAAGTTTGAGCTTGGCGATAATTTTTCCTTCGATAGGAGGTCTAGGTGATTATCATGGGTCTCACCGAAGGGTCGGCCTTCAGTGTAACATAGCAGGCTTGGGGAAAGTGTTTTGCATTCGCCAAGAGGTCTCACCGATCGAGGGAAGTCTTGGCAACAATGGTTAGCATCGCCAAAAGATAAAACCTTCGGCATGATGTCTAGCCGAAGAAATGAAGTCTTGGTGATAGGGCGTGCATTCGAGGAGAGGTCTTCCTGACTAATGAAGGTCTTGCCGAAGTCGAGTGGTTTCGGGGTAAGGTTCCCCTTCGTGGTGATGTTTTGTTGATGCAATGAAGTCTCAGTGAAAGGGTTATCCCTTCACCGTGAGGTTTGGTTGATATGCTAAGGTCTCCTGGAAGTGCTCTCAGCTCAGCGAAAGGAAGCTTCAGTTGGTGTAAAGTCTCATCAACTAAAAGAAGTTTGGGCGAAGCGAAGAAGGTATCGACAACTAAGTGATGTCTCACCAACAGGTTGTCCCTTCGGGGAGAAAGATCTAGGTGCCATGATGTTTGGCCAAAGAAATGAAGTCTTGCCGACTGGGCGTATGTCTCAGTGAAAGATGAAGGCTCGGCGAAAGGTCTCCCCGAAATGAAGAAGTCTCCCCGAACTAAAATGAGCTCTCAGAAAAAGAGGAGACTTCGGTGTAAGGCCTCGGAGACTAATCGGGGTTTCACTAAAAGAAGCTCGAGCTCGGTAAGAGTGGTTTGCTTTTGTAGTGAATTCTCATTGACCTGAGAGAGGTCTCAGTGAAAGGAGATGTATTCGCCAGGAAGTCTAGCCGAATGGTAAATGTCTCGCTAAGAGAGTTGTGGTTTTGGCAGGAGGTCTCGCCGACCAATCAAGGTCTTCCCGATTGAAATGAGTTCATCGCCGAAATGGGCCGGCTTCGCTATGAGGTCCTGCCAACCTGGTGGGGTTTTTCCGAATGGAATGGACTCGGCGGGAATAAAGAGGGTTTGCTATAAGGTCACACCGACAATCGATGGTCTCGTCGACATGATTTCTCCCTTTGGTGTAATGAAGTGCGCTCGATGAAAGGTCTTGGTGACCTGGGGAACTCTTGGCACAGGTAATGCTTTTGACAAGAGGTCTCCTCGACATAAAAATGAGCTCGCTAAAGGATTCTGAGCCTTGCCGTGACATCCCACCTATTTGAAGAAGTCTTTCTAAAAGGAAAAGGGGCTCGAGCTTAGAGAACAAGAATGAGCTCGAGGAGAAAAGAAGAGGTCACCATGAAATCTCACCGACCCGGTAGGGTCTTGCCGATACAAAATGTGCTCACCAAGAGAAGAGGGGCTTCATTATAAGCTCATGTCGACTAGCAACTATCTTGTCGATAGTCTTTGTGGTATTGATATGACTTTTGCAGCTCACTAAAATGTCTCACTGACTATAACATGTTATGTCGATAGCTGCTAGAAGGGACATAATCGCATCAAGGAGACACGATTTGTGTCTCACCGACATGCAATGTCATTTGAATAACCTTTGATCACCCGAGAGTCTTGCATGGCATATGTTTAACCAATCAGGAGGAGCTAAGAGGGTGGACTAGTGACAGTTTGACCGATTGACCACCCCTATGGAGAAGACCAACAGAATGCAAATGAGATGAACTCATTCTGAGATCGAAAGGCGATGGATCAGCTTGGGTGGTGTGAATATCTAATGGTGATTCTGATGTTGCTTCCAGAAGATGTTCAATGTGCAGGAAGATCTAGAAAGGAAAGGAGGCCAAAAGGAAGAAAAGACCATGACTCATAGGGATAGCTGTAGTGACCATTGGTAGAGATAGATCACTATTAATGGTGATACTTTGGAGCATTCAAGGCAGCTTGTAAGGGAGTTTGAGTATGGACATGAAGATAGAAGAGTTAGTGTTGTAATATCAAAATATCTACATATCATTCCCACAACAATCTTTCACCAACATGGACAGCATGGCTTCACATTGAATGCGACATTGACTCTCTTCAAAATATCTGAGAGCTGACCTTTCGGGAGGAGATATTTTTTAATCCCTAAAATAGGGGCCAACACATTCTTTTTGGTGCACTCTGTATATATGGCATTCTTTCCTCTTTGTAGAAGGAGTTGAAGGGTTAGAGAGTTAGAGTTAGAAGAAATAGAGACAGACAGAGGAGACAGAGTTGCATCCTTATTCTTTGTAATGGGAGCTTCTTTTGTCTTCTTAGTTAGGAGTTAGATTCAGCATAGACTGCAATGTATATTTCCATTTTTCTTAGTATAAATGGAAACAATTTGGATTCATAGATTTACTGTACATTGGTGATTGTGCCAGCTTTGTAAATGTTGCTTATCTGTTTCACTGACAGTGGAAGCAACTAGATCTTAATCTACTTCATGTTGTGTTCCCAAATGGTGTTTTTCTTGAGTTAATCATTTGATTTGAGAGGCTTTCAAGGAATGAAGTTTGATTTTATGTTTTTTTTAAATAGATGACTTGCAATCTGCTCTCAAAATTAGCACTATGAATGAATGAAATTGTGTGTCAGTCACAAGTTAATTTTGTTCTGCAGTTTAGTTAGGAATTCCTTGAAAGGTAACAAGTCTGGTTAAGTTGGATGAAGTATCATTCTTTTCTATTCCAAAGCCCTGACCCATCTTTTTCATTTCTTTAAAAGCCTAGTTAAAATAGGTTTAAGTTTATGTTTGATCTCAGAACAACCCAAAAGCTCAACACCAGTAGGCCCCTTGAACATTATTGTTACATTGACCACTAAGCAACATCAACACAGTTGAGAACCAACTACACAGACCTTGGGAGCTAAGATATCCATGTGTTTTCTTTCTCTTTCAGGAGAAACAGAATAGCAATATTCTGTTTGTATGTTGTTGTGCCATCAGACATGTCAACAGGAATTGGTGCTAGAGGGAGGGCCTTTGAGTAATTTTGGATTGTTGTGAATTGGAGTGGGTTAGATCTTGGAAGACCCAACTCCAATGGGTAGCACTTTGTATATACCAGGATTTGTCCATGAAATCCTTGGTCACCTGTATGATAGGCTTCCTTTATTTTTCCCTAACAGTGGGCAAAATGCTTCTGAACATGTTGGAATTTGCAGGTGTGTATTTACTTTTCTCCTGGTTTTGCATGAGGATGTCATCTGTCAATTTCTCATCAAAACACTTCAAGGTACAACAAGGAAATGGTACGATAATCTACCACCAAAATCTATTTAATCATGGATAAAACTAGAAATCTTATTCTTAGATTAGTTTGATCCTCGAACACAAGACCCATCGTTTGAATTTGCAACCACAAGAAGGAAACCATCGGAATCAATTTATCAATTTAATCATAGATTTTTGTTTATGTATCAAAGGGTTCAATCTTTAGATTTCATAGTGGATGATCATATACTAATAGAACATTATTATTGGGGTTTAAACCCCTCATTTAAAACTAAAGTCAGATGTTGTGGTGAAGCTACATCCTTGCATGATGCATTGAAAAAAGCTCTCTTATTGGCACAAATCGGAGGTGATGCTAGGAATTTGGATAGCCAAACTCAGGGTTATAATCCTCTTATGCTTGCAAACTGCCATCATCTGCAACCTTATGCCACTTCACCCACCATCCCTACCCAGGTGCAATCATTCTCACCATGCAGCTATAACCTTCCTAAGGTTCCAAGCACCACATTTTCAAACACCCCACATTAGGTCAATCCCACACAAGACCACTAGGAGAACTCATCCCTGCAAAATCCAATCACAGAGTTAGGTACTCCACTTGTCAATGAAGTTGTGACCATATCATCTCTTTTCGGTCATATTCCAAAGCATAGTCCATTTCACTACAATGAAGTTGTAGATGAAACATTTGATGATCCAGAATCTAATTTTGATGACTTGTTTGGTAAAAAACATGAAATGGATGTAAATTTAGAGCATAATGGAAATATCAAGATAGAACCTAGCTTTGTTAAACATGTTACTACTAACGATGGCTTTAAAGGAGATGAGGTATTAATGCGGGATTGTTGTCATGAGAAATCAACAATACCTTCCAACAATTTGAATAACTCTTCTGATCAAGATGAGAATCAAGGTGATGAGGAATGGACAAAGGAACATGGTTCATGTTGGATTGATATCCCTCATATGCAAAATCGAATAAGGGAGAAATTAGAAGAGCTAGGAGATCTGAAACTGTCAGAACTTGTTGGGCCAAGTGGATGTAGGATACATCAAACTAATCAACACTCTCAGATGGACTACCATGTCTTCCTAGGTAGGATGGAGTTATATTTCAAGCAATTGATCACTATTGAAGGAATACTTATGGAAGATCCTTGGAGTATGTATTCCCCCAATGAAAAGGATGAAACAATTAGCACACATGAAAATGGCAATCAGTCCATCCAAAATGATGAGAGTAACTGTGTGAAGAGGTTTAATTCTTCCCTATCTTTTCATGACCTTGATCCTTGCATTGAGATGGATTCAACAATTGATGAAACTCCTCTACCTAGTGAGCCCCTGATAGGAGTGGAGAATAGATTCACTAATGCATTCATAGATTCTTCCATGATGGTGGATGAGGAAGAAACACACCTTGATGGGTTAACACAAGAAGATGACTCTGCTGATTTAAGTAGTGAACGGATTGGAACAGATAACATGCTTCAAGATGAGATTGCCAATGAATCTTGTGGTCAAAGACAAGGACTTAAATGCCAAAATGAAATTTTAAGTGGAGAAGTTCAAGTAGATGTTCAGATCAGTCAAGTGCTCCTTGAGGAAATTCATGATGGGGTACATTTGGATGAAGCAGAGGAATGCCAAGAAAAGGACCAAGAGGTTATCTCAAAGGTTTAATCTCTTCAACATGACAAAGAGAATGAGACAAGGGAGTATTTTCTTGATTTTGTTTCTATTTACTCAAATGTGTTGTTGAAAGAAAGTCCTTGCTTACCATCCACTAATCAATTTGATCTTAATGCTGATAAGTTTGATGTTGAATGGCATGTTCTAGTTGATGATGTACAGGAATATGAATTGAGAGAGTGCTTTCCTGACTTTGACTCTGTGCACTCAAATGAGCTCGAGGAAATATTTTTTCACCATGTGCCAGTATCCCTAACATCAATGGTGATAAGCTAGAGGCATATTCTCAAACCCTTGGGGGTGACATGTTTCAAGAGAATGTTGAAAGTGAGACTTCATCTCAAGAAATTCAGAAAAATTTTGACTCTATACCCGAGATGAATACAGAGATGCTGGTTAGTGAATATCCCAGCACCAAGACAAACCTTGTTTTAGTGGTGGGTAAACCCACAATAGTGGGTTACAATTTTTCGAATGAAGAAAAATTAGAAATTCTCATCAAAAAATTTAAAATGGTTTACCCCTTCTAATGAAGGGGGTTCGAATGAACCACCCCCTTCTAATGAACCCCCCCTTCTAATGAACCCCCTCCCTTCTAATGAACCCCCTTTTGCACAATATAAGGGGGGTTCGAATGAACCCACCTTCTAATGAAGGGGGTTCGAATGAACCCCCTTCTAATCCCCTTCATTAGAAGGGGGGTTCTAATGAACCCCCTTTTCTCACCTTCTCCTCCACCATTTCAAAATTTATGCATTTTATTTACTATCGAAGCTTGGGAAGGAGGTGCAAATGGAGTGAAATTGATAAACCAAGTTGGATGATTGTAGTGATCGAAACATGCTTTCCAACGACTATAAATTTAATATATTTTATTTTTATTTTATATTTTATTTTTTAGTTTTACTGTACATAGGTTTTTCACCGAATGTCAAGTTCGATGAGAAATCATTGTGGAAAAATAGTAAATTTGAGGAAAAAAATTTGAAAAATATATATCCACTAGGTATTGATGTCCTCGTTCTAACAAAAAAAGAAAAATTTAATTTCAATACATACCAAAAAGTTATGCGTGTCGAAGTGCACCTATGTCTAAATTATAAATGTTTTGACTTCAAAACTTAATTAAAAGAAAAATATTCAACAAAATGCTATGAAACAAAATGAAAGAACTAGATACTTGTGTTACCAACCTAAATTCAAAAGAATTAGAATTTTATCCTTTGTATAAAAAAGTTATGCCGAAATACACACCACTTTTTAAAATGTTGTTTACTATTAAAAACTAGTTATCAAAGGAGCAAAAAAATTACAATTTAATTTCAATTTAAAAAAAAAAATACATTTAAAATCTATAGAAAAAATCTCACAAATCACTAGTTTACATAATTTTCAAATTCCTAATAGTTTACCTACTATAAGTGTCAAAAAGTGAGTTTTTCTTTAAAAATGTTGATTTCAATGTCAAGTTTGGCCAAAAAGTGTAACCCATTATTGTGGGATGACCCTGGTGTTCCATGAGCCAAGACCTCGAGAGAAGGAGTTCATACAGCACAAGTCTGCATTAGTAACTACAAATCTTTAGAATCAGGTGGTGTCCTTTCATTATCCTCTGTGTTTCAATGATTTTCAGTTTGATTATGGCGTTGAGGATAGTAAAACATGTTTGTGGGTAAATCATGACAAAACTGAGAACCCACAATTGATAATATTTCAAGCTTTAGGCCCTCATAATGAACTTATTGCCTATAAACTCCATATTTCTGAGTATAAAGATAAATTTTCTAGGTTTAGAACTATGCCTAGTAAGTTAAGATTGTTGCACATAATGAAAAATCAATCAAGTCAATGTACAATTTTTTACAGTTTTGTGTTTGCAAAGCTTGGCTTTGGGGTTAGTTTAGGATTAGGATTGGTTAGTGTTGTTTTTTTTGGTTTTGTTAGTTTTCTTTTGTTCTGTTATTTTCCTTTTCCTGTGTCCTTTTGTTTTTTTTGTAAATAATTTGTTTTTCTGTTTGTAAGTAGTTTTCTATTGTTCTGCATGTAAATAGCTTTGTTGTTTGTCCGTTTCTTTCTTTTCTTTTTGTCCTTTCCTTTCCTTTGATCTTTGTTTTTTGTCTTGTTTTGTTCTTTGGGGTTTATCTGTTCTTTCCATTTGGTTGTTAGGAGAGAAGTGGTTTAGATATTTTTAGGTTTTCTGATTGGATGATTTTGTCCTGAATTCGTTGTTTGATGCTCACTGTCAATAAGAGTTGCGAAAAGTTTTGAAAACAAGGTGCAAAGTAAGTAACCTTCATTAGCTCCTCTGAATCTTTCACAAATCATTAAGATCATCTCCTTTTGTCATGGAATATTTGTCCTAGGACTATGGTGTTGTAAGATTTGAGTGAAAAATCTGACTCCCAAGTGTTGTTTTGAGGTCCATGGTAGTTTTCAACCCAGAACAGATGTTAAACATATGGCATATTGAAAAAATGGGGTTGTATGAAATATATGAAACTAAAAAAGAAGAAGAGAGAGTTATCTAAAGAGAAAAAGGAATCAATATGAATGGGTGATTCCAGTATCTCTATCGGGGCTATGGATGCCTGGTTGGTAGTAGAGCAATGCTGTGAGAGAACTAGAGGTATCTCCATTAGGGCTATGGATGCCTAACTGGAACGGAGCAATGCCCAGGATATCATTGCATGACAGCTAAAGGGAATCAACTCATGTAGCTCAAATCTTGTACATTTTTGTTTGAAAGGTGAAGAAAAATTTATAAGAGAGTGATGCACAATCAAGCACACACATAGATTCAGGGGTGGCCATTGTTGATTTAATTTTGAGATTCTAGCTCAACCTTGGTTGTTACAACTGACCCAACTGGAGTTGTGATGTTCATGAACCAGGAGTTCTGGGTAGCTGAATCCTTTAGCTTCTTGAAAATGGTTAAACCATTTTCCCAGCCGAGTCACCATTTGTTATGCCTTGCATAACCACCCCATTTTGATTTAGAACAAAATGGGTCCCCCTTCTCTTTTTGGTTTCTTTGCCTATGTTATTTTCTTTTCTCTTGGGATTTTTTCTACTTTCCTCCTGGGTTTGTCTTCTTGTTTTGTCAAATTTTGGTTATGTCTCAGCTTAAGTTGGTTTTCTACTTGCTGGAAATTGAATGAAATAATCATAAGCAATATTGTATTTTATTATGATGTATTTTATGCACTTCTGAGGACTAATGGAGACCTTGTTTCACAGGATTAGATCATGCACACATGTGATGATATTTCTTAGGGAGCTCAGTTGGGAAGCATTCCCCAATCTAGTTTGGCACAAAATTCCTCTAAGAAGAAAGTTGGAAAGACCTTGTAGATGTCTTGCCGACTACCAGTGCATTTTATCCATTGGAGGCTCACTGGTTGCCCTAATCTTCCTATTGCCGTAAGTTTCTTTAAGTTTCGCCGACTGAAGGAGCCCTCGCCAAAAGATTCCACGTTTGGCATAAGGTCTTGACAAAGGAGAAAGGTCTCGTCGACATGAGATAATATCGACATAAGCTCTTGCCGATCCATCAGAGTCTCAACGAAATGGAGTGGCATCGGTAAGAGGATTTGTGTTTAGCATAGCATCTGGCCAAAAAGGAAGGGTCTCGACGAAGGGGTTATCCTGTCTCCATAATGTTTGGCCAACTAGTGGGACTCTTGCCAATAGAAAATGAAGGTCTTGACAAGAGGGATTTGTATCGAGGTAAGGTCTTAGTGAAGGGAGCTTGTCTCCCCGAAATGAAATAAGATTTCCGAAAGATAATTCCTTCAGCGAGAAGTCTCCCCGGCAGAAGAAAGTCCTACCAAAAGTTTGAGCTTGGCGATAATGTTTCCTTCGGTAGGAGGTCTGGCTGATTAGCATGGGTCTCACCGAAGGGTCGGCCTTTGGTGTAACATAGCGGCTTGGGGAAAGTGTTTTGCGTTCGCCATGAGGTCTCACCAATCGAGGGAAGTCATGGCGACAATGGTTAGCATTTTTGAAAGATAAAACCTTCAACATGATGTCTGGCCGAAGAAATGAAGTCTCAGTGACAGGGCATGAATTCGAGGAGAGGTCTTCTTGACTAATGGAGGTCTCACCAAAGTCAAGTGGTTTTGAGGTAAGGTTCCCCTTCATGGTGATGTTTTTCCGATGTAGTGAATTCTCAGTGAAAGGGTTATCCCTTCGTCGTGAGGTCTGGCCGATATGCTAAGGTCTCCCTGAAGTGCTCTTGGCTCAGCAAAAGGAAGCTTCAGTCAGTGTAAAGTCTCACTGACTGAAGGAAGTCTGGGTGAAGAAGGTCTCAGTGACTAAGTGGTGTCTCATCAACAGGTTGTCCCTCCGGGGAGAAAGATCTAGGGGCCATGATGTCTGGATGAAGAAATGAAGTCTTGCCGATTGGGCGTATGTCTTGGTGAAAGATGAAGGCTCGGTGAAAGGTCTCCCCAAAATGAAGAAGTCTCCTCGAAGTAAAATTAGCTCTCGGCAAAAGAGGAGACTTCGGTGTGAGGTCTCAGCGACTAAGCAGGGTTTTGCCAAAAGAAGCTCGAGCTCGGTGAGAGTGGTTTGCTTTTTCCTTGAAGTCTCGGTGAAAGGAGATGTATTCACCAGGAAGTCTGGCCAAATGGTAAATGTCTCACCGAGAGAGTTGTGGTTTCGGTAGGAGGTCTCGCCAACCAATCAAGGTCTTCCCAATTGAAATGAGTTCATCCCCGAAATGGGCTAGCTTCACTATGAGTTCGTTCTGACCCAGTAGGGTCTTTTCGAATGGAATGAGCTTGAGGGGAATGAAGGGGTTCGCTATAAGGTCACATCGACAAGCGATGGTCTCACTGACACAATTTCTCCCTTCAGTGTAATGAAGTGTGCTCGATGAAAGGTCTCAGCGACTCAGGGATCTCTCAGCAATAGCTAATGCTTTCGGAAAGAGGTCTCCCCGACATAAAAATGAGCTTGCCAAATGATTCTGAGCCTTGCCATGATACCCCACTGATTTGAAGAAATATTTCTGAAAGGAAAAGGGGCTCGAGCTCAGAGAACAAGAATGAGCTCAGGGAGAAAAGAAGAGGTCACCATGAAGTCTCATCGACCCAGTAGGGTCTTGCCAATATAGAAGATGCTCACCGAGAGAAGAGGGGCTTCGTTACAAGGTCATGCTGACTAGCGACTGTCTTGCCGATAGTCTTTGTGGTATCGATATGACTTCTACAGCTTGCTAAAATGTCTCACCGATTGTCACATGTTATGCTGATAGCTGCTAGAAGGGACATAATTATATCAGGGAGACATGATTAGTGTCTCACTGACATGCGATGTCATTCAAATAACCTTTGACTACCTGAGAGTCTTGTGTGGCATATGTTTAATCAATTAGGAGGAGCTAAGAGGGCAGACTGGTGACAGTTTGACCGATTGACCACCCCTGTGGAGAAGACCAATAGAATGTAAATGAGATGAACTCATTTTGAGATCAAAAGGCGATGGATCAAATTGGGTGGTGCAAAGATCTAGCAGTTAGTATGATGCTGCTTCCAGAAGACAGTCAACATGCAGGAAGATCTAGAAAGAAAAGGAGGCCAGAAGAAAGAAAAGACCATGACTCACAAGGACAACTGTAGTGATCACTGGCAGAGATAGATCACTATTAATGGTGATACTTTGGAGCATTCAAGGCAGATTGCAAGGGAGTTCAAGCATGGACACAGAGACAAAAGAGTTAATGTTTGTAATATCAAAAGATCTACAGATCATTCCTAGAACAATCTTTCACCAACATGGACAACAGGGCTTTACATTGAATGCAGCATTGACTCTCTTCAAAAGATCTAAGAGCTGAACTTTCGAGAAGAGATATTTTTTAAACCCTAAAACAGGGGCTAACACATTTTTTTTGGTGCACTTTGTATATATGGCATTCTTGCCTCTTTGTAGAAGGAGTTGGAGGGTTAGAGAGTTAGAGTTAGAAGAAATAGAGACAGATAGAGAAGATAGAGCTGCATCCTGATTCTTTGTAATGGGAGCTTCTTTTGTCTTCTTAGTTAGGAGTTAGATTCAGCATAGATTGCAATGTATCTTTCTAATTTTCTTAGTATAAATGGAAACAATTTGGAGTCATATATTTTTTGTACACTGGTGATTGTGCCAGCTTTGTAAATGTTGCTTATCTATTTCACTGATAGTGGAAGCAACCAGATCTTAATCTATTTCATTTTGTGTTCAAGAATGGTGTTTTTCTTGAGTTAATCATTTGATTTGAGAGGCTTTCAAGGAATGAAGTTTGATTTTATGTTTTGTTTAAATAGATGACTGCAATCTGCTCTCGAAATCAGCACTGTGAATGAATGAAACTGTGTGTCAATCACAAGTTAATTTTGTTTTGCAGTTTAGTTAGGAATTCCTTGAAAGGTAACAAGTCTAGTTAAGTTGGATGAAGTATCATTCTTTTCTGTTCCAAAGCCCTGACCCATATTTTTTTGTTTCTTTAAAACCCTGGTTAAAATAGGTTTAAGTTTATGTTTGATCTTAGAACAACCCAAAAGCTCAACACTAGTAGGCCCCTTGAACATTACTGTTACATTAACCAATGAGCAACATCAGCACAGTTGAGAACCAACTACAATGACCTTGGGAGCTAAGATATCCATGTTTTGTCTTTCTCTTTCAGGAGAAATAGAATAGCAATATTTTGTTTGCATGTTGTTGTGCCATCAGACACATCAACAAGAACACCTTTCATCAGTCCATCTAGACTATACAAATACACACTGGGACTCTGGAACTCATCTTTCGAAGCACCAAACCATGAATACCTTTGCATGAACATAGATAACACATTTACAAGCCATCTTCCAAATCCAAAAGATATAAAAAAACTAGTGGAGGACTGTAGAGTAAAAACATTTCTACCAGTCGCAGACAAACAACTCTTCCAGACCAATTCACACATTGATGAAAACAAATTTCACTCTTCAACAAAGCAGAAGCAAAAAATTAGGAGATATCACCAACAAATTCCCATAAACCACACTTCAGATCCATACAAGCATAGGATCAACACAAAAGAAATGTGGAGCACAAACTAAAGCGCAGTCTAAACACACACAAGTTTGTCTTCTCAACAACACTTATCAACTCATTTTGCAACACTATAAAGATAGATCCATGTACTCACAACATCTCAACTGTATATGCACAATCTACAACATCCTGTACTATGTTGACATCAATGACAACATCAATGACAACGGGTAAACCCACAATAGTGGGTTACAATTTTTCGAATGAAGAATAATTAGAAATGCTCATCAAAAAAATATAAATGGTTTACCCCTTCTAATGAAGGGGGTTCGAATGAACCACCCCCCTTCTAATGAACCCCCTTTTGCACCATATAAGGGGGGTTTGAATGAACCCCCTTTTTTTTACCTTCCCCTCCACCATTTCAAAATTTATGCATTTTTTTTACTATCGAAGCTTAGGAAGGAGGTGTAAATGGAGTCAACTTGATAAACCAAATTGGATGATTGTAGTGATCGAAACATGCTTTCCAGCAACTATAAATTTAATATATTTTGTTTTCATTTTATATTTTATTTTTTAGTTTTACTGTACATAGGTTTTTCACCGAATGTCAAGTTCGATGGAAAATCATTGTGGAAAAATAGTAAATTTTAGGAAAAAAAATTGAAAAATATATATCCACTAGGTATTGATGTCCTTGTTCTAACAAAAAAAGAAAAATTAAATTTCAATACATACCAAAAAATTTATGCGTGCCGAAGTGCACCTATGTCTAAATTATAAATGTTTTGACTTCAAAACTTAATTAAAAGAAAATTATTGAACAAAATGCTATGAAACAAAATGAAAGCCCTAGATACTTGTGTTACCAACCTAAATTCAAAAGAATTATAGTTTTATCCTTTGTAGAAAAAAAGTTATGCTTGCCGAAGTACACACCACTTTTTAAAAATGTTGTTTACTATTAAAAACTAGTTATCAAGGGAGACACAAAAAAATTACAATTTAATTTCAAATTTTTTCAAAAAAAATACATTTAAAATCTATAGAAAAAATCTCACAAATCACTAGTTTATATCATTTTCAAATTCCTAATAGTTTACCTACTATAAGTGTCAGAATGTGAAGTTTTCTCTAAAAATGTTGATTTCAATGTCAAGTTTGGCCAAAAAGTGTAACCCATTATTGTGGGATGACCCCAACACCACCAAACTTACTCATACTTGAAACATACTTATCTAGCCTTGCATACCAAGCTCTAGGATCTTGCTTCAATCCATATAAATATTTCTTCAATCTACACACCATATCTGGTTGATTTATTAACTGAAATCATTTTGGTTGTTCCATGTAGACTTCTTCATCTAGTTCACCATTCAAAAATTCTAAGTTGACATCCATCTGATAGACTTTGAGATCTTTATAAGTAGCTAATTCCAAGAACATGCTTATAGCTTTCATTCTTGCCATTTAGGAAAAATTCTCCTAAAAATACACACCTTCCACTTGTGAGTAGCCTTTACACACAAGCCTTGCTTTGTTTCTGAAAACTTTCCCATTCTCATTCAGCTTATTTCTAAATACCCATTTTGATCCAATGATATTTTTGTCTATCAGTCTTGGGACCAATTCCCAAGTTTGATTCTTTTCAATCAGGAAAAGTTCTTCTTTCATTGCTTCCTTCCACTATTCATCCTCACAGGCTTCACTTACTGACTTCAGCTCAATCTCAAAGAGTAAGCACAAATTTACTTTAGCAACAACTTTGCTTCTAGTTAACACACCTTTTGTCTTGTCTCCAATAATTTTACTTTCTAAATGATTCCTCTATACATATTTCAATGTCCTAGGGAACATCACTAGAGCATCTTATTCTCTTTCATTCTATTCATTATGATTTTTCTACTCATCTCTATCCTTTTCTTCCATAATTTCTTCTATTCTTGCACAATCATGTTCATCATACACATATCCATTGATATAAATACAATTATTCACTGTCTCATCAACCTTCACATTTGAGCTTTCTGAAATCTTCCTCAATATTTTGTTGAAAAATTTGTATGCCTTTCTTTTAGTGGAGTATCCAAGAAATATTCCTTCATCACTTCTTACATCAAATTTTCCCAAAGTCTCCTCATCTCTTCTAATATAGCATTTGCTTCTGAATGCCTTGAAATATTTAACTGTAGGAATTCTTCCATGCCATAACTCATAGGGAGTCTTTGTATTGTTTTCTCTTGCCTGAACTTGATTGAATACATATACAACAATATGAATAGCTTCTTTTAAGTAAACTTCCAGTAATCTTGCTTCAATGATCATTGACCTAGCAGCTCCTTGAACTATTTTGTTTTTCCTTTCAACAACTCCATTTTGCTGAGGGGTTCTTAGAGCAGATAACTATCTCTTTATTCCATGCACTTCAAAAAACATATTGAACTCATGGGAGGTGAATCTCCACCTCTGGTAGATCTCAAGCATTTTATCTTAAAATTCACTTCATTTTCAACCATAGCCTTGAATTCCTTGAATCTATCTAGTGCATTTGATTTCTCTCTTAGAAATGTAACCCATGTATATCTAGAATAATAATCAATCAAAATCATAAAGTACCTTTCACCAAGTATACTTCGCACTCTCATGGGACCACAAAGATTTGTATGAATGAAATCCAATAATCTAGTAGTAGATTATTCTCTTGATCTGTAATGATTTCTTGTTTTCTTCCCAAACTGATGATTCATGTAGATAGCATTTACAAGCTTTGTAATTATCAGTAGCTTTCTCACTGCCTGAACAACACTAATCCTTGCCAAGTTATCAAAATTCATGTGACACATTCTCCTGTGCCATAACCCACTGTCATTTATTTGAGTCATAAAACATTGTCCATCAACACCCTTAAGTTGACAAATATTCCCTTTAGATTTTTTTCCTATAGCAATAAATGTTCTAGATCCTTTCCAGATCTCACATTTCTCATCATTAAACACAAGACCATATCATTTTCTACACATTTGACCAATGCTCAATAGATTATTCCTTAAACCCTTAACATAGTAAACATCATCAGTATGATGCTTGACATCAAAACTTATTGAACCTATCCCACAGGTTTTAGCACCAGTATCATCTCCAAACTTAACCAGACCTCCATCATATTTCTCAAGTTTCACAAACTTACTCTTGCCACCAGTCATGTGATGTGAGCAACCACTATCAATTACCCAAAAATTCTTTTCCTATTTAGCATGTAGGGAAGAGATAACTATACCTTCATTTTTCTCCTTCTCCTTCTCTGGAGGAATTCCTTTGACTATTTTTCTAAATTAGTAGAAGTAGGTTCATCCTTAATCACCAAGAACAAGCATTCATTGTCATTTGGATCTTCATATTTTTAACCTTCATCTAAAATACTAGCATTCACATTAACATAGTAAGCTTTGTTAATCTTCTTTCCTTTCTTTTCTTTCTCATATCTTTGTTTATTATTTTAGCTCTTTCCAAACACTTTGCAACATAATGACCAATTTCTCCACAACTAAAGAAATTAAAGGGAAATTTACCTTCATACTTACCAGAGCATTTTCTCATTCTTCTTACAAAGTTAGCCTTGATTTCATCAAAGTTCTCTTCATCTGGATCTTCAATTTTTGTAGCTTTAAAAGTAGTCTTTGTTTTTCCTCCACTTAGATTCGGCTTCCTCATCTCATAAGATGTCAAAAATCCTAGCAACATATCCTTAGTACAAGTCTTATAATCTATAGTCTACTCAATAGCACTCACCTTTTCATTGTAAACATTAGGAAGAGTTTTTAGAATCTTCTTCACAATTCTATTTTCATCTATAGTAGCACCAAGAGATTGCATTCCAACCACTACCTCATCCAATCTATGTACATAGGCTTTAACATTCTCATCTTCAGACAAATGTATAAGATCAAACTGTATTTCCAAATTTTATAATTTTGCCTCTTTTACCCTTTCATCACCATTGTGCGCTCTTTCTAAAGCATCCTAGACTTCCTTAGCTATCTTCAAACTCTAAACCTTAATCAACTCATAATGTACAAAACTATTCTTCAAGATGAACTTTGTGTTGGCCCACAATTGTTGTTGCACCAAAATATTGACCTGTTAATGCCTGATACAACTGCTAGAGTTAACAGATCCACGGGAGGTGGTTAGTCCATGTCATGAATCCCAAGGGGAGCGCTCCATCTGCCAACAAACTCCCCCTCAATGTTACCTGAGGGGATTCAAACGGACACCTTTGGATCTGATACCAATTTTTGGCCCACAATTTCCATTGCACCAAAAGATTGACCTTTTAAAGCACAATACAACTGCTAGAGTTAACGGATCTATGGAAGGCGGTTAGTTCATGTCACAAATCCTAAGGTGAGTGTTGACCATTTACCAACACTTTTCCTTGTTATTCACTTCATGCGCTCTAATTTCTTCAAGTGTACTCAGACCATTAGCAGGAGGAGTGTAGGGATTCTTATAAGCTTTCTCTACATCATATCCACAATACTCTGGATATTCTTGCATCAATACTTTCTAGATACCATAATTAGTTCCATCAAAATTTGAATAATCAAAGACCATTTTACTAGCCATCCTAGACCTTCATCAAGTGGTTAATCTCTTCACCAAGGAACCAAGCTCTAATACCAATTTTTGGATAGGACAACTGAGGGAAAAACCATGGTGAGGATTAACTCACACTATAGAGAATATCAAAACCAATTACAAAAAGGCTCATTTCCTGAGATAAGGCTCATTACTTGAAATAAGGACTCACTATCTACAGAGCTACAACAATGAGGGCTCACTACCAGAGAGATACAAAGAATACAAAGAAGACTTGTTACAGAGAGACAAAAATCTCAATGCAACAAAGATTCCAACACGATCATCGATCAACTTGCATGAATGATAGAGTTTGCCTTCTACTCACTGCATCTGGAAACTTAGAGTTAAGCTTCATATAGATCAACCACACACCTAACTCATACTTTGAGAATAACATCAAAATCATGTATTCTCTTTCACTTATCTTCCTTCTTTTCTTATGTATAATTTTCATCGCTAGCACATTTTGTATTTATACTATCTCCAACCTTCAAAAGATACAAAGTTGGCCATCCAAATTCAAATTCAAATTAGGTCAGTGTCAAACATCCTAGGGTAGAATTAGAATGTGGGTGACCAAAATACATGATTCACCAGGACCCATAATAGATCCAACACAATTCAACAACTTCAAAGATAGTGCTTGACACACGGTCAGTCAAACTAGTGTAAAACACATAAATCAATTAAGCTCGATACTTCCAAATTTTGAAACCATCTTCAATAGAACCAAGGAAACATTACTATTGAACCACATGCCATAATACTTCATCAAAGAGAAATTCATACTAGCAACAGTTCTCTCAAACCTCAACCAGAACACAAAACATAGTTCACAAGCACGGGATCAACATCCTCAGTAGCTGCATACTTGCAACCTTCTTTTAATACAATTTTCTCAATATCCTCAACATATATATTCAATAGCAACTAGTAGATAACCAGTTGAATGGTTGAAATCAATTACGACACTTTCATTCCTCTTCCATTCTTACAACATAAGCTAAAGATGGAGGATCTGTTGATAGATCAAGATCTATGGGATGATGTTGATGAGAATGTTTTCAGGCCTATAGATCCTACTCAAGCTACTTAATCTGATGTTATGGACCGTAAAGCCAAGGGTATAATCATATTGTGCTTGGAGGACTCTGTTTTAATCAATGTCCATGAAGAGACCCATGCACAAAAACTATGGAAGAAGCTTGGTGAGATGTATTAGGCTAAATATTTGTGAACAATATTTTCTTGAGGAAGAATTTGTATTCCTTGAGAATGGAAGAGGGTGGAAAAATCACAAACCACCTGGAAGCATTCAAGATCTTAGAGTCATGCTTGTATGTCATAGACCTAAGAACATTTAGTACAAAAACCTCTTCCTTTACTTCCTCTCCATATCCTCTAATGGAGTTCACTATATCATTGACTCTCTGAAGATAGTTTATAGTATTCTCTTCTTCTGTCATCTATAGACCTTCAAATATGGCCCTTAGTACTTGAATCTTGGCCAATTTTACCTTTCCATCTCCTTCATAGATCTTCTTCAATGTATCTTAGACATCTTGTGCATTTTTAAAATACATAACCTTGCTATGCATATATCTAGATAAGCTATTTGTAATAGAAAACCATGCCTTTTCATTGTTCTCATAATTTATTTTCCCCACAACAACAATAGGAGGTGTGGCTAGTGGTATATATCCATTTACAATAGACATCCACACATAAAATCCTAATGATCCCAAGTATCTCTTCATCAAAAAACTCCAAAAAGTATAATTTGTTCCATCAAACCAGGGAGGCTTCTTTGTGGAGGAACTTTTTTCACTAGCCATAGTGTTCACAAATCCAAGAACCTACTTGATTTATTTAAGCTTCTCCTAGGGAACCTAGGGATCTCATACTAATTTTTGGAACACAACTATCTATTGAGAGGGGGTTAAATCAGTAGATATTAAAATTTTAACCCTTTAACCTAGAGAGTAGACTGTCTACTTAAATAATTAGTGTGTAGATTGAGATAAGAAATACAAAAATGTATACAAGCACACAATCTAACAACACATGACATAGAATATACATGGAAAACCCAAGAAGGGAAAAACCACAATGAGAAAATGTTGTTAAGAGCTACTATCCTAATCCAACCTCAAAAAGAAATCCTTCTATTACAACCTTTAAGGGCATCAACCTTAAGGAGGCACCAATCCCCTGAATTGAGCACCAACTCAATTAGCTAAAGGAACCAACCTATCATATTTAGAATATAAAAGTTAATTATAATTTGTTCCTAAGGAACTCAAATCAATGTTACACCTTACTCTGCAAATGCTCAACTATTTCTTGCTGCTACAACAACTCTCTTCTCTTCTTTGCACTCCATTGGTTCAACTTTGTTCTTATCCTTCTTTTGTAGTGAGTTTTTTGTCCACCTCAATGCACCACCATACCACTTCTACAACTCTCTCTCTCTCTCTCTTTCCAATTTTTTCTTTGTCCATCTCTAGAGATCGGGATCACTTCTACACTATACACTCTTTTTCTCTCTTCACTCAGTTACCGTACTTTTACAATATCCTCATGTGTTTTGTGTAGAGATAACTAATGATGATTGACTCATGATTCTCTAACACCTCTAGATATTCTTCTAGGGTTCAAAATATCTTCTCCACTATCATGCAATTGTATTGATCCACACAACATTAAATTCTAGTGAAAATAATTTTCTTTCATTCTCTCCTTGTCAAACCCTGGGATTGAATATGCAAGTAATGTATCCTTCTGATCATTCTATTTGATCTTGATCCTTGCTTCTATAGCCATCTATTTTTCCACTCTATGCATCAAATCTCATTACAACTATCGCTAATGGATGTAGAACATTTAATTTTCACCTTTGTGTTGGTTTACAAGCAAAACCTTGTTTACATGGACTTAGTCATTATTGATCTTCACTTTTAAATCTAAACTATTGATCTCCTACCTTCACACCATGATCCAACATTCATCATTCATCATTGCATCTTTAAAACATGATGATCTGATAAATGGTCTTTAAACCTCCTCTGTTGATCCTATCTTTCATAATGATTGTGCATCACAGTATTACTCATGACTTTTACCTTCATTTTTGTGATGTGAATATGTTCAGTGATCACCATCCAATCACAAACCTTTTTAATCTTGCACCATAGATTTCTTTCCCTTAGGAACAAAATCCATCTCATATCGTTTATTTTTTTAGCACCATCATTCATTTCCATGATGTACCATGACACAGTGATCACCATTGGATCAGCCACCAGTCAATTTGTGTCAGCCACCAGTCAATTTGTGTTGTCCCCCGTTATCCCGCTAGAACTGATAATAGGCTCACAAAATCCTTGTGGGCTGGTGAGATTATGCCATGTGTCCTCTAATATAATACTCCACTACCATTAAACACGCATTTATCATCATTGAAAGCTTCATGTATCAAGGATTTGTAAGTGTGATGCACTAGTTCACCCAGTGATGCAATAACATTCTAATACCTTTTCCTGTTGATGTCACTTTCTACCAACATCACCTATCGCACAAACCTCCAAACACTTAAGTTCACAATAGTGATGTGAAGTGATAGGGTGATATGACACCACGTGTCACTGGACCCACCAAGGCTCTATTACCCATCATTGTTCTTTGTCCGATCAAAGTCAGTTTGATCACAACCATTCCCCGCTTCCCCACGAGGCTCAACTGGGACCCACAACAAACACAAGAGGATGGTGAGCACCATTGGATCAACATGATCATGGCCATTGGTTAACCTCCATCACTCATTATTGAACTTCAAGCTAACTTCTAAGTGCTTTCTATGACGCATGAGATCTTAGCTATAGCCATTGGATCATCTAGATTTGAATGTGCATTGTTAGATCACTAAAAGAAAATACCAGCAACATCAACTGGATGACTAGGTAATGGGGCTGGTCATTGAATGAACTTAAAGGGCTAAGGGTGATCCCACAATAGTGGTTTACAATTTTTGGCCAAAATCAACAATGAAATAAATTTTTTTTAACTAAATCTTCACTTTTGGGAACCTATAGCGGCTAAACCATGATGAATTTGAAGATGATGCAAACTAGAGTTTCATGACATTTTTTTTGTAGATTCTAAATATATTTTTTTCAAAAATTTTGGAATTATATTGCACAAGTATATTTCCATCTCCCTCAAAACTAGCTTTTTCAGAAACAACATTTTAAAAAAGTGGCGCTCACTGTATAATGCATAACTTTTTTTCCATGAAGGATAAAATTCTAATTAT
Source organism: Sequoia sempervirens (assembly GCA_007258455.2). NCBI lineage: Eukaryota > Viridiplantae > Streptophyta > Pinopsida > Cupressales > Cupressaceae > Sequoia > Sequoia sempervirens. Next base: position 309,583,339 of record VDFB02086081.1, read on the forward strand.
TTTGAATTTAGATTTGTAGCTCTGATATCTAGTGCTTCCACTTTTTTAGATAGTTTTTTATTGAATTTTTTTCTTTAATCAAGTTTCGAAGTCAAACCAATTACAATTCAAACATAGAGCGAACATATAACACGTAACCTTTTTTGTATGTATCAAAATTCAATTTTTTTATTGGTTAAGGACTTCAATATCTGGTGCACTCATATTTTTCATTTTTTTTTTTATAATCTTCTATTTTCCATGTGCAGAATAGAGAGCTTGATTTTCTATGAAAAGCCTACATTCACAAGAAATAAAAAATAAATATAATAATAAAATTAAGTTTATTTAAAATTATACATTTTTGGAGGCTTATAGTAAGGACTACATACTTACAAAAAATCATTTTTAAATGAATTCATTTTATCCCCCAAAAGGTAAATCAAAAGTGGTTTTTTATCAACGTTTTGATAGGTGTAAAGGAGACTCCATTATAGGTATGGTTTAAAACTAGTGGGGTTCTATCCAAGGGGATTTGATCTAAGGTAGTTTGATCAAACCCTCTTCAATTGTAATGCTTTAAATCAAACTTTTTAAGGCTTAAATCATTATATTTTCTAAAAATATATGATTTCAGTAAAAATTAGAATCTCCCAGAAATTGTAAACTAGCTTTGTGGGATCACCCATAAGTTTATCACTTAAGTGACTTGCAACCTTCAACAAGTAGTCAACAAAAAAAATAGAAAGACTAATAAGCCACCATGACCACAAACACTTAGGGATTGACTACAAAACCCTAATTCAGGCTAAGAGAGAGAGAGCGCGCGCACACACACGCACACACGCACACACACACACACACACACATATATATATATATATATATCAATTTGAGCACAAACTTCAGCCTTTGGACCTACAATATACATTTATGAGAATCTCTTAGAAAACTTATGTCAAAACTTATGTCAAATCTGGCCTTTGATTTTTCTTTTGGACACCATGACAAAGTTGCATGACAATAATGTAACATTTTGAACAAATTTTGTAAATTACACTCGAACTTCCAAAACTAGATCCACAACACGCCATATCTCATTTGAACATCAATGACAACATTTTTACATTAATTCCAACACACTCTTCATATAGGATTAGTATGTGATACCCTTTTGACATCAATGACAACAATATGCTAACAAAAACCATTCTAGAGCTAGCCTCGAAAGGATTCATGGAAATAATCTCATCAAATAATTGGGCTCATAAGCGATGTTCATACATTTGATGTTAAATTATCATATGTATTCCATTGGATCACCTTTTCCTTTGTATTTATTAAATTTTTGAGCAATAAAATGTGAGGGGAGCTTGGTGGCATGTATACATTTCTGTTGAAAGGGTATAGGCACAATTCCTCCATAAAATATGTATTCTTAGTTGTCCCCAATTGTATGTTTGTCATTTTTTTTGTATTGTTTGCATATGTTGCATTAAGGTGTCCATGGGGATGGATTCATATTGAGTTGAATTTACATAATGGGATCAACATTAGTGCTATGAGTGTTGTATGATAAGTTTGGAACCAATGTGTGATTTGTGTTAACATTTTTTTGCAAAGGATTTAGATTACCTTGTTGATAAAGTGGAGTAAACATGGTATTGGTATTGGTTTGATTTTGTGGTATGAAATTGGTGTTTAGTGTGATGTTCCATTGTGATGGAAGAGGATTGGTATTCATTTTTTTTCCAAAGGCCATGTTGGTATTAGATGTAGCATTAATCATTTGTGTTGGTACTCTAGATGTGACAATATGAATTATTCATATTTTATTTGGAGGATTTTGAATTGCATTAATTAAGGGTGTATTATTTTGTGTGCCAAAGGAATTTGCAAATATCATACCCATAGGATCAGAAAATGAGCTACCAAATGTGAATTTTGATCATTGGGACGTGGTATGAGTTCTCTTAGCTCCAAATACTAGTGGATTGGGAATGTGTATAGTTGTTGGAATTTTTGTCATGGCCCCAAGGGGTAGACCATTGAATATTTGTTGTGAAATAGGTTTACATTATGTGAATGTGTTTTGATTAGGACCTTGAGTTTGTGATTGTGTTACTCCCTTTACAATTGTGGAAGTGTCAAAGTCAAAGGGGAGTTTGGAACCTTTCTTAGTAAGTATGAGAAATAATTTATTAGGGTCTACACTAACAAGCTTATCCATAATTTGTATTATTCTCAGATCTTGAGCAGTGTTACCCTATAATTTTTCCTTGCTCCATGGAAAGCTATCTACCAACTTATAAATGAATCACTCCTACTTAGGCGGTATTTTGTTTAGTCATGCAAACTTGGGTGGTGTTTTATGTAGTTCGTGTAACTCACCGCTATGTCGTTGAGCTTGCTTTCCTCATTCGGGTGGTGCCTTGTATAGTTTTTTGAGCTTTTCTTTTCCCACCTACATGATACTTGTTATTGAAGTAGCATCTTGACATGATATTTGAACTCGGGTGTACTTTTATGAAGTTCGTTGAACTCTCCACTTTACCGCTTATAGACATTTACTTTCAAATTTTGAAAAATGTTTGTGATGAAATAGTGAAGTGACAGCTACCATGTGTCATGGAGAAATTAAAGATATTAAATTTTCATCTACCCTCATGTTTTTCTATGAAGTTTTAAGAAAGTTTCAAGTGCTAAACAAACATGCTCATTGTAACGAGGTTCTTCAAGGATGAGACGTGGAATTCCAGTTGTAGACTTCACCATTGAATAAATTGGAGATACCCGTCTAGGGCTTGTGAGTTTGGATGAAATAAGGAGTAAATTCAATAAACCAAATCTACCACCCATCACTTTGTGAATAATTAATAGTGGGTTAGTCGAAGCTTCCACATTTCCTTTAGAAGTGCAATGCCTTGAGCTCATCTTAGAATGCATCAGGAACTATAATTCATAAACACAAGAGGTTATGATAGAAGATAATTGACTAGTTCTGAAATTCTAGAGGTCCACCTTCGTGTCTTGCCTAAGAATCCCAAAACAAGATGAGTATTCACCTCTAAATATGAAAAATTCTCAAATTGATTTTTTTGCAAACAAATGGGTCTACAAGAATGAAATGGTGAAAAATTGGTTGGCCAAGCCTAAAAGGGTAAATCTCAATTTCCTCAAAAGTTACACAAGACTCATTTTATGGAAGAAGTGGTCAATAATGTAGTCGTGTTACATAGGTTAAGGGGAAATGAAGACATTCATGGATTTGAGGAATGGATGTATTTCTTCATCCAAACTATGTTATGCAGAGAGAAATTCTTGGATTGGGCAGAAATTATCAACAATTACCTTCATGAGTTGATGACTCTCTTTACCCTCAAAAAATTCTCCTACATGTCTTCTTAGTTGATATACGTTATTTCCAACACATGGCCTTGGCCTGGACTAAGACCAAGTAACTCACCTCCAGAGAAAGTACCCATTTATGATTATTTTCATAAGCTACAAATTCATAAGAGCTTTCAATATTTTAGGAGAATAACTAATACTTTCAATATTAGGATGGTCAGGGAGTTACAGGAACATCTTACAATGAAGTTATCACATGAAGCAATGCAATTTGTAGACTTTGATGGCAGTCATTTCATTCAATTCTAGAGATTCTCTTACATAAGGGTTGGTGGATATGCTAGATTTCCAATCAAATTGCCTAAATATCCTAAGGATAAGTGGGTGCTCATTGAAGTATGAAGGAAATTGGATGATGTAAATAGGTTGTTCCAAGGTAGGAAAAGATTGATAGTTCACTTTCCCTTTGGTTTCAGTTCTTTTAGTTGTCTATCTATGTCTAATGCCCTAAATATTAAGAAGGAATTGTCTAAGTATAATGCTTTCATAGGAGGAACGATTTCCTTTTGATTCAAAGGATTATATTAAGAATAATTTGAAAGTAAGCCCTAATTTCTTTCATTAGCTTAGCCTTGAATATTTTTGGATCGACTATTTTGATGAGTACGAAGTTAGGAAAAGGAGTTGGATGAGGCTGTCAGTGGAACATATTATCATCTATAACTTAAAGTGGTATTTACAGGCATTATAGAGGATGGGTCTGACATGGTAGACCCAATCTTTATTGAGCTAATAGGAAACTGACCTATCCCTACCATGGATTGGAGTGGTAGGGAGAAAGAGACTATTGAGGCATGGACTATCGACATCCTGACTAGAAAATGAGAGTGGATGACTAAGAAAAGAACAGAACAGTCCCATCCTTACACTAGATCCAAGGATTCACGACCTACTGGGGGAACTTCCTAGGTTTTTGCAAGCAGGAAATCAACTGGTGATATCTCCCAGTCATTATCATTAGCGACTCAAGGAGATGGCGGTGAAGATCCACTAGAAAAAAATGTGTTTTCACAAACTTGTGGGGAGGATATCCTTAACCTACCTACTTTGGAAAAAGAGAATGAAGGAGAAGAGGAAGAAGAGGGTTTCAAAACTTTAAAGATCAAATCCTTTACCTGTCTAAAAAATCACCTATTAGGGAGGCGAGTGCACCTCAAAAGTCACAAATTGTTTCATCTATAGTGGACACCCCTCTTGTTGCCAAAACTTTGTTTGGGTCTTCAAATTTAAAAATAATAAATATTTTAGTTACTATAGCATGGTTGGAGGACACTTTATCCAAGAAAAGGAAGGTTGTAAAAATTAGTGTGCCAAAACAAGATATGGTAGGTCAAATTTTACTACAAAGAACCCCAATCCCAAAGATGAAGGAATTGAAAACTACTACAAGATGAGTGGATGACATAGAATTAGGGAGCCTCCAAGTTGAGATTGTGCTTCCTTCAACAAGAAAGGACATCACTCAGGAAACTATGAATGACTTTGAAGTTAATAAAATAGGTCTTGGTCCCCCTTCCAGAGAGGGGGATGTTCAAATCTTTTAGGTGTCTGCAACCAAAATGGTTGAATGGTCAAAAAATGATAAGGAAAGTAAAGATGAACTAAAGGCTCAGGTCTGAGACTTAACTGAATGTCTAAGTTCTAGTTTTGAGCTTGTTTTTCAAACTCTCTCTTAGGTGAGTTCCTCTATTGAATCCTTAACCATGATTGGAAAATAATTTGTGACCAAAATAAAAAAATTTCAAAATCTAAGAAAGGCTATGAAGGAATGGAGTGAGTGTTTGTCTAAGAAGGGGAGTCTTGTTATCTCTAAGTCTATGAAGTGCATCCAAAAAGTAAATGCTTGGAAAAATAATTTCATGGTGGAGATTTTCGCAATTGAAAAATAATAAAAGTTGTGGAACAATGATCAAAATGAACTGAAATTACTACTAAACTAGGATATGGAGAAGTTGGTCATAGAATAGATTATACCCAATGCTTCAAAAAATTGTTGTGAAGAATGGAACAAGGGCGTAGAATGAAAATTTTATATTTTTAAACAAATCGTACAAAATCTAAGGGAAATCATAGATGAATACACTGCCATTTCAGAAGAAGCATGAGGTACTCTGGTTGCAGTTGGGTTACAACGGAACAAAGATGAGATTAAGGATGATATGGACAACGAAGGTTTGATAGATGATTTCTAGAAAATAGTCGAGGGTACACTTGATTCACCTTCATTCGATGTTGAGCATATGAAGAGGCTTCGCGATCTACACTTGGTCACATCTCAAGCAATCAATCGCATGAAATCCTATGAACAATGCATCAAGACAGTGGAAGATAATCAATTTTCATGGAAGGTACAAATGACAAACATAACCATTCCTCAACATAAAGAAATGTTACACATCCTCAAGACTTTTCAATCCTTTCAAAAAAGACTCGTGGTGACTTCGAAAGTTGGAAACGAAGCGACACCATCTTGACAGCTCAGCTACTTTTATTTTATTTTGTTTCCTTTTAAATTTTAGTCGGTTATGGAAAAAAAGAGGCAATTACTCATCTACCCATTTAATTTTATCTATTTTCATATGTGATCTCTCTCTCTAGACACTTTGAACTACTCAATACAATATTTTTTGTGAATGAAATTACTATTTCTCTTTGCACATTTAGTTTGTGAAGTTGATATGGGTTCTTGAATCTTTGTGTTTGAGAACGTCTTAATGCACTATCTTATCTTTGTGTAAGTGATGTTGTTTTCTTCATAATAAATTTGATTTCTCATATGGTATTGGGTGTATGTTTTAATTCCTGAATAGTTTAGCTAAAATTTCTATTTGTTCCAATTCTTCTTACTTTTTGGATCTTGCATTTGATATTTAGGAATTTTCTTGATATTGGGTTTACCTTTAATGCTTTCTGGTTAAAATCATACATGATATTTGATTCTAGAATTTAAATTCATTGAAAACCTTATGAGGGAGTTCTACCTCGATAAAATTTAGTGGATATTTGTCTTTTTTAAGGATTAATATTCAGAGTTGTTTGGTTTATTTTGTCACCTTTCATATGTGGAATTGTTGTATCTCAAGGTGCCCAATCTATTAGCCAACAAGAAAAATGTTCAATTTCTTCGAGGGTAAAAAATATGTTGACATCAGTTAACATGAGATTGGAAAATGGATTTGAGCTTTCCCTTTGTGGTGTTTGAGGTGGGTTTGAATTTGATCCAAGTTTCATTTCACTTGTGGGATTGAGGGGATCACATGAAGAATCCATGTCCTTTATTTTCCTTTTTGACCTTGTTTGAACCTTATAAGACATGCAACCTAAGGATTGATAATGCAAGGTGAGATATGAGACTGTGCTATTTATTTATTTTTTTGGAATTTTTGAAGAAATGAGGATGTTTAATGCCAATGCGCCTAAGACTAAAATTTGAAATGCACATGAAAATAATTTAATGAGACCAAATGAGATTATGACTAAAGTTTATGAAAAGCCACTAAGATTAAGGTATGCCAAATGAAACTAAGGGTATGCACCTTTAGACCTAAGGAAAAGGATGCTAACCAAAATATGTTAGACCAAGGTAACCAACCAAAATGTCAAGACCTTAGAATTTGAATGTTAAAAAGGTGATGATTGATTTGAAAAGGGGTGAGTATAAATTAAGACATAACTTTGAGACCCAATGATGATTGGCAATCAATTGATAGAAAGGTAAGGTCAATAACAATCAAAAAGTGTAACCATGGACTTTTCAGAGATACGGTAGGCCTCCTAATCTAAAATCTAAAGGGTTCCTGAAGATAAAGATAATCTATAACCAAATAGGAAATACAAGGAAGGAAATGCAACCTAAATAAGAAAACCTAGATGAATGTGATGAAATGGATTGGTCAAACTAAGCAAGTCTGTAATCAGAACATGTCACTTTTAGAGTGTGATGAGGATTGATATTGGACAAGGATATCTTAGAGACTTTTTTATTTTACAGTTGCAACTCACTGTCTCACAGATGCAGTGTAGAGTTTCATAGTTGCAGTTCACTATTTAACATTTGAGGTTTAGTATTTCACTTTTTTTTCCCTCAAATCAGATATTTTTCAATGATTTTTATTTTGGATTTTTTTTGAAATATAATTGCAAACACAAAAAACAATCTGAAAACACATTTTGGCTATTAAATTGTCAAATCCCTATAAAAATAGTGTATGTTTGAGGGTTATTCACCCCAATTTCCACTAGCATAACACAATATTGAAAAAAATCAAGCACTTCCTATCCCTAAGGTCAAGGTCAATGGTAGCACTTTCAGGCCCAAAACTTGCAATCTCCTTTGATGCAAGTGTAGGGACACCTTCAAGGGGGTGTATCCACTCTTGTCTTTTGAGAGAGGACAACTAGGGGCCTCCAAGACTAGAAGGATGACCCAATCACCCTCTCCCTGAAAATCTACAAGTATTTTATGCTAATCCAAGGGATTTGTATGGTATTTAACTTTGGGGTGTGGTGCACATCCCTTGCACTAAAAGTGATACAAAATAATCTCAATCAAAAGGGTGGTCACTAAAGAAGGTGTCTAGTCACAACTCAAGGGACTAACACCTATGAGCATATAGAAATCCACTTAAGGCTTTAACCAACCCTACTTGGGTACAATAGAATACCACACATAAATGTGATTACTTGCCTTTTTGGATTGGCATTGTCTGACAAAGGCTAACACCAGTTAGGACTTGGCTTTAACCTTATCCCTTTTATATAGCAGCCCAAGGGAAAAATCACTTTGAGTCACCAATGATTTCTCTGTTAGGATGTGTCTCAAAGGAAGGACCTTCTACAAAAGAAAAATAATATGTAGTGATTTATCTTACACCCAAGATCACATGAAGTGTAAAGGGAGAGGATACTTTCACTACACCCTATGGGTTCTACAACAAAGAGTGTGCAAATGCACCAAGCACAAAAGACACTAGTTCATTTTAATCCCAAATTCAAATGTTCCCAATTTAACAAAAGATGTTGATTTATTCTTAAACCCAAATCAAAATGTTCCTGATTTAAATAAAAATGAAAGCACAAAAACCCTACAAAACCATGAATTAGTAGTCTTAAAAAGAGTCTTCAATCCATGTCCTACAAGAAAACAAGTTAGTAGTTTTGAAGGTTTATATTCTCTATAATGTAAGCCACATGCTGAAAATAGAAAATTATTAACACCCAAAACTCCTATCCTAATGCAAACCAAAAGGAAAAAATAAAAGAAATTCTGAAATTGAAATGTTTTACCTAAATAGGAAAATGTGTCATTCTAGTTAATGTATGTGTCGGAACAAATGCATTCCAGGGTATAGAGATTGTAGCTCAAGGAATCAGGACTACAATGGTTAGCTTCACAAATGTGCCTCACTATGCTTCAAATGCGTCATTCTGGATTTTATAAGTTGCGTCGTAGGAACCTGCAAATGCATCTTTATTCAAATTTTCATCACTTTATTGATGATTGTGGCTCACAAAATTGCAATCATAAAACAAAACAAAATTATGGATTTCTTGCAAACTGGTTAGATTCACATCATGTTCACTAATGTAAGATGGGTTATAAATCAATTTGGAAGGCTAAATCAATGATAGCAACCACAACTACCTAAAATCTAAGCCCAAATCCCAATCCAAAATAATAAAGTATAATCAACAATGGAAAGAAAATAAATAACAAAACTAAGGTAAACTCCCCATGTTGAAGTTGGTTCATCTTCCTTACATCTCCTCCATTTTTCTTAATGTGCAAGTTTTCCCTCATATTTCGATGTGTTGGAATGAGGGAGACAACCTTCTTTTATAGAAAAACTTCTCGAACGAACGGTCAAGATTGAAAGTATAGAAGATTCCAAGATCAACAGTTGAGGTTTCATGCACCACGTAGTGGTAGGGTTATGGATGGCTAAGGATAGACAATCAAGATTGAAAGAAGACCAAGGGAAATCAACGATTGAAATTCAAAAGAGGAAATTGGAGGCACCAAATAATAAATTTTAATTGGAGAAAGGAATCAAGTGGTGATTAAATAATATTATTTAATTTGGGAGAGGATATGAAGAAATAAATAATCATAAATTATTATTCATTTATGGAGAAAGGGGGAAATGGCATTTAATTAAAATGGTTATTATTCAACCTGTAGATACCTAAAATTGTCCTAGCTTGTGAACTAGCATTTTAACACTAATATTCATCTTTTCTTAATGATTAAATAATATTCAAGTATTTAATTATTGTCCAAAATCATATTTCCACTATTAATTAAATTACTTTATGAATTATTTAATTAATTCATTTCAATTAATCTTCTTGATTAAATAAATAAATCTTATTTATTTAATTATGTCCCTAAAATAACTTATTCTTCTACTTTAATTAAATAGTTATCAATTAAGGGCGGGGGCCCTAGCTCAGTTGGCTAAGTAATTCCGTTGCGGCTCTGCTGGTCATGAGTTCTAATCTCCCCCGTCCCGTGGTACCGGAGGGCGTGTCGCGCCAGCGCCGCCAGTCACGTTAAAAAAAAATAGTTATCAATTAATTATTTGATTAAAAAATAATCCCCCCATAAACTAAATAATATTAAATATTATTTAATCCTCTTTCAACTTTTAAATTAAATAATTATCTTTAATTATTTATTTATCTATTTTTCATCATGCATAAATTAAATAATATTAAATATTATTTAATCCTCTTTAAACTTCTATATTAAATAATTATCTTTAATTAGTTAATTATCTCACTTTCCCTCTTTTAAATTAAAAAATTATGCTAGAAGCGTATTCAGTTGTAAAGAGAAGAATGTTTGTTTGTAAACAAAAACTCTATTTTTAAAATTTTGATGTCCTTGTTGACCATCACGATGGCAATATTGGAGGACGAGGAGGCATGGAGGTAGGCAAATAATTCCACTACCTTTCTGATAGTCATTTCGAACCATCGATGTTGGCAGACGTTTCAAACCGTGGTTGTTGGCAGTTACTGCGTGACAAGAACCATTACGTATATTCA
>VDFB02086081.1:309598060-309625013 GCA_007258455.2 Sequoia sempervirens
TTTCATGATAGGTTCAAGCACATAGACATCGACGATATCATTTCACAGATGTCAGCTGGGTTGTTCACCACAAGATATACCTGGGCTGCATCAAAGCGTGCAGCGCATACATTTTGACTAAGGCATTGGGGAAGGCGAAATTCATCTTCTTCAAAGATAAGTTGGGTGTCATGCAGAACACCTTCCTCGCTAAGAGGGAGTGTTAATTTATGTAGCTTGGACAGGTGTCTCCATTCCCAAGTAGTGTTATTTAATTATTTAATTATTTTCTAGAGACCTCCAGAAAGGGCTGAGTTGTCTAGATAATTATGTAATTAAATAAATTGATTTCCCTAGAGACTTCTAGAATCCAGCTAGTTAGGGTTGTTAGAGTCTATTTAATCTTAGCCATTGATTGAGATTAAATCATGGCCATTGGTTTTCCAATGAGAAAAGTATAAAAGGGGATCAATGGGCATTTGGAGAACACACAAGTATAGAGTTGAGAAAGACTTGCAGTGATAGCAAGTAAATTTGCAGTGAGAGCAAATAGTCTTGCAGTGTTAGCAAGGGTGCAGTGTTAGCGTTGGGGATAGCAACTGTGGAGTTTCAGCAGGAGAAATTGAGGGAAGAATATCCAGAGAAGAATATTGCCGGCTCTGCCAGTAAGAGGCAAGCAGTTTTGTATTCCTTAATTTTGCTAAAGTTTAATATAATTCCTCATCTGCAGTAGTGGTTTTCCCTTCGGGGTTTTTCCACGGACAATTTGTCCAAAAATATTGTGTTCATTATTGTGAATGTTTTCTTCTCTATTCTTGTGAGTTTTATTGGTGAAGTTGCAGTTGTGTTATTTTTCAATATTTGCTGAGAATTAATTTTTCAGAGTCAAATAATCTATGTATTAGATAGGAGATTAATAATCAGTAACTGCAATAGAATTTTCACAATTCCATCACCTTGCATGCAACTTTCTCTTCACAACAGTTTCAAATCTTTCTATTCACAGCCAAATGTTTAAATGAGGTTAGACATAATTTTTGAGCGCTCGTAGGCTTCGCTTTAGATTTTTCTGCTCCAGTTAGTGTTGGAACATTATAATTTCTACTGGATATTACAATATGACAATGTATTGTCTGCTAGTCAAAAAAAAGTGGATTAACCAAAATGTATGCTGATGTTCTAGAATCTTTCGGAAGCCTCCCGTAATCTCTAGAACTTGTCCATTTTCTGGAAGCTTCTAACACCTCTATAAAAGAGGATTGATGTAAACATTTTAGATAGGCAATAGATATTGTGTGCAGCAGCACACTTGGAAAATATCTTGTCTCCTCTGCCCCACCAACAGAGTGGTATCAGAGCCAAGTTGGTCAGGCTCACTGGGTGTAAAGTTTTGTGGGTTCTGTGTTTCCAATAATCCATCGTGTATTGCAGTCAAGAATAGCTATTATTTCTGTGTGTTTGGGAAGTGTTTTTTGTGTTTGAAAAGTCGCATAAGGGTTCATAGATGGCTGTTGAAAAGAGGCCAATCTAGAAAAAAAGTGTTTGGAAGATAGCCGTAGCTATCAAGAACCATCAGTCAAGGCAAATAGAGGAGATCGTGATCAGAAAAGAAGTTGTCAAAGAAGCCGCTGCCAGGAGATGAAGTTGTCTAAGTCTGCAGACAAGGCAAAGGAAGCTGTTGGTTGAATCATTGACCAGAAGCTGCTATGGAAGGAGATCTGTCAATAAAGTTGTTGGCTAAGCCATAAAAAGTAGCTATTGAAGCTGGTGGAGCAAAAAAGACAAAATAATGGAGATTTGTTTGAAGCCGCTGAGGAAAGAGAAGAGCTGATAGTGCCAAGTTTATGGGAGCCAACGTATGGAGGTTGCAGAAAAAGAGTAGAAGCCGCTCAGCCCAAAAGGACATCATTGAAGTTATGAAGAAAGTTCGTTGCTTTGCAAGAAGAGATCACTGCCATTGGAGATTGGAAGATCCAGTAGAGATCTAATGAAGTTTCCCCAGTCGTAGCTAAAAAAAAAGATGTTACAAAAGATTTGTGCAGAAGAAAAGAGATCGCTCCAATAGAGGAGCAACAGATAAGTTTGTTGATTAAGAACCTGCCTATGAAGATAGTTGCAGAAGCCGTTGCTATTTAGCAAAGAATGAGGAATCGTTGTCATGGGTGAAGCTGCCACTAAATATTGTTAGAAAGGAGATTGTTGTATGCCAAGTGCAACCAATTGCAAAGAGGGATTAAAGTCCCAGTCACCGCCCAAGCGGAACGAGAAACAAATTACTGCCCAAAGAAAGTTGCTACAGTGCTTTGTCAAAGAATACAAGGTCGGAGCCAAGGAAGTCTCAAGTACAGAGAATAAAGGAAGAAATGATGTTTGCCACAGATGTTGAGAGAAGATTTGGAGATCACAATCGCTAGAGGAAAAAGTTGATGAGTTTGTCGTGGAATAGTTTTGAGAAGAGAAGCCTCTAAATAAATTCAACTCCTAACAGTGTAAGTCCAACTCCTGAAGGTGTATTTCCAGCCCCTAACGGCTCCTAAAGCAGTTGAAGATTTTGATGTTAAAATTGTGGATGAAGGTAAGAAGTGTTTTTGTTAAGTTGTTTGTAAAAAAAAGTCTAGTTTTGGTGAAAGGAGGTCATAATCTCAAAAAAATCTAAATAGAAGATGTTAGTATTTTTGTGTTAGCTATTTTGAAGTTGTAGAAAGTTTTAGTTGTATAAGTGTTTTGGTTGAGAGAGAGTCAAAATGAGAGCATATTTAAAGTCTGTTGAACAAGTAAAGGGAGGTGCTGCTAAAGGAGTTAAAAAAGAGGAGGATACCAGTTTGCATTAGTTGCTAAAGGAGTTAAAAAAGAGGAGGATACCAGTTTGCATTAGTTTCCCCCATCATGTGAGTTTGTGGTCATCTAAAAACCATCAGTTTGTGAGTTCGTGGTAATCTGAAACCACTTGTCAATGAGTTTGTGGTAATCTGAAACCACCAGTATGATAGTTTGTGTTAACTTGAAACCACTTGTCTTGCAAGGATTGATAGTTCATGGTAATCTAAAAACCACTTGTTTGCAAGGTTTGAGAATTGTAAACATTGATGTAACAAGTAGTAGAAATTAGAGGGGAGAGTTGGAACATTATAATTTCTACTGGATATTACAATATGACAATGTATTGTCTGCTAGTCAAAAAAAGTGGATAAACCAAAATGTACGCTGATGTTCTAGAATCTTTCGGAAGCCTCCCATGATCTCTAGAACTTGTCCATTTTCTGGAAGCTTCTAACACCTCTATAAAAGAGGATTGATGTAAACATTTTAGATAGGCAATAGATATTGTGTGCAGCAGCACACTTGGAAAATATCTTGTCTCCTCTGCCCCACCAACAGTTAGATTTACTTGTTGCAAGTTTGGCTTTAGATTTATTGTGTTTCAGTTGGCTTTAGTTTGAAAATGGTTGAATCCTATTTAATTGCATTGTTATAATGTGTTTTTTGCAGTAAAAAAAATCAAAGATCCAAGAGCATTTCTAAGCAAACAAGAAGCATTTCAAATCAGAATATTGTATCGGGTATGTGCGATTGTATGATTGTTTTATTTCGATTCAATATTCTTAGTTGTTGGTTTATATGTGTTTTCTGCTATTCTCTCTTCTGCATGCCTCATATCTTCCTTTCTCTCCTATGTTTCTACTCCCTACTGCCACGTAACCTCTATGGGAATAGGGCAGAGGAATTTAAATGAAAAAATAGAGCAACAAATAAGAATCATACACAACAATAAAATAAACACATTCAAATGCAATTAAAATTTGCTCATAACACACACAATTGACAAAAAGAAAATAGACAGTAATCAGATTTATATATATTCAGTAATATGGAGAGCTTCGATGCCCTGTTCTTCTTTACACCATATTCTTAGATGCAGAGTTGTGTTGCTCTCTTTCCTGCTTCTTTAGGCATTATGAAAAATGACTACAAAAGGGAAATAAAACTAAAATCTATGGTGGACAGCTAAGGAGTAATAAAATATTAATATCTTTTACTACCCACAAAGTGTGTGAGAGTAAATAGCCAGTTAATGGGAATTAAATCAAATCTCTCAAATCTTCTCCAAAAATTATTCATAATAAATTGCCTTAAATGCTAGTACGTAGCCTTAGTTGGAGGTAATTTGAATAATTAAATAGTTGAGATTAGATATTTCTAACAACATCCTCCTTCAGTATATTGAACATAGTCTATGTGGAAAATTCCTTTGCAGACTCCAATTCTATCATCCTTAGTTGGAGCCCAATAGAACTTCTCTATATGACCATAAGGGATCAATGGGGATAGAAATTTGAGAAATCATTTCCTATCACAACTATAGGAACACGATTATTGTCTTCATTATTGTGCATGCCAAGTTGTTGAACATTAGTGGGATTATCTACAATCTTCATGACTATTTCACCCTTTGATTGTTCACTCTATATTGATTTGTGCCTCCCATTCTTCCTTGCCCCTGCATCAAGATATATCAATTTTCACCATTACAACTATTAAAAATACTATTACAATATTCTCCAATCCTACAAAAGAACAAATTTAGTATTCTTAAAGTTGTAGGGTAATCATAATAGATGAGGATAATATAGACTTTGTCAAAGTAATGTACTTGCAATTCATTGAGCATTTACCAAAATGATAGCCCATCCTTTATGTTATACAATATTCACATAGCTTCAATTTAAGAAAATTTTCGATGATCATATTAGTTCTACCAAACATGTGAAAAGAGTCTATTAATCTGACTGTACTTTTTGACCTAGAAATTTAAAGAAAACCCAACATAATGACTAGACTACAATGTGCATTTATCAAATTCGGAAACATCACAGGATTTATCCATTTCCTACATGGCTTCCATTTAACTGTCATATTTTCAAATGGTGCTATGCTTTCTAAGTATGTGTGAAGCTCATTTCATCTTCAAGGATTTCACTTCTTTTCCCGAGTTTATTAACTACAAACATATGTTTCTTCAAGATTTTTTGCAAGTATAGGTTTAAAAATGTTTTCAACACACTTCAAACTAAATTTAACAATAATAAATAGATTGCAAATTTAGAAAACTGTCTGAGACACACTCCATACAAAATTATGATGGTAACAAAAAAGTTTACAAATTAAAAATATACAGCTGTTTATATACAGGCCCTGCAAAAAGATTGCTTCTTAGTAGTAGATTACCCAAGAACCAAATCTTAGATTTGAATCCTAAAGTTGAAAGAAAAAAAATGTAAAAAATCCATGTATCTCCATGTTACATGTACTTTAGATATGAAGAACACAGCCAAAAACAATGCACTTGAAAAAACTATGAGAATAGAATTCAGCAATGAAAAACTAAAGAATCACATACCCAAATAGCCATAGAATGTACATGGCAACTCTGCTACACATGGGCACCAAAATTTCCTTTGTGATTACCAATATAAATCTATTCTCTCTGCAATTTGTCTTTCCTCCAAAACTCAAGTTGCCAAATCTTTCTTTTTTTATGTACAGATGAACAATTTTTGTTTCAAACAAAGATGGTAGTTCTTAGTTCTTTTGCGAACATACTGTGATATGAAATCTTGTAAATTTGGTGTACTGGCCATCTACAAAAATACCCAGACAACCATGTTTTCGATAACATAAAACTATGGATAAATTGCTATTAAAATAAAGTGGAAGATAAATGCTATTGTTTATGGCTGGCTTTGAAGTCTTTGGATTTGTGCATTTGGAAGTATGAGCGATCACATGAAACACTCATCTTAAATCTCTCTTTATTTAGATATTGAACATATAAAATCTTTTGACAGTGTCTTTATATGAAGACATGTCTGCACAATTATACGTAATTAAAGATTTCAGAAACTTCCATGCAATTAATTATGTTAATGGCTTACTATGCATGACCTTTTCTTTGAACTACTTCTCTGGGTTTCAATATTTATATTCATTTAGCTAGCTATTGATGTTAATCCAATACAAAAAGTTTGTAATTTGATAATGCAGGAAGAAATTCCAATTTTTTGTTTATTTAATTTGAATTGCTTAAAGATGAGTGTCGTGTAGAAGCTTACTCTTTGATTTTGTTGGATAAAACACTCAGTATTCTACCAATTGATAAAGTAGTCATGGATGTCTTGAGTTTTGCATTATACTTAATGCCTGAAGTATCGACACAGGTAGGACTTGGTTATATTGGGGAGTAGAGCATAAATTTAAAGTGGATGGTATTGAGGTTTTCTGGTGAAAGTAAGCAGAGCATCCTTGAACTTTCAAATGGATCCTTAAAACTAGAGGGGCTTGAAAAGAAAGGTTTCTTTTATAAGGTGATCACTGAGGTATATATGGCTTAAAGAATATAGAGAGATTAAATGGATGGAAGTACGCACATGTGTGGCCCACCTTTGTTTGAAAGCTTCAAAGATTTAGATTTGACATTGGTATTCATGGGGATTCATGGATTTTTGATATTGGTATCTATGGAGTAATATATTTATGTTTAATTTATTTTATTATTATAATGCATTGTATGGATATGGACATTTTGTTTGGGATGGTTTAATTTTGGATGAGATGGTTATGTTTTATTTCTTTTAGTTATGTAGGATATCGCATTTCCTTTCTAACATTATAATTTAATTTCAATTATATTATGATAAATGTTAACACTAATATGATTTTGAATTGGTGATGGTTATGTTTTATTTCTTTTAGTTATGTAGGATATCACATTTCCTTTCTAACATTATAATTTAATTTCAATTATATTATGATAAATGTTAACGCTAATATGATTTTGAATTGGTAATGGTAGTTTGAGTGATGGGTTTAATTACAGTAAAATGAAAATTTAAAAATGTAAAACATTACTATGTGATATATGTGAATTGTGTTAGTGAATTTAAATAATTATTATTATAGCATATGATATTTTAAAAGTATTGGTATTATAACTTTGGCTATTTTGTGAGATATATCAATATTTGAGTGCAAGTGATTTGATCACCAATGACTGTAAGACAATCTTGGATACTACTAATTTTATTTTAAACATCTAGAATTAACTTTCTATCTATAATCATGACATCAACTCTATGCAATATACTTCGGTGCTCACATTAAGTATAGTAAGCTCCCAAATATTACTTGGGTTATCTCTAGACCTAGGCCCATACCTTAGAGTTCATTCATACTCGCTTTATCTACATATCCCTTTTTTGGAAAAAAAACTCCATAAATTTTGCATCTTCAAAATTTTTGGAATTTTGTAATAATTATTATTTTATTAGTTAATTTTGATTTTATTATTAATGTATGATTTTATTTTTTTTGTTAATATTTATTGTAGATTGTTTCATTGAGTAAGATAAGGAAAATATTGTATCAAATCATTGAAAGACAAGAAAATTGTATAAAATTAATGTGTGTATGATTTTTTATTTCTATTTTTTATTACTAAAAGAAGATTTATTATTATATTTTTCTATTGTGTTAATAGATATAAGATATTATATAAAAAAACAAAGCAATTTAATGATCAAATAAATTCAAAGAGATTTGATCAAATAAAAATATCAAAATGAAGGACATTTGAACTAACAAAAAAGTCAAAATCAAAGAGATTTCAAGAAATAGAAAAATCAAAACAAACAGATTTGATGAAACAAAAAATCAAAATCAAAGAAATTTCATGAAATTAAAAAATCAAAGAGATTTGTTGAAACAAAAAAATCAAAATCAAAGAGATTTGATTACAAAAAGAAATCAAAGATAAATCATAAAGATTTGGAAATATTTATTATAAAATAAATCAAATAAATTAAAAAAGATCAAATAAATAAATCACAAAGATTCAAATAAATTAAAAAACATCAAATAAATAAATCAAAAATAAAAATAACTTAAAAGATTAAATAAATAAATGAAAAGATTTAAGATAAATCCAAGATTTAATCACAAAGATAAATCAATCAAAAACAAAAAACAAAGAATTAAAATATAAATCAATAAAAAATGTTAAATAAAATAAAACTCACAATTATTTGAATACATGAGGTTAAATTAGGGTTTTGGATAGGGTTTAATTACACTTAGGGTTCAATTATAGTTACAATTCAATGGAAGTTTAGGTTTAAGGTTATGGTCCAAATAGGGTTACAATTTAATTATGGTTACGATTCAATTACAGTTAGAGTTCAATCAGGATTATAGTTAGGGTCAAGTTTAGAGTTTATTAGACTTACTTCTAGCATACATATATTAATTAAATATTAATATAGATAAAATACGCCTATTGCACTGATAAAAATAGGTGCCTGGAGAAGGATAACTCTCGGTGTATTTTATATATATTAATATTTAATATATGTATGCTAGTATTACATATTATTTAAATCCTCTTTCCACCTGAACATTAAATAATTACATTAATTATTTAATTCCACCTTTTCCTCTCAACATTATCCATTAATAAATAAACTTTTATTTATTTATTAAATCCTATCTCCACATTCCTCCAACAATTAATTAATTATTTAATTGAGTATCCTCTCATACACTCTGTCCTCAAATGCAACAACCACTTTCTTTAAGTTGTCTAAACAATCTATTTAGTTAACTCTTCAATTAATTCTCTTAACTCACACTCTCTCTGAGTCAATTGATATTGATTATCCAATCTATCTAGTGAACTATTCAATCTAAATTAGTTCACTCCCTCTAACCCACCTATTCTTCTAATTTAACTAAATGAATAACATTAATTATTTAATTAAATAACTTTCCCCTTTCCAAATTAAATTATTTTTAATTATTCAACATCATCCATTTAATAAATAATCATTTATTTATTAAATTTAATTCATCTTGTATGTTCCTCCTAATGTTAATTAATTACTTTCTCTACATGGATTAACCCTTCTTTCAGTTGACAAAACAATCTATTTAGTTAGCTATTCAATCAATTTTGTTAACTATCTAATCTATTTGGTTAATTGATCAATCAAATATCTTAATTAATACTGTCTCTCAGTCAACTAAGATTGACTATTTAATCTATCTAGTGAACTATTTAATATAAATTAGTTCACTCCCACTCACTCCTAGTCTTCTAATTACTCAATTGAGTCAACTTTTCAATCAATATCTCAAGCAGTCGGTTAACTAATCAATCTAAATCCTCTGAACAATTCTCAACCATTGAGCATGACCTTGCATTGTTGAATCTCGATTGTTCAGCTGAAAGCTCGAAATCTATATAACAACCTCACTTTTTCTCAAAAAAGTATCGAAGAATCAATATAGTTTATGGAATGAAGTAATACTCAATTAACATTCAAATTTCTTGAGAGATTTTCACATCTTCGGTCACCATTAATGCACATTGAATATTTTGCAAACATCAAAATGGAGGCTTCACATTGATACAAACGCAATCCAATATCACTACAAACACAACTTCAACATGGTATGATTTGAGAAAGTTGTTGGTACTTCAAAATAATGCTTTGATTGGTCAAGAAAGGTAAAAAAAATTTAAAAAATTGTCAATATTTTTCTTTTTGTTTTTCACTTCTTTCTTTTTTTAGTAGTAAGGTTTTTTGTTACTAATATCTTCATTTTCAGCTTGTGGCCATTAAAGGATTAGCTCTCACATTTCAATTTTTGGTACTCTTAAAATTGAACAAGGTAAATCTCACATTTCGTTTGGTTCTCATAAAATTGAACAAAGAAAATGTCACATTTCAATTTTTGGTGCTAGATTAAAATTAAACAAGAAAATCTCACATTTCAATTTTTGGTGCTCTTAAAATTGAACACGAAAAATCTCACATTTCATTTAGTGCTCATAAAATTGAAGGAAAATCTCACATTTCATTTAGTGCTCGTAAAACTAAACAATACAAATCTCATGCTTCAATTTGGTGCTCTTAAAACTAAACAATCAAATCACATATTTTGTTTTAGTGCTCCTAAAATTGAATCTTTTCATTTTTTTGTAAACGCTTTTTCATTTTTGTTGATGCACGACTGCCTTTATTTTGTTGCCAATCAAATGCATTTCATTTTGTTGACCACATTAAGATGGAAAAGAAAATTAGGAACACTAAAAAATTGGTGCTTATAATTAAACAAAACCATTTTTTATTTGCACATTGCTATGTTTTTGACTGAAGTCTCAAAATGCTTTCAGTTTGGTGGACATAAAACATGAATTGATATCTTCACACTTCAAATTTTGGGATTAAAAATAAAACTACTATGGATTGTATATTGTGTTTTTTGTGATTGGAAAACCAAGTGTGTTTCCTCTCCCCTCGTGTCTTTTGACAATCTTGGGTGACGAAAAACACTTTGGGTTTCACATTTATTTTATTTCAAGCATCACCCTTAAGAGAGAACCTGCTAGGAGACACATCTTGCAATGGAGAACTCTTAGCGATTCTTGCAAGCACATTTACTGGTGAGATTTAAATAAATGTTGCAAAATTGTAATGAAAGTAGCTTCAATCCGGGGCAACAACATACTACACCTAATCCATCTTTGAAAGTGGAAGGGAATGATTTAATGCCTTAAGTGGTAGGTAGATGGTAGTATCTATATGGTGTTCACGGTTGTCACTAGATACCTTATTGTAGAAGCCATCCTTATTTTTTGAAATAATCTTTGAATGTGGTGCATTGAAGCTTTGCTTCCAAGAAGTTACCAAGTCTGATTTATGGTTTACTCCATAAATTTCATGTAAAAGCACCCCTTCAAGGCATGAGGTAAGCCTACCTAAAAGAGTGTACCTACTTAGGGTGACTTGACTGATGTATGCCAAAAGTTAGTTTTATCATACATCAAACACTTTTCTTGATTTAAAAAGAACACAATAAAACAAACATTGAACTTGGTTATCAAAATCTCAAACCATTTGGACTTAGTGTGAATACCTTTGGAAAGAGCCCTATATTTGCACTCCGTAAAGATATCTTAAACACATATCTCTAAAGGTTTCTGAATATTTAGGCTTAACTCCAAGTCACATTAAAACCAAAGTCAACATTGGGAACTATGGCTTCAGTATCATGACTTTCACAAACTTTAAGCTTTTTTGGTAAGAAAATTGTTTAAGCTATAGACATTTAGAGTTAAATTTTTTTATTATTGTGTTGTATTGTATCATTGTAGAATTCTCAAAATAAATCAGATCAAACAGGACATCAAAATTGCAAACTTGTTTAAACTACTGTCAAAATGAAAACTTGAAACAAATTGAATAGAAGCCGCTATTGTGGAGATTTTGTTGCTTTTGACCTAAAGATTGTCGTAGTTGATTTAAAACTTACTGCTATTGCTCTCTAGTTTATGACAATTATTGTTAAAAATTTTCCACTTTTGCAAACCAGAACCGCAGTTGACTCAACATTTCTTCTATTGATCTTAATATTACCATAGTCAAGACCTATTTCTTAGCCGCAATTGACATAAATATTATTGGATTTGATAAATCTGCCGCTATTGCTTTCACTATTCACCAGTTAGAAAAATTGTAATAGAGATCACTTTTGATGAAACTACCATAGTTTTCCTAAAAACTCAACCACTATTGACCTAAACAGGGCTACTTTTGTTAAAATTATTGTTATTTCTTTCTCTATTACCAGTCAAAGCTTGAAATAGATACCTCTATTGCTCTAAGTTTGATCGTAGTTGTCCTAAATTTCAATTGCTACTACTCTAAAGATTGTTGCTATTGTCCTATTTTTTGGTGCAAATCAAAGATTGATTCAAAACTAGTTAATCTTTTACCTTTTGAGAAACAAAAATAGTTAGACCTCCAAAACACTTCATATTTGAATCATTCCATATCCATTTGCAAAATCAAACACATCAACCTAGTTTTAGGATTCAAAATCAAAATATCAACTTGGATTATTCCTTTGCTCTCAATCTCTAACATATCGACATTTTCTTGCACCTCAAGGCTAGTTGAAGTAGATCTTCAAAAATATCCTCTAGAAAAATAGAGTAACATATTGATCCAAGTTTTCTACACTTTGAATCCAAAAATTAGCATCATCTCCACCAAACATCACTCATACTTTACGATTTTGAGTATCACAAACCATAGGAAAACATCAAAACCTTTGACTAAAAGGTTTTCCTTTACATCATCCTTCTTAAAAATAGAAAAAATACCAAACATCAAGAAAAATCTTGCACTTTATGACCATTTGGTATCCTACTACTCTCATTCAATAACCAAATCTTACTACAGGTCTATTATACAACAAAATCTTACATGAGTCAAAGGTGAACAATCAAACATTATCAGTAGTTTGAGAAGTTTCATATTTGAGAAAAATAAAACACCATCTCAGTGGAGAAACATGACTAACATCTTAGATAAAGAAGAATGAAAAGCTAATCTTGCAGTTGAAAGACCAGCATTACCACTTGTTGCATGGAAAAAGATAAAACTAGCTTGCAAAAACTTAAGCTTTTTAAATAGAAAACCCCCCCAAAAAAGAATCAATCCATTCCATAGTTAGACATCACCAACTTTCCCAAGGTCTTGGAACTTGTTTATGACAACCACGAGATCCCAACATAGGAAAAAGATGGAATCCAACAAGAGTATCTCAAGTGCACCAAAAAAAACACTACCAATGAGGAAACTTACTCATGGGGATATAAACTAAGTGATCGTACAACTCCTCAAATATAACCTATGTTTAAAGAAAACCAAGATCAACCCCCTAGTGAGGCAGAAGTACTTCGTAGGCATCAAGAAGGAATTTCTAATGAAAACCAACCTGATGATTCTCAAACTTACACCATAGAAGGGTATGTGCAAGATCATCATGGAAAAAACAGGACCTTAAGTGGTGATAAAATTCAAAAAAATCAGAGTTAGACAACTTGACATAAAAATTTGAATAAGTTATCTATATTATTTTAAAAATATGTAAGAATATAATCTATATCAAATTGAATGTAGTTTCTAAAATACTAGGTTTATTTTTAAAAAAATCTATTTGGTGGAAATTTGAAATTTTAATGCAGTAGCACTTAAATTTCAAGAAAAAAATAACAAGTAGGTGTTTGTTTAACCACCCTAACCACAATAAAATAATAATTATTTTTTATAAGATTTTAGATATAAGTAGAGTAAGCATGTCCTTATGTGATGCATATTTTTTGTATTTTCTTTCCACGTAAACAATTAATTATAAATTTTTTATTACAATTTTTTAAAAATATAAAAACTTGTATGTTTGAACACCTTAACTTGGTCAAAAATTCATTAAATTCAATTTTTTTTAATCCTATATTATGTGAAGCATAGAATGTGACACATGTTTTGAATTCAAAAAATTTGATACCGTTTAAAAGCTATAGATGTTTTTCAATCAGCCTATCAATCAGGACTTTAGTCATAATTCAAATAGATAATGAATAATAATTATTTATTAAATTCAAAGTAAAGTATAATTTATATTGGTGGAAAGCTAAGATTCTCCTTTAAAAACCCTTTTCATTTCATCAATTTTGGGTAAAAAATAGTCGTCAACCACATACCCTACACATACCCATCATATCGCCACTTTTTGGCCCATCATGATCTTGCACATACCCAGAAGAAGAGGATAGTGAAGAGGAACTTATTGAGGAAACACTCATAGAACACTCCCAAAATCCTAAGATGCAAAATCTTATGGATAAGATGCTCAAGGGATAAATGTAAACCAATATTTCCTCGCACTTGCAAAAAGTAGTGCTAATCTACCTATTGACTTCAACGTGGACATGCTAATAGATCCTAATCTTATTCCACTTGGAGATCAAACAATGGTTAGAAATTTTTTGAAACCAACCACAAATCCCAATATACCACCATTGTTTTCACAAAACAATGATCAAACACAACCTAAGGATAACCCATTGTTGAGACAACCATCTCAAATTGAACAAGCATTTGTGGTACTTAGCTAGAAATAATGCTAATGACCATTTCAAACTTTTGAAATGGATCTTTCATGAAATCAACGAGCTAAAAATAAAAAAATTGGGCCCTTCAAAGTAAACTGGAAGATTTGGGAGCCAAGGTTGCGGAGCTTAACAAGAAAAAGGTGGAACAAAGAGATCATGTTGTCAGCAAAGAAACCCAGTACCAAGTAGGCAAGGACAGAAGGGTTGAAATTGAGTTGGATAAAATGAAAAATATTGTTAAAACTATAGCCGATTAGAACAATCGTATGGCTAGACATAACACCATCATCATCAATGCCATGACTGAGAAATTGGACAAAGCTCAATAGGGATCTTTGGTGGTTGATCTAGATGAAATCAATGATAAAAACTAGGAGGAGGAAGTCGACATTTCTAAGAGAACTAGGGCCAATTTGAAGAGGAAGGCTCCTCCCACTTCGCAAATGATTCAAACCTTTAAGAAGGGTGTTCAAGACATGCAAAACCTAGAGGTTGAGACTATTTTTTCCTAAAGACTCTAGGTTAATCACAATTGGTCTTTTTGTTGGCTTTTTTTGTCTGACCTTCTTGGTCTTTTGCGGGTGGTTGCTGCTTGTTTCAGTTTTTTCTTTTTGTGCATCCTGTTGTGTCTATTGAACTTTTTTGTCCTTTCTCTTATGTTGTAAACTTGGTGGTTTCGGGTCCCTGTAAAACCCATTTTACCCTTTATCAAAAACAATATCAAGAAAATGCAATACAAAATGTACCACAACATAACACAATGAAAAACATGGAAAACATTCCAATAGACCAACAAGGTAGTAACCCATCATAAGGGAAATACATTTTCCACAACACACCTCGTTCATTTACCCTTTCAACAACTTACTATACCAACAAAGGAAATTATCATAAAATCCACAAAAAGGTGTACCATCAACACAATATTAAGGTAACCTTCAAAATTGACCACATCAAGGTGTACCATCAACCCAATACCAAGGTAACCTTCAAAATCAACCAAAAAAAGGTGTACCATCAATGCAACATCAAGGTAACCTTTCACAACACTCAAAACAACAAGGTGTACTATTAACGCTATACCTAGGTACCCTTTAACAACACTCACAACAACAAGGTGTACCATCAATGCAATACCTAGGTACCCTTCAACAACATCCACAACATGTGTACTATCAATGCAATACCAGGGTACCATTCAATGCAATCCCCAACAAGGTGTACTATTAATGCAACATCAAGGTAGCTTTCAACAAAACCCACATCAACATGGTGTACCACAAAAGAACTATCAAAGTACACCCCAAACTCAACAAAAATTTGTTCAACAAACCCAAAATCAAAAAATTTCAAAACAACAACAAGGAGGACCACAAAATTGTTAGGGTTAAAGATGGAAGATATCTAACAATTAAATGCAGATTTAATTAATAAACAGAGAAACTAAAACATGCACAGAATAAATCACAACACAAAGAATTTAACATGGTTCACCCAATCTGGGCTACATCCACCAAATCGTAGCCATCTAATACTTTTATTATCCAATGTAAAAACCTATTACAATCTTGTGAATAATCGCATTTTTCATCATACTATAATACCCATCCGAACCCCTTTTAACAAGCTTAGAAGCTTCCAAATTTTTGGGTTCTACAAAATCAAATTTTTCCCTTTTTGGTGATGCCGCGAAAAATTAGGAGGAAAAATTTTCTCGGGGGCTGCCGCCTCCGAACCCCCGCCCAGGGCCTAGCCCAGCCCT
This sequence comes from Sequoia sempervirens, assembly GCA_007258455.2. Taxonomy (NCBI): domain Eukaryota; kingdom Viridiplantae; phylum Streptophyta; class Pinopsida; order Cupressales; family Cupressaceae; genus Sequoia; species Sequoia sempervirens. The sequence continues at coordinate 309,613,816 of VDFB02086081.1, forward strand.
AGACCTTGGCAAGGATACATGCCGAGGTGTATAGTATAGCATGATCAGTCACCACATACCAACAATCTCCCACTTGGAGACTGATCAGACTCCATACCAACACAATCTCCCACTTGGAGACTGATCCTAGACGACACTGCTGTAATTACAGCTCCCACTGGAAATAAGTACCTTGGACCCTACTACTCTGTTATACTTGAATTCAACCTTGAAGACCAACCGAAGCTGAAGAGGAGCTTAGCTTCTCCCTTTCCACCGCCTTCGTAAAAATATCCGCTGGATTGACATATGTATGTATCTTCTCTAGCTTGACCTATCCATCCTCCAACACCAACCAAATGAAATGATATCTCAACTGTATGTATTTTGTTTTAAAATGCAAGGCAGAATTATTTGCAAGATGAATAGCACTCTAGTTGTCTGTAAACAATTAATTTCTAGCCTGTTGTTTTCCCAACTCATCCATGAAAAGTTGCAGCCATATCATCTCCTTTGCCGCCTCTGTTGCAACAACATACTCTGCCTCTGTGGTGGATAAAGCAACAACCTTCTGCAATCAAGAAATCCAATTCACTGTTGTCCCACCAACTGTAAATACATAACTTGTGGTATTTCACCTGGTATCTATATCCCCTGCTAAATCTGAATTAACATAGCCTTTTAAATCAGTATTAGAGCCCCCAAAACATAAATAATTATTGGATGTACCTCTCAAGTACCTTAGAATCCATTTTACCGCATTCCAATGCTCAACTCTGGGATGACTCAAATACCTGCTAACAACTCCTACAACATGTGCAATATCTGGTCTTGTGCATACCATGGCATACATTAAACTACCTACAGCTGAAGCATATAGTACCTTGGACACATATCCTTAGTCAATTTAACATGACTAGGCAAAGGTGTGCTGACAGCTTTTGCATTCTCCATTTGAAATCTCTGCAACACCTTTTCAACATAATTAGCCTGAGATAAAAACAATTTTTTATTTTTCCTATCTCTACAAATTTTCATACCAAGGATTTGTTTTGCTGCCCCTAAATCCTTCATAGCAAAAGATTTTGCTAACTATTGTTTTAGCTCACTTATGTGATCCATGTTAGACCCTGCTACAAGCGTGTCATCAACATATAGACATAAAATAATGTAGTTGTCATTATCCAACCTTTTAAAATAAACACAATGGTCAGAATTACACCGGCTATAGCCTTGCTCAGCCATAAAACTATCAAATTTCAAATACCATTGCCGAGGTGCTTGTTTCAAGCCATATAAACTTTTATTCAATTTACACACTAGTTTCTCCTTACCTTTGACCTCAAATCCTTGTGGTTGTTCCATATATATTTCCTCTTCCAAATCACCATAGAGAAAGGTTGTTTTAACATCAAGTTGTTCTAAATGCAAATCTTCAGTAGCCAGAATACTTAAAACAATACGAATAGAAATCATTTTAACAACAAGAGAAAAAATCTCATCAAAATCAATACCCTTTTTCTATGCAAATCCTTTTACAACTAATCTAGCTTTAAATCGTTTCTTACCTTCATCCTCCTCTTTCAGCCTATAAACCCATTTGTTTGGTAAATCCTTTTTACCTACAGAAAACTTGCATAATTCTCAAATCTAATTTTTCAGCAAGGAGTCCATTTCTTCTTCCATTCCATGCTCCCACTAAACCTTGGTATCCACCTACATAGCTTCATCATAATATTCTAGTTAACCAGCATCAGTTAACAAAATATTATATAGAGAGGGAGAGAATCTTTCTGGAGGTCTACTTATCCTTGAAGATCATCTAACAGGAGTGTGTGGTATTTGTTGTTGTTGTTGTTGCCCAGCATGAGGAACCACTGAAACATCATTGTTTGGAATATCATCCAACATTGTATAATCAGTTTCTTTCTTTTCATGCTACAACAACAAATCTTTGTACAACACTTTCTCTTTGAATATGACATCCCTACTTCTCACAATTTTTTGATTTTCAAAATCCCAAAGCCTATAACCAAATTTATCAATGCCATATCCAACAAATACATATTTTTTTTATTTTGCATCAAGCTTGGTTCTATTTTCAGAATCTACATGTGCAAATGCTTCACAACCGAAGGTTTTGAGAAAAGAATAACTCACCTTCTTACCTTTCCATGCTTCCTCTGGAATACCACAAACCAAAGGATTAGAGGGACCTCTGTTAATTAAATAAACAACAGTTTTTACAATCTCTGCCCACATTTTTAAAGGCAACCCAGTATGCAATCTCCTAGTTCGTGCATGCTCCATTATTGTTCTATTCATGCACTCAGCCACTCCATTTTCCTGTGGAGTCCTTGGAACTATTTTCTGCCTACGAATACCATTAGAGGAACAATAATCTTTAAAATCTTTGCTGCAATACTCACCACCATTATCAGATCTAAAACATTTTATCTTTTTACCTATCTCATTCTCAACCAAGCTTCTCCATTTTTTAAAAGTTTCAAATACATCAGATTTCTGCCTAAGGAAATAAATCCATACCTTCCTAGTTGCATCATCAATGAATGTAACATAACACAGAGAGCCACAGAGAGAAGATACCTGAGCTGGTCCCCATACATCTGTATGCACAAGCTCCAATTTCTTATCTTTCTTTTGATTCCCATCCTTGAGAAAACTTACTCTCTTTTGTTTTCTATATACACAACTTTCACAGAAATCCATATTGACACATTTTAGACTTGGTAAAACATTATTTGAATGAAGTAATTTCATACCTTTTGCAGTCATATGCCCAAGTCTATTATGCCACTGTGTTGATTCAGAGTCCACAGTAACTGTATGATCTTTTACCTGTTGAACTACAACAACTATTCTTGAACATTGACCTTTTTCCGTAACAATTAAAGTAGGAGGAACAATATGACCTATACAAAGATATAAGGTGCCTACTTTCACACCTTTTTCTACCACTAAGGAACCCTTTGTGACCCTCCAATTTTTATCACTAAAAGTAACAACACAACCTTCATCATCTAGTTGCCCTGCTGAAATTAAATTTCTGCTTAACTTCGGAACATGCCTTACCTCACGTAGTAGCCAATGATTCCCATTCTGCAACTTAATCTTGATTCTTCCCTTTCCAACAATCTGACAGGGTTTGTTATCTCCTAAATAAACCATCCCAAAATCCCCTTGCACATAATCAAGAAAATAACTTCTATGGGGGGTAGCATGAAATGAAGCCCCTGAATCTAACACCCAAGAATCATCAGCATTATCAAGGGAAAGAATCAAAGCATCCTCATCAAATTTATTACTTACCACATTTGCCTCTTTACTTCCTTCCTTTTTGTCTCCTTTTTTATTTTTTTGAGACCAACAATATTTCTTCAAATGACCTGGCTTACCACAGCACCATCAATCCCTCTTGTCTCTAGATTGGGACTTTCTGTCTTTGATTTTCCTCATGACTTCCCACGATTTCCAGAATTGTTTCCTCTCTCCTTTGCTCTGCCCCTGCTTTTTGCATTCAAAACACCGCCTAATGTGGATGTTCCACTGAGCTTTTCCTATGAATTTCCTCGCTCAAAATAACACCAACAACATCATCAAATTTCAATGTATTCAAACAGAAACAAAATTGCTAAAGCCATTACCAAGCTATTCCATCTTTCATCCAAAGAACATAGAATCCAAAGAGCCCTAACTTCTTCATCAAAGTTACTTTACAAATTTAATTGATCTGGGTGGATCAGATGAACTCATTTAAATGATCAAGAATTCAACCCACCTTCTACCATTTCATATTAAATAAATGCTTCATATAAGAAATACCTTATTTCCAGCATAAGGCTTTCATAACTTTGCTGTGGTTTCCACCAACTCTTTGAGTTGTCTTTATTGCTGTAATATTGACGTAAACCAATTGTGCCAGTATAGACAAATAATGCTTAAGAGCCTTTCTATCCAAGATCTCCCAAATTCTCATCCTGACATTGTTGTGGGTTTCTTTTGGTTTCCTCTTCCAATGGCCAACACTATAAACTCTTCCTGATAGAGATAGTCCTCCAACCAGATTCTCCATAACTGGGAGTAGTTCTACCCATTAAACTTCTCTCTAACCTTTTCTAATTCTTGTCTCATTGCCTCAGCACTCAACCTTGAGACTCCTAATTCTAACCAAGTGAGGACCTTTCCTACGCATCTATAACTTCTTACAACCCACTGATACCTCAATTTGTTAGGTTAGAGATGGTAGATATCTAACAAATTAAATGCAAATTTAATTAATAAACAAAGAAACCAAAACATGCAATGTAATAAATCACAACACAAAAGAATTTAACGGAGTTCACCTTAACTGGCTACATCCACCTCAAACCAGAAATATCCAATAATACTTTTATTATTCAAAGTTGTAAAACTCTATTACAATCTTGCTAATAATCGTGGTTTTTCTTACATCATACTATAATACCCATCCTAACTCCTTTTAAATGCTTAGAAGCTTCCTAAATTTTTGTCTCTAGTAAAATCAGATTTTTCCTTTTTCATTGATTTTTCCCTTTTTCGGTGATGACACAAAAAATTAGGAGGAAAATTTTTCTCGGGGGCTGCCACCCCCGAACCCCCGCCCAAGGCTCAGCCTAGCCCTAGACCCCGGCAAGGATATATGTCGGGGTGTAAAGTATACCATGGGTTATACAGTATAGCATGATCAGTCGCCACATACCAACAAAAATTAGTACCAAGGAACACCTCAAAGTAAAAATCAAGGTACATAGCAAGGACCCAACCTACCTTATGCATAAGGACCCAACATGCCTTATACACAACATGGTCCTCAAGGTCCCATGAATACACAATATCCAATTTATGACCAAACATTTATGTCATGGGACAAGAGATCTATAACAATCAAAATTCTCAAGCAAGCACACCAAAAAATGACATAAATGTGCAACTAAAAACACTCAATTAGAGGATATCTGATATACAAATTGGAAAGCTTAAAAAGATTTATGATCTACAAGACATTATCCATATCCATTTGATTAAAATATATCCATGGTACCTTTCCACAAAGGCTTTGAAATACTAAAATTTGACAAGTATAGGGAGAAGGAGATCTATTGAGCATGTGTGTGAGTTTTTAGTATCTTGCATGGAACTACAACAAAATGACACCTACTTGATGAGAATTTTTTGATAGAGTCTCAATGGGCCCTCCATAGACTAGTTCTCACATTTACCACTAGGTATCAGAATATTTGATGAATTGTCAGATAAGTTTGTCAACCACTTCTCATATAACATAGAATAGTACATTCCATTCACTGACCTCTATAAAATCAAACAAAATCAAGGTGAATCATTTGCCTTGTACCTACAGATATGGTGACACAAAGTGAGCAAAATCAAGTTGTCCATTCCACAGAAGCAACTTATCGATGTCTTTATCTCCAACATACATGCAGATATCAATTACAAGCTCACAGTACTATGTACAAGGAATTTTGAAGAAACTATTAAAAAAGGTGTACTTAACGAAATAGGCCTTGTTGCAAGAGGGACAATCAAAATTTATAACCCAAAAGATCAATTCTTTCTACTTCAAATGAAAAACCAAGGATATGGGAAAAAAACAAGAATGTAACCAATGATGGAGTAGTTGACGCTAAGGTTATACACAATATGAAAACTACTAATATGCCACAAAATCATGTACAAATAGCATAACAAGGTTATCAATAGAGAAACCAACCCAATTATCAATAGAACAACCAACTCAGTTATCCATAGAACAATCAACCAAACAACCAACAACAAAATCAAGGATAGGATAACGAAAGGAGATCACCAAGACAATATGACCAAACACGAAGGAAATTTACTCCTTTGGGAGAAAACCTTGAGGTTATTACACACAAACTAGTCCAAAAGAACCTCATCATGCTAAATGATAGAGAAAATAATGAGGAGCCCAACTTCAAACTCCCTTGGTATAACGAGAATGGCAGATATGAATTTCACAAAATCAAAGGGTATAACACCAATAATTGCATGAGACTTAAAAAAATCACACAAGACTTAATAAAAAAGGGAGAAGTGGACATTGAACCTCGTCCCAAAAATAAAGACCTAAAGATTTACAAGGATCCAATTCCTGACCATTATAGGGGAACAACAAAGGAAAAGAACAATATTACTGTAAGACCGCCTTCTCTTATGGTGAGAATACCATTCTAGGATGTATCTGGGATGAAGGGGTTATGACCAAGGACCTGGGTGCTATTAAGGAAAATTTCCATCAGTTCTATAAAAATATTTTCATTAAAGAATGCTTGGGACAACAAGGGGAGGAAGCAAGGGAATTTCATTAAAAAAATATCCCAAAGAAGATCTCTAGGGAAGAATACTCCAAGTTAAACAAATAGATAACAAAAGAAGAAATCAAAAATACAATCTTGTCAATGAGTAATGAAAAGTCGCCTACTGTAGATGGATTGAATGTATAATTCTACAAAAAAAAAAAAGATTGGATAAGCAATGACCTCATCCAAGTCTACATTGAGGCCATTGAGAAAGTTTCATTTGGAAAAGATATAAACCATGGTATAATAAAGTTGATTCCTAAAGAGGGTGACAATTCTCTCCTAAAAAATAGGAGGCACATAACCATTCTCAATGTATCCTATAAAGTGATAGCTACGAAAATTGCTAGGTGGCTAACTCGCATCCTCCCAAGGATAATCAACAACACCCAAACTACATTTATCAAAGGTAGTTAAATATATTGGAAAACCTAATTACTAGTTGGGAAGTCATGGAATGGAGTAGAAACACAAATCAAGAAGTGGGGATGTTGCTTTTGGAATTTGAAAAAGCATACGATAGGATTGAATGTCCTTTCATAATGATGGTACTTAAGGCCTTTGGTTTCCCTAATCTTCTCTATCAAATAATTAAAACACCCACGAATGAAGCCACAACACAGGTTGAGGTGAATGGGGAACTAATAGAGGAGTTTCAGCTACAGAGGTCTATAAGGAAAGGCTACCCCTGGCTCCCTCTCTATCTTTTATTACACGTGGTGCCCTCCATTAAATTTTAAGGGACCAATCTATAATCCCAAAAGTCCAAGGGCTCATTTTTCCAAACAAAGAAGTGCTTGTGAACATACAATTCACTGATGATACAACTTTATTTGTAAAGCTAGAACAAGAAAAAATTTGAACTTAATGGAAAAATGGAGCTCTTCAATCAAGTCATTGGAGCAAAAATGTCAAAAGGAAAATCAATCATGTTTTCATGGAACAACAACCAGCTTGAATGACTTAAAGAATATGAATTCCAATGGGGAGGGCCTAAAAAAATGGTGAGATACCTAGGCATTATGTTTGCAATTGAGCCCAACCTAAAGGAGATGTGGGAGTAGATGAAAGGAAAAATAATCAAGAAGCTAGAAGCTTAGAAGAAAAAGTAGCTATCCATAGCTAGGAGAGTTCAAATTTTCCAAAAAGTGTTGGCCTCATATAATATCTACTATGCCTCAGTGAGGCTATTGAATAGCTACCAAATTGAGAAATCTAAAAAAGGATAAAATAGTTTCTCTGGTCAAATGGAAAAGGCAATAAAAAGAGACATGCAATCAAATGGGAAACTTGTTGCATTCAGAGACAGATGGGAGGCTTAGGCCTCAAAGATCTAAAGAAACAAAGTATAACCCTTGTAGTGAAATGGATCTGTAGAAGGCTAAAAGGAAGAGAGCCATGGAAAATCTTGGTTAGGAACAATATTAAAAATGTAGTCCCCAAAAAATCCAAAGCCTAAAGAATCTACCCATGTACGATCTTTTGTTTGGCCAATTCCCCGTATCACCTACAAGGTCCAACATCTTCAAGAGCCTGTGAAAGTTTTGGGAAATGAGCAAAAAGGCCATTCTGATTCAATTCCTAGTGGATAAGGATCTAGACAATATCCTTCCCTTGAGATCTATCTTTTAAAACACCTTTCATAATAACAAGCTCCTAGTGCTCCTCCAAGGGTGTTCTGCTAAGGAGTGGAACATGAAGGGTATCTCCATCTTTAAGGATATAATCTACAATGGCCAACTGTTGAGTAGGGAAGAGATCTGTTTAAAATTTGATATACCCTTTAAAACTCAAAAAATAACTTATGAAAGATTAAAGCAAATAAAGAAAATAATACTGAATCATAAAAGACAAATCCAAAACAATAATCAGGAACTTGATTGGATAAGTAATGAGAATATAATAAAAATCAAAGCCAAAGGATTCTACAAGCTTGTGGTACCGCCCCTCCCCCACCTTAATCTTGTGGAACAACTAAATTGTTGTTGGAATTTTAATCTTAACCAAAATGATTGGAACAAGGTCTTCTCATAGATATGGTGCACTATACTGGAACCCAACAAATCAAGTTTTAAATGGATGTTCATCCTAAAAAACTGCCTAACTTTGACCCTAAAGGCAATACTAGCATATGCGAAATCTATAAGCAAACTGAAAGCTTTTCTCATTTATTTTTTGATCATTTTTTTGCTAAGGAGGTCTAGAGCCTATTTCTAATTGATGGTGTGGGATATGGTGATGCAAAAGAAAAAAGAAAAAAAGGAAATTATTCTTGGAAGAATTGCAGGGTTAGGAAAGGAAATCTAATATGTATTGGTTATTGCTAACAGCTGAAATATTATGAAATATTATGGTTTGTTCAGGAACCTACGAATTATAAAAAGTACCAGGACATTAGGAAGGCGCTTACCGAGTCTAATAGAAGACTCACTTTGTTCAATGTCTTCCTGTAGGTCTCTTTGATGGTGGAGGTTACCAAAGCCAAATACCAGAAGTTGATGGAGAAAGGAAAATCAGAAATCACCAAAGAGGAGGTAGTAAGTACAAATCAATGGCTGTATCTAAACCCAGATCTGAAGAAGCTCATCGGGAAAGACAAACAACAGCGATTCCCACAAGGTTGGAATAAAAAAAAAAAAGAGGACTAAAGGATGGAGGTACAAGTAACAGTTTTGGCATAGTACAACAAGCAAGAAGCAATATGTTATTAACCCTTTTTGTAAATCAATTTTGTAACAAGATAGGTAGATACACGAGGAGTTAAACGTATCCAGCTCTGTTAGGCCACTCATGAATAGGGGTCCCGTGACTCATTTTTGCATCCTGAAAGATAACAATGTAATTATCTATTTACGATCGTAAATTAAAAATTAAAATTAAAATTAAAAAAAAGTTGGAGGCCTCTCATTAATTTTTACTAATAAGAAAATGATAAATCTACTATCATTTATCTAAATTTTAAAAGTTAGAAATTTTAAAATTATAGATGAAGTGTATGTAAGAAAAAAAAAAAAGAAACAAGTACAAAAACTCTGAACCCATCCCAAACACAGACCTAAATCAAAAACCTAAAATCTAAAAATTAAGAACTCCTATTTACTGTGCAAGATTCTAAAATATACTATAGTATAATTTTTTACTCAGAATTATCAGATATTTTTTGTTGATCGCATAATTAAAGGAAGGAAATGGATTGACAACGAAATTGTAAGACAAGGTTAAGGCAATATAAAAAATAATAAAGATTCGGCTCAGTGTTTCAGTGTAAAGAGGCAAAGATAATGACGGAAGTGTTGAAAATGGGATTATAATAAATATTTTCATTTTTAAAATCTTTGCTGCTATTCGACAAGTAGTTCCATTCAACTTTAGGCTAGCAGGCTCTGTACAAAGCTGTCAACCTCAGTTACACTTCCATTTGCTTGGTGTCTTCCACTTCCTCTTACAACCCAAGATAAATATAATAACAGTCAGAGATATTATTTGACAGATCATCCACTCAAATAGTTTGTGCACACGCACTCTTGATTTCAGCTTCTCCATGGATTTTATAGTAATTTTATGGAAGATTTTATATCACATATCAGTTTAGTTAGATATTTGATATAGAAACACAAGTTTATCATTATGTAAAAGTTGTTTTTTTAAAATAATTTTCAAATTAGTAGGAATTCTATAAAGCTTCTTTCCAATCTTCAACTGCAATTATTCAAGTTTCCAACATCATTGCACATCACTTGCACATGAAATATCTCATCGCCCTCGTAAAGGTATGATATTAAACTCAGATTTTGGCTCTGAACTATTGGACACCAATCCTCACATGTACGTCGTCTCATAACCCCAATGAGGTATAGTTTCTGCGATCCCCAAACACTTCAAACTATTGAGCATCTTTCTATCCTCTACTACATCCATCCCTATCTTCAACATGTTGGCCTCTTCAAAATAGAAAAACTACTTCATCTTTAATGAAGTTATCATTACTATCACCTGGTGGTTCTTCAACAATTACTGATATTCTCTCAACTCTTATGGTTGCAGCAAGCTACACAACAGCAAACTTCTTTTCAATAAGATTTGGAAAAATCAAACTTGACACAAATTTACAGCAACAAGACCTCCCATTAACTCTATATCAAAATAGAAATAATATAACAGCAGCAGAAATACAAGAATGCAACTGCAAATAAACTCATACATCTTTATTCATCAATCACTGTTACATATCTATACATACATAAAACCCAACAATCTTCCTATAAATCAGCTAATTCATTTGACAACAAACTATGACAGCAAAATAGATCTAGTGACAACAAACTAGATTTAACTAAACATAGTGGACACTTAAGCATTATTTAATGACTCATACACAACATACATACAGTTCTATTATGACTTATTCTAACAATTAATAATTATGTTGAAGTGTTATATTCCAACAAAAATATCAGATATATTAAATATATTTTAAATTTTTTTAATTGTTCAAAATAATCATAAAAAGAAAGAAAAAAAAAGATTTCTAAGAGGATACTCAGCCAGCCAGAGGAGACTTCACTACAAATGCTATGATATTGACTTTTTGAACTCCTGTGATGAAGGGTACAGCATAATTACTACAGGATGGGAAGAACAAAACCTTTTATTAGTTCCTTTTTTCTCTTTGAATATAGTTAACATATTAAAATTATACTTATCGAATCGAATTTAGTAAAATCTTTCAATTCAGAAGAGAGAGAAATTCCACTACAAAAATCCAGAAGAAGAGACAAAGATTTGCATGTTTTTCTTTAATTCATACAATTATAGGGTAAATGTTTCAAAACAAAT
>VDFB02086081.1:309625113-309664839 GCA_007258455.2 Sequoia sempervirens
TAAAGGAAGATTGGGATAGTCTTTTGGAATATTTACAAGGTGATCTTCCTAAGGTTGAATAAGAAACGATCCAAATTCATAATGGTAGTAAAGAAAAATAAATATTAGAAAAAATGAAAATTGTTCACATGTTAAATTTAAGCTTAAATGTAATGATAGTATAAACACCTAAATGCATACTTGTATTTTAGCCATCACCATACCAAATCTATGTGGGTATGTGGCGACTGATTATGCTATACTGTACACCCCGACATGTATCCTCAGCGAAAAAGGAGAAATCACCAAAAGAGAAAAAAAAATGACTTTGTAAAACCCTAATTTTGGGAAGCTTCTAAAAGGCTTGTTAAAAGGGGTTGGGATGGGTGTTATAGTATGTAGAAAAAGGCGATTATTTGCAAGATTGTAATAGGTTTTGCACTAGATAATAAAATCATTGTATGACAATGGTTTTGTGGATGTAGCTCGGATTGGGTGAACCACGTTAAATTCTTTGTGTTGTCTTGTTTCTACTATAATTTTTTGTGTTTTATTTCTCTATTTTATTGATTAAATATGCATTTGGCTGTTAGATATCTGTTTCTAACCCTAAAAATCTACTCCACATATCTACTTCAAGCACTAATCTATAGGCGATCTCACAGTAGTATGTCCCAAAATTTGGCCAAAGTAGAACATTGAAATCAATTTCTTTCACCAAATTTTCACTTTTTGACACCTATAACAACTAAATAGTTAAAAATTTGAAAATGATATGAACTAGTGAATTTTGAGATTTTGTCTATAGATTATAAATATATATTAAAAAAAAAATTAAAAAAATTATGAGATTTTTGTGTAACTTTAAATAACTTTTTATAGTTAGTAATATTTTTAGAATGCGGTGTTTATTTGATATAACATGATTTATTTGTCTAGGAAGGATAAATTATAAATTTTTCAACATAGATTCATAACAAAGATATCTAGGGCATGGATATTTTCCATAATTTTCTACAGAATAATTTAATTTGTATAACTTTTTGAATTGATATTAGTTGTAATTCAAACATAGGTTCTTTCAATATCACATAATTTTTTTGTATTCATCCAATTTTTTTTAAATTTTTTTGTAAAAATAAGATCAATACCTAGAGGATAGTATTTTTTTTTAATTATCTATTTTACTATTTTTCCATGTGTGTGGAATAGAGACCTTCACAATTGCTAAAAAAATTGTTTTCACTAAAAAATAGAAAATAAATATAATAATAAAAAATAAATATATTCAATATTATACTCATTGGAAAGCTTACTTCAAGTGTTATGGGCTACAAATTATCTTTTCATATTCATTACATTTTTTGGTCCAAACCAAGGTTGGAAACATAAAATTTTGAGGAAAATGTGAGGCCTAAGGTGGAAATGTCACTTTTAGGGCCATCATTTGAAGGTATACCATTTCCATAATTTAAAAAAAAAAACTTCAAACAAAAGTAATTTCCATAAAATGAAAAAAGGGGATGTTCAAACGAAGGTCCCCTTTTTCATTTTTTGGAAATTAGCTTTGTTGAAAGTGTTTTTTACATTTTAAACCTTTGAATGAAGGTCCACCTTTGAAAAAAGGTACTTTTTAATGCACCTTCAAATGAAGGTGCCTTCATTTAAAAATATACCTTCAAGAAAAGGTGTTTTTAAATTTTCACCTCCATCTGAGTTTAAAAATGTGATTTCCCACACGTGGGAATCGCTATTGTTGGTTAAACCCTATTCATTCATTCTTCTAACATGTCTTGATTATTCAATTATCCAATATAATATTTCATCCTACATTGATTGAATAAATTACCTTTATTTGATTAACTAATCTTACTCATTTATCACTTTGGGCTAATATTGCAAGAATCTTTGTATCTTGCAAGTGATGGAGGAGAGTGGGTTAGTCTTGCATACTAATCCATTATTCATACACCTTGCTTAAATAAAATATACCTCACATATATTCACTTATGACAAGGAAATCCCTATAATACCTTGTACAAACCTAGCATAGTGAACCTACCAATTGTTCAAAATTTGTTAGCAATTATCCCTTAAATTTTCTCACACCATACTTCCAAAAATAGAATGTTGGGCCACAAACAACAAAAAATCAAGTTTTTGGTTAGAATATTGAGATTAATAGGCCATATATTTTCTTACTAGGTTAAAGTATTTTTGTGGTCCTACAAAATCACACACTAATACTTGATTATCTAGGATTCTCTTGTGTATATATGTTTATCTTTCTTGTGCTAAAAATGTACAATAACTTGATTCAAACCATTATAAAATATAACTCCAATAAAACTAAGAAACCATGACTCAATTTTTTAACCAATTTATGAATCCCTTCTTGATTTTGATGATAATGATAGCCTTGTTCATCAGCATGAATATCATGAAGATTGTAGTCTTGTAAATAAAGAAAATATACTAATAAACCCCTTTACAATATTATCTCATGAAATATTATCTTAGGCCCTAATTTACTAATCATAAACCATCAAGAGTCCTCAGACCAAGAACACCCTAGCACAAGCTATCCCACAAATCCAAGTTAAAAATTATTTGTCATAACCATAGCAAGAGAAACACACCATTAGATAATATATTTTAGTAAGACAAATATGTCATGGTTAGATGCCTTATAATCATGGGATCCAAGCTTCCCTTGAACTAAAACTTGAATATCTAGGTAGGGTAAACCTTCCAAATAGAAAAATACAAGGCTAATCCTCATCCAACAAGTCCTAAATTACCTCCTTTAATTCCTAGTCCAATTATCCCCCTAGATTTTAATCCATCAAATCATCCCTTATCCTCTCTTAATCATAGTCAATATATACATCCAATAATTCCTAAACCATCAAATCCTTTGTCTATCCATACCATTCCTTGTCCTTGTCCATCAAACCATCCATCTATCTATATTAATCCTAAACTATAAATTTTTCCATATAACCACAGTAATCATAATCCATATACCCATCCATCAACCCTTACTATGTATTATTCATAAATCCTAATCATAATTCATCAATCCATGTAGATCCTAGCCAATCCACTAATATAAATCATAATCAAAACACCCCATGTTTTTAACCTCATTAAGGAGAAATTATTATTGTGTAAGAGATCCCTTCATGCAAAAAAAACTAAAATTGAGATGAGATTTCTCAAATCTATAGTAAAAATGAATAATTGGAAACCCTATCTCCATACATAGGTCCTCTATCACAATTTTTTCTAAAGCTTAATCAAAACATAAATAATCCAATCAATCTAATAAACCCTATAAATATGAATGATGTGATCCAAGGGATACTAGCGAGGAATCAAAAACCATGAATTTGAGAAGTTATGTTACACCCCACACAAAGATGAGAATTTTTAGGTTATCCCAAATCCCCTTAACATTTCTACTCCCACAAATCAACCCATGCAAAAATATAAGAGAAATAAATTGAAACCTTTCAAACTATCCATGAGATTCAAAATCTATAAACCTCACAAAATGTAAAAAATCCCACTTATCAATATTTGAAGTTGACTAACTACATCCAAGAGATAATTGATAAAGGAAAAATAGATCATAAGGATAGTTCAACCATATTTCAAAAAAAAAAAAAACAAGATCCTTACCCATGCCATGATTAAAATTATATAAAAATCTCATTGACCCTCTCAAAGAACTAACATTCTATTTATTAGGCCTAATACCTTGATCCAGTTTGGTTTCCTCACAAGTGAGAAATTTGAGAATATCAATAGTGGAAACTACCTAATGATAGATTCACATCTTGTTTTAAAATTAGAAAATAACCAATCACAAGTTAAATGCATAAAATCATCAACTATTAAAGCAAAGGACTGGGCCTTCACAAATAAGGAATCAATGAACCCATCCATGTTTATGAAAACAAAAGACTCCAAGGAATCATATACAAATATCCTAATAAGTAGAGTAAGTATGTTACTCTTACTATAAAAATGGGTACCCTTGTCATCCCACTAAGGGACATGCTACCACCAATCCTTTCATTGACTAAATCACCTTGATCAAAAACCATCCACCTCTTGAATCCATCACATAGGATCAAAAAAATTACACACCATTTAAAATTTTCCATAATGATGAATCTATCACTACCATCATGGGTTTATAACATAATATCTCCCTAAGGATCATAAAATGAGATTTGAAATATAGTTATATGTAGTAGAATATCCCAAGGAACTAATTCAAACACTTAAAATTGACGCAGCTAAATGGTCTCAATCCCAAAAATTTCAATGGCCAAAAATATAGATGGATCAAAAATTCCCATATTTCTAATTCCACCATCTAATATTCAAAAAATCAAAACCCCTATATGCAAAAATCCTAAATTGTAAAAGCTCATTTGGGTTCGAAGATCTAATTTTCTAACTCCTAGTAGCTCAAAACCAAAGTCCATTAATCTAAAGCCAAAATTTAGTGGTACACGATCCCCCAAAAAAATGACAATCCACTTGGACCCCAAAATCTATTAATCCCAAATTCTTGTAAACTACATATCCAAGCAAAACCTAGTAAGCTAGAACATAAATTTTGTTTGGGTCACAAAATATAGAAATAGGGATACCCAATATAATTCCCAACATCCAATCATCCAAGAGCATAAAATATAGAATCACTTAAGCCCATGGTGTAGAGAAGAGTGGAGAACTTACAATAGACTCAAAACTGATAAGTTCTCAACAAGACATCAACCCTTGAAATCACAATCATCTAAATTGTTCATCAACTAACACCAAAAAGGTTATAGCCTCCAAAACTCAACAAATGGGCTTATCTTTTAGAGAAATCTGTACATTGGCCACCCAAACATTAGACTAGACTTGCCTCTGATCCCAAAATATTATCCTAAAATATTTCACAAAGTTTCCTTGTACCAACATAGGGAATCATCAAACTGCCCTGCAAAAAAGTTACAAGAATTAGCCCTATTTTACAAAAAAATTATCCTCCAATAACCTTATACTCATAGAAAATCCTTGGAAAGTCACTAATTACATCCCAAAACTCCCAATTTCACAAGCCATTTGTAGATTTATGGATTTTACTTCGCTGTCCCAATAAACCCTCATTTTTCACACAAAGATCTAGGGTTTTCTTAAAAATACACATACCCAAGCTTATGCAGCACAAAAAATGCATCAAAAAAGTCACAAATACCTCGCTTAAGGACAAAATACCATCACACAGGCTGTCCCATCAATACTTTGTCGAAACACTACTTTGGTTCTATATTTTCATAAGGGAAAACACATTTTTTAGTGCTAGTTATTCACCCTACATCAAATGTCTCCCCTCCATAGCCCACAAATATATTTGTACATCTTATCTACCCTCATTTATGTCATCCCACTAAAACACAGGGTCTATATAGTAGGTGGGATGACTAATGTGTCATATTGTCCACAAATAGAGCCTTTTACTGTTTCTAAATAGGCAGTTCTAGAAAAAGTAAGTTTTCTCTCACAAAACACAATATTAAAGCCTCAAATTTAATCCAATGGAAATTTATTCCATGCCCCAAAAAGATCAAACAAATTTCAAGGCCAACTACAGATGGTACGACCTATACAAAATGTTAAAAGTTTGGGAAAACAAAGAAAACACAATGAAATGCAAAAATGGATGATGCATTTCTTAATGAAAATGCATTACAATTCTTCTCCAACCTTTACTCGAGCCCTTGAAGGATTTTAAATATATTTCCCATTTGAAACTAACTTCTTCAAACGTCCATAACTATTATTTAAATTCCCAAGACTCTTAATATTCCCATAAAATAGTATTTTAACAAATTTGCCTAACATAATTTTTTTCCTTTTTATGCAACTTATTAATCCCTAAACTCAAATGACCAGACAAAACCCAAAATTACATAAAGGATGGTCTTTTAGACCTTATTTGGATTGAATAAACTCAAACCACACTAAACTACCCCTTAACTCACTTTTGACCAACATCAAATTATCAAACTTTGAAGATAAGGTGTAGGTGTTGTTGCACCATACACCCCCATTGGAAAAGACTCATGCTTCATGAGTTGCAGATTATACCAACTTTTCTAATCCTTATACATTCTCCATTGCTCTACAAAAACCTTCCACTATTCCATACATTGTACTTTATACTGCCTTGCATTCTTGGCTTTGTTTACACTTGTTTGATGCAGAGCAGAGTGGAGAACTTACAACAGATTCAAAACTGATCAATTCTCAGCAAGACATCAACTCTTGAAATCACAATCATCCAAATTGAATCAACTAACACCAACAAGGTTATAGCCTCCAAAACTCAAAAAATGGGCTTATATTTTAGAGAAAGCCATACATTGGCCACCCAAACATCAAACTAGACCTACCTCTAATCCCAAAATATTGTCCTAAAATATTTCACAAAGTTTCCTTGTACCAACATAGGGAATCATCAAACTACCTTGCAAAAAGGTGACAAGAATTAACCCTATTTTACAAACAAAGTATCCTCCAATAACCTTGTACTCATAGAAACTCCTTGTACAGTCACTAATTACATCTCAAAACTCCCAATTACACAAGCCATTTGTAGATTTATGGCTTTTACTTTGTTGTCCCAATAAACCCTCATTTTCACACAAAGATCTAGGGTTTTCTTGAAAATACACATACCTGGGCTTATGAAGCACAACCAATGCATCAAAAAAGTCACAACTACCCTGCTTAAGGAAATAATACCATCACATAGACTGTCCCATCAATACTTTGTCGAAACACTACTTTGGTTCCATATTTTCATAAGGGAAAACACATTTTTCAGTGCTAGTTCTTCACCCTACATTAAATGTCTCGCCTCCATATCCCACAAATATATTTGTACATCTTATCTACCCTTATTTATGTCATCCCACTAAAACATAGGGTCTATATAGTAGGTGGGATGACCAATGTGTCATATTGTCCACAAACAAAGCCTTTTACTATTTCTAAACAGGCAGTTCTAGAAAAGTAAGTTTTCTCTCACAAAACACAATATTAAAGCCTCAAATTTAATCCAATGGAAATCTATTCCATGCCCCATGAAGATCAAACAAATTTCAAGGCCAACCACAGACTATACGACCCATACAAAATGTTAAAAGTTTTGGAAAACAGAGAAAACAAAGTGAAATGTAAAAATAAACAATGAATGTCTTAATGAAAATGCATTACAATTCTTCTACAAGATTTTACTCGAGCCCTTGAAGGCTTTTAAATACATTTCCCATTTGAAAATAACTTCTTCAAATGTCCATAATTGTTATTTAAATTGCTACAACTCTTAATATTCCCATAAAATAGTATTTTAACAACTTTGCCTAAGATCATTTTTTTCCTTTTTATGCAACATATTAATCCCTAAATTCAAATGACCACACAAAACCCAAAATTACATAAAGGATGGTCTTTTAGACCTTATTTGGATTGAATAAAATCAAACCACACTAAACTACCCTTTGACTCACTTTTGACCAACATCAAATTATCAAACTTTGAAGATAAGGTGTAGGTGCTCCTACACCAGCCCATAATTCCCTCAATTCAAAAATCCAAAAATCACCATGTAATCAAACAAAAAATATAATCTTAAAACCTAGCATGGTGTGTAATTTTTTTTATCATCCCTCTCGGCCCCACAAGACATCTACATATACCTTCACTACCATGCCTCTTTTACCTATACCAATATATCATCCCACATACCCCCATCACATATCCCTTTCATCCAATCTTTTGAATAAGTATACCCCCATATTACCTACCTCCCACTCCATTTTCTTTGGTAATACCCTAGGAGAAACCAATCTAGCAATCTATGATATTAAAAATAACATTTATTGAGTGTAAAATAGTAGTATTATCCACATGAAACTATTGAGATATGGTTTTGTACACCATCGCATAAAGTGATTTTATTTATATTTCTTTTTTGTAATTAAAATAATTAGCTAGGCTTCGTGATAGACCCTTGTTGTTTTGTGAACGCCAAGCGGGTGCCAACCCCCAAAAAGGAGCTAATAATAACGGAACAATTTTTTTTTTAAAGAATATAATAAACATACTTAAGTATTCTAACATAACAAAGTATTAAGCTACACGACTAGTTCCAATGGGGTACACGAAGTGACATTACTATTCTAACCCATAACTCAGACAACAGATTAAACAATAGTTAAACAATTACATAAATCTATTCATTCCCATTTCATCATTTAAAATATCTATTTAACAATAACCATATTCATAACATATGTACATATGACAACGAAAGATACTATAAAGATATGAGGCATTTACATTACCACAGGTATAACACAACTTAACACAACTATTACAAATGATCATTCCCAAATAAATACATGGCCTAAATAGACATTACATCCAAATGATAGTAAAATACAACTGTCTGAACATACATCTCGATAACCACATATACAATTTACAACAAGGTCATCCCAACACACATGGGAGACAATACATCAATGAATACATTACATCTAAAGTATAACATACATTTGGTACAAAGAATTACTGGACCATCAACATCTTCCAAAACCCTACAATAAAAGATACATCTACAACAGAAAGGGAACCCAACGGGGTGCGAAGCACGTTCCACCCAACCACCCCCGTGCTAGGAGTAGACAAGGAAGGATCCCCGACCAAGCACGCCTAACAACAACAAAGACTAACTCAAAATAGACAACTTAACATCAAAGACCACTTAGAAAGCTCACAACGACAAATCCAAAGGCACAACAACAATCACTTCTGGACATAACAATAAAACACCTTTCCAAATTACTACTAGTCACACTCACAACATCAATGAAACTCAAGGCATAATACAAAGACTTCTTCCAACAATAACTAAAGAGAAATCAACAAATCACTTAACCACTACAATCACAATATTACTTAACAACTACAATCACAAATTCACTTAACAACTACAAACACAATATCACTTAACACGAGGTTACAATGCTTCCAGAGAACAGAGATCATGAACATTGCACAATAACTGATTAACTGTCGACATAGGAAGAGTGTCATGCATAAATTGCCATGAGTTACCCTGGCTCAACCTTCCTAGGCTACCGGACCCCCATCCTGGATTACCCTGGCTTGCCTCTACTGGCCGCCGGACCCTCACGCAAAACTATGTGTCCTATCTCATCTCGAGCCTTATCATTCACTTGCTTCACGAGAGAGACATTCTTTATCTTTATTAGTGTGAAAGATCCCCATTAATTCTTTTAGATTATCACTTAGTTAAACTCTAGGTGAGTTGCCCTAGTGCCCCTTTGTGTGTCGTACCCCCACAAAGAGCCACTATCCTATCGACAACATACAAGATACAATACCACAATAGGTAACTAGACAACATAACCTCTCCAATCCAAGGAGGAAACAAAACAAGGAAACTCACTCCAAACATTGGAGGAAACCAAATACGAAAACACACTCCTTCCAAAGGAGGTACAAATCTCATTACCCTCTCCTATTTCTTAGGAGGCACAAATCCATGTTCGTGGAAACCGGGTACAACATCATAGTACAACTCTACACCATTCCCAAGGCGATTCACAAATTGAACCTCTACACAAAACATCCCACTCTAGAGCACTTCTCTGGAAGACTTACATATACCCTCTACCCCAATTTGCCCGACATGGAGAATAAAAGAAACATGATAAAAAAAAACATTCCAAGCAACTCAAAATCTAAAGTTAGGGTTTTCTAAACCCAGTCAAACACAGTTTTCAATCTTGCATTTACTCAATCAAATACATCAAATTCATTTCCCAACATTGAAGTATTTACAACCCAATCATTTACTCTAAATTCCACAATTAACTTCCCTAATCAAAGCGTTCCAATAAATAAAGTCATCTGGATAAAATAATCAACCCTTACTCTACGTAGCAAAATCATCTTTTAAATAACAAATAAATTTCACCTATAAAATAAATCCATTGAGAAGATTTGATTCGATTAAATTTCAAAGCATCTAATTTGTTTATAGATCCCACAACTACACTATATCGTTGCACTACTCAATTCAATTATAATCACATAACTTATTTCTGAATTCTTCAATTAATCTATAAAATAATAACTTGTGAAATAATAAATTTATTTCATAACTATAACCTAAATAACCATCCCATATATATATATATATATATATATAATATATGTTAGAATCAAGTGCTGAGCTCCGGCCTAGGGATTTAACCGATCAAATGTTTAAAGGCTCATGCAAAGGTTGGCTTGGATAGCTCATATATGTATGTAGATAAATATATATGCATGTGTTAATATTAACATTAATGTATATATATATATATATATATATATATAATATATATATCTATATAATAATAATATATATGTTAAAGTAATTTAAAATAAAGCGTAAAAAAAAAACCACGAATTTATATAATACATATTTTTTTAGATAGAAGAAACTTAAAAAACAACCAAGCAGCGTGGCTACTTTGTGGTACATGGTACCGACCACTGTGTATTAGTACCCACCCGAGTGCTTGTCGTGGTCACGTAGCCATCAGTACTGCGTAGCCGACCATTTTGTGTCTGCGTGGCCGATGGTGCTCGTCACCCGACCGATCACCATGGTAGGTGAGTGTACCCGAAATATATTTTTATTTTTTATTTTTTTTGTTTATTTAATTTGCTTATTTCATTTTATAAATCTAATTAAAATTTCAATGCGGGTTTTGAATTCTTTCTTTCTTTTTTTTTTTTAATAAATGGAAATAAATATATACACTTTATATAAATATATATTTTTTTTTAATTTTAATTTTATGTTTTTCTGAAAATATTTTTAATCATGGATATCTATGCAGTACCTAAAGTACATAGGTCTGCAATTATGAAGGTTACAAAATAAGACAAAATATATAAAAATAAGGCATATCTTTATTTTACAGAGGACATTTGAAATCTAACTTATTAATAAATATTTTAAAAAGGACTGAACATTAATTATATATATATATTTATTTATATATCCATATGGAGATTTGAAACAATATTTGAAACAATAATATAATTAAAAGTTTTTCCTAATAGATCCAATATAAGATTGAGCAAGCAAATTCAAACCTATATTAAAAAGGGGTTTTCTTTTCAAGGTAATTTTAATATAATAATAAAATTGATTTTTTCTTCCTAAAGAGTAATTTTCACAAAGAAATTTCATTGAATAATTTCAAAGGGTTTAAAAAAAACAGACAAGTTTGCAAAACACACAGAACTTCTTTCAATGAAATTTATTTTAAGCATAGTAAGCCAAATTTCATTTATATAATCAACAAAATAATAATAAATAAAAGAAGAAAACCTGGAGTCCTTCATTTGGTGACGAATCCAGTACAGTACTCTTCTTTCGAACGTGAAACCCCTCTGTAGCTTCTTTTCCAATTCCTGTCTTTAGCTCACTTCTGAATCTATCTTTTCTTCCAAAACCACACTAATTTTACCCAGAAAACCCCAAACCAAAAACTATCTTTTCTTTTAATTTTATTTTCTAGATCCAAAACAACAGAGCCAAACCTCTGTGTGTGAATAATCCCCTCATAAAAATAATAAATCAAAATAAATATTCAATAAAGCTCTTCTGCTTTCTTTTCTCAAAAAGCCTCCTTTCTTATTGGTCCTTTTTCTAGCTTTTAAAAGCACAACTTATCTCCAATTTTAATTAAAATAATTTATTTAATCAAGATATTATCTGCACATGATTTTTCTAATTTATTATTAATAAAAAGATAATATTTAATTATCTTCAACAATATTTATTTAATTTAATTTCCTACACTTTAATTAACTAAATACTTTTTAATTACAATATATTTAAATTTAACTATTTACTAACTCACAATTAAATCAAAACAACAAGACAACTTTAATTAATTATCTTATCAAATACTCGGACACTAACCATAAATAAATAAAACTCAACAATTAACTACACAACGACAAGGACAAAACTTCAGTAATAACACAACGACTCATAATAGACGACGGATTTGGGAGGGGGACACTTCCAAACCTACTCCCCTTTTCAACTTTTTACCTGTTGGGTTAATTTATTGCTCGCCCTGTCCTGCCGAAGCAGGTGGAATCGAGACTTATTCCTGCAATCCTGCATCCAAATAAACGTCAACTAGCCCATGTATATATATAATCAAACATCCTATCATGAGAAGGAATTGTAGTGTAGCAGGGCACTCGTGAACGAGTGATGCTACACTATCCTCTCACCTAATCTATTCTAACAATTACAATATCAATGACAAACTAACATTTCTAACCAAATTGATCATAAGATAAAATGATACTTAACTACTGCATCATAACTAATTATTAAACCATTGCATTATAAAATAATACTGAATTAAATAACATCACCTTAAAATCATCACATTGACATACAAACATTAATAAACAATTATTTGAATAAACAATAATCCAATCAACACACGAGTATCATAAATCACACTAACAATGTCATATCAAATGATCATGTCCACTAAAGGAATAACATCATCAAACTTCAACCCAACCGAATCAAATCATAATAGTATCATCATAGTATCACGTATCAAGTTAAAGCATAGAAAGTAATAAATCCAAACAGTAAGAGGAGGGGTATTACATTGTTAATTAGGCTAGGTAATTATTTGGGGTCCACTTGATGTTGTATTATAACATTGTATTATTATTATTTATGTGGGAGACATGTGATAATAATTTAATATTGGGGAAATATTAAATAATGTGATGTCTTAGTACCCAATATTAAATGAGGGGTTAGTGGTTTTGTAATCACATGGTTTTTTGGTACATGGTTTCACCTTAACGCTAGTTGTATTTTGTGTGATCTTGTGTCTATAAAAGTAAACACATGTGTAGTGGTTTAGGTTGGCCGAGTGGGTTGGCTGTCATTATTGAGTCTTTTTGTGGAGTGCATTTTTGAAGCATGGCATGGGATGTGTGGATTCATGCTTGGACATATGGGAATGCATTGGAGGGCTTGATGCTTCATAGGTATTCATTGTAACTCTTGTATTACATTATTATTGATTAATATGATGGAGTATGGATGCTTTTGGAGGCTGGGTTTTTCCCTCTTGAGGGTTTTCCCAAGTTATATCTTGTGTTATCTTGTGGCTTGTCTATTTGATCTATGCATTTGGAAAACTTGTATGCATGTTAATCTCTCATGGGTTATGTAGAAAATGATTTAAGATTGTGGGTTTGAATGCAATATTTCCTAACAAGTGGTATCCGAGCTTTCATAGTTAAATTTTTGTTATAACCCTAGTTTGAGAGTTTTTTGCAAAGTTGAAGCCATAGACATGCATGTAGGGTTTGAGTCATTACAAGATATGGAACTCATGTTGTAGGTGTTTGTTTGCTAATTTGGGCTTTTGGGTTGTCAATATTTGTTGGGTTTATTGTAGATCTAAAATT
This sequence comes from Sequoia sempervirens, assembly GCA_007258455.2. Lineage (NCBI taxonomy): Eukaryota > Viridiplantae > Streptophyta > Pinopsida > Cupressales > Cupressaceae > Sequoia > Sequoia sempervirens. The sequence continues at coordinate 309,638,710 of VDFB02086081.1, forward strand.
TTCCAATTTTGGGTGAAAAAGGGTTTCTTGGTTTGAATTTGCATTTGAGGGTTTTGTAGGAGAAATTTCATGGATGACATCTTGAGACAAAATGAACCTCATGGTTGGATTCAAGTTGGCCGAGAAATGAATTTTGACATAAAATTCAACCAATTTTGGAAAAATTGAAAAAAAGGAAAAACAAATTTTAGTAAAAAGCCTATTTTCCTATGTGTAGGATTTTTTTGAAAAAAAATAAAATATTTTCCATAGAAAAAAATTTTGTACCCTACAAAAATAAAAATAAAATCGTTAAAATTTGCATTGAAAAATATTTAAAATATAAATAAATAAATAAACAAAGTTTATTAGGAAAAGGCTATCTAGCCCCCAAAATGGCATGGGGCGTTGGATGCCAGATGCCCATGCCCCTACATACTCTCTGACCACTCGTGCACCAACCAGCTGTGTGCTGTAGGCAGGTCGTATTTGTCAGTTTTTTTTAATTTACAGTGCCCAATATGTATTTTGACATCATTTTTTAAATTTGTTGCATCGTTTTTTAAATTTGTCGCGCCATTTTTTAAATTTGTCATTCATCATTTTTGCTACTTTCCTGACTCCTATTGGTTTCTGCTCCTCCAAACTCTTCTTGCTAGTATAGACCTTACACTTCTCCAATTTGGCGAGCTACAACCCGAAAATTAGGTTTCAACAAAGGTCTTAGAGAATGTTTATTAAAATGAAAATTATGGCCAAGATCTTAATAATGAGCACATTTAGGTTTTAACATTACGACATCTTTTATCCTTATATATTAGCATAATTAATATATAATGTGTATTTTATATAATAAAAAATAAATTATAAATAATATAATTATACTAATTATTATTATATATTATATTTTTTAACAAAACTATTAAATTCATATATAAAATTATTATAATTAATAATTAATAATAATTATATTTTTATATAATATAAAAAATTAATATATAAATATAATATAAAATATAATTAATATATTATATATATTTAATATAATATTAATACAAATTAAATTATATATAATATAGTTATATTTATTATTATATATAATAGTGTTTATAGGTTATATTATTATTATATATTCTATAATAAAAATTATTAAATTTAAATATGAAATTATTATAATTAATGATTAATATATTCTTATATAGAACAAATTAAAGTAATATATATAAAAATTGATAGTTTAATTGATCTATGGAGAGATTAGGAAAAGAAAGAGAGATTAGAGGGGGAGATAATTCTATATAGAGAGAGGAATATATACTAACACTTGCACCTAAAGGAGGTTCAAGGATTACATCAACAGAAAACTATATGTATGTTAATATGTTATAGAGTATGTGTTTGTGCATGGATGTGCTGCAAATTCTAGTTGCATGTGGCTAGATTAAAAAAATAATAATAAGTGCTAAATAATGGAATGAAATAAATTTAGACAAATTTAGAGTTTTTCTTTAAAGTAATTAAGAACTATCTAATTATGAGATATTTGCATTCAGATTTAAAACATAAGCCAATTCAAATGAAAAAATATATTTGTCATCAAATTGACAAAAAATACTACAAATGGAAATAGAATGTTCTCATCCAATTGTAAAATCAATATTTATTTAGCTTTTATGTGATAAGAGAGAAAAGAGAAACCAACTTTTGACTGGTTGTTTCATGTCAACAATCCAAGGATGGTATGTGCCCTTGGGGAGTTATTCTCAAGGTACCATGGCATTTGATCAAGGATATGATAATTCACCTTAAAGACCTCTTCAATGTACCCATTGCACACTTAAGGAGACAAATATATAGAGAGAGAAAGAGAAACAAAGAGAAAAGGGAGAGGGAGATAGAGATAAGATATAGATAGGTGGAGAGAGAAAAATAGGAGAGCAAGAGAGAGGGAAAAAAATGAGACAAAGGAGGAGAAATAGACGAAGATAGAGATAAAGGGATAAAAAGAGGGATAGGGAGAAAAAAAGAAGAGAGAGTAAAAAAGATAGAGATAGAGATAGAGAGAAAAAGAGAGATAAATAGAAACAAAGAGATAAAGAGGGAGACAAAGAGATATAGAGAGATAGGTAGAGATATAGAGGAATAAAGAGGGACATAGAAAGAGGCTTAATAGTGAGGTAGATAGAGAAAAATAGATGAAGGAAAAGAGAAAGAGAGAAGAGGAGAGAGACATAGTCACATAAAGAGATAAGGAGATAAAGATAAAGAGGAAATATATATATATATATATATATAGATAGATAGATATATATATATATATATATATATATATATATATATATATATATATAGATAGATAGATAGATAGATAGATAGATAGATTAGAGCAGATAGATAGAAGATAGAGAGAGGTAGAGATAAAATGAATAGATATAGATATAGAGAGGGTGATTGATATATCTCTCCCTATATCGCTCTCTATCTCTCTATATCTCCTCATTATCTATGTCACTCCCTCTCCCCCTCTCTATCTATAGAGCTATCTCTCCCTCTCCCCCCTCTCTCTCATTCACTCTATCTCTCCTAATCTATATCTCTATCTCTATTTCTCTCTTTATCTCCTCTCACTCCTCTCTCTATCTCTTTCTATCCATATCTTTTTCTACCTCTTTCACCATCTCTCTATCTCTTTCACTATCTCTCTCTATGTCTCTATATCACCCCCTTTCTATGTCTCTCCCTCTCCCTCTATATTTATTGAGCTATCTCTCCATCTCCATTTACCTATCTATAATTCTCTCTATTTGTCTATCTCTTTGTCTTTCTCTCCCTCCCCTCTATATCTCCTTATATATCTATCTCTCTATCACTCTATGTCACCATCTATATCTTTTTATCTCTCCATCTATATCTCTTTGTCTATCTCTTTTTCTTTCTCTCCCTCTCCTCTATATCTCCTTATATACCTATCTCTCTCTCACTCTATCTCACCATCTATATATATTTATCTCTCCATCTATATCTTTATATTTCTCCACCTCTTCCTTTATAAAGAGATATAGATGGTGAGATATAGTGATAGAGAGATAGATATATAAGGAGATATAGAGGAGAGGGAGAGATAGAAAAATAGAGAGAATTATAGATAGGTAAATAGAGATGGAGAGAGGAAGAGAGAAATTGGGGGAGCTAGAGAAAGGGAGAAAGAAGTAGGGGGAGATAGAGATATATGAGAAGAGAAAGAGAGAGATAGAGAAATATGAGAAGAGAAAGAGAGAGATAGAGATATATGGGAAGATAAAGGGAGAGAGAGGTGGAGATCGAGAGATAGATAGGGGGGTAGGAAGAGAGCAAGAGAGGGAGAGATGGGGAGAGATAGAGAGAGGGAGGGAGATAAAGGGAGAGAGATAGGTAGAGGAGGAGAGATAGAGAAGAGGGGGAGAGAGGAAGAGAGAGAAGGGGAGAGATAGGTAGAAGAGGGAGAGAAAGAAGAAGGGGGATAAAGGGAGGAGAGAAGAGAGATAGCTCAATAAATATAGAGGGAGAGGGAGAGACATAGAAAGGGGGTGATATAGAGAGATAGAGGGGGATAGTGAAAGAGATAGAGAGATGGTGAAAGAGGTAGAAAAAGATATGGATAGAAAGAGATAGAGAGAGGAGTGAGAGGGAGATAAAGAGAGAAATAGAGATAGAGATATATATTAGGATAGATAGAGTGAATGAGAGAGAGAGGGGGGAGAGGGAGAGATAGCTCTATAGATAGAGAGGGGGAGAGGGAGTGACATAGATAATGGGAGATATAGAGAGATAGAGAGTGATAGGGAGAGATATATCAATCACCCTCCCTATATATATATCTATTCATTTTTATCTCTCTACCTCTCTCTATCTCTTTGTCTCCCTATCTATGTGTATGTTTCTCATTATCTCCCTCTCTCTCTCTCTATATATATATATCTTTTCTTCCCTCTACTTATCTTTATCTCCTTATCTCTTTATGTGACTATCTCTATCTATCTATCTCCTCTTCTCTCTTCCTCTTTTCCTTCATCTATTTTTCTCAATATCCCTCACTATCAAGCCTCTTTCTATGTCCCTCTATATTCCTCTATATCTCTACCTATCTCTCTATATCTCTTTGTCTCCCTCTTTATCTCTTTTTTCTATTTATCTCTCTTTTTCTCTCTATCTCTATCTCTATCTCTATCTCTATCTCTATCTTTGTTTCTCTTCTCTTTTTCTCCTAGCCTTTCTTTTTATCCCTTTATCTCTATCTTCCTCTCCCTTTTCTCTTCCTTTCTCTTTCTCTATATGTTTGTCTCCTTAAGTGTGCAATGGGTACATTGAAGAGGTCTTCAAGGTGAATTATCATATCCTTGATCAAATGGCATGCTACCTTGAGAATAACTCCCCAAGGGCACATACCATCCTTGGATTGTTGACATGAAACAACTAGTCAAAAGTTGGTTTCTCTTTTCTCTCTTATTACATAAAAGCCAGATAAATATTGATTTGACAACTGAATGGGAACATTCTATTTCCATTTGCAATAATTTTTGTCAATTTGATGAAAACTTTCTTTTTTCATTTGCATTGGTTTATGTTTTAAATTTGAATGCAAATATCTCATAATTAGATAATGCTTAATTTCTTTAAAGAAAAAATCTAGATTTGTCTAAATTTATTTCATTCCATTATTTAGCACTTATTATTAATTTTTTAATCTAGCCACATGCAACTAGAATTTGCAGCACATCCATGCACAAACACATACTCTATAACATATTAACATACATATAGTTTTTTATTGATGTAATCCTTGAACCTCCTTTAGGTGCAAGTGTTAGTATATATTCCTCTCTCTATATAAAATTGTCTCCCCCTCTATCTCTCTTTCTCTTTCCTAATATCTCCATAGATCAATTAAACTATCAGATTTTTTATATATTAATTTAATTTGTTCTATATAAGAATATATTAATCATTAATTATAATAATTATATCTATATTTAATAATTTTTACTATATAATATAATACTAATATAACCTATAAACACTATTATATGTAATAGTAAACATAATTATATTATATATAATTTAATTTGTATTACTATTATATTATATATATATAATATATTAATTATATTTTATATTATATTTATATATTAATTTTTTGTATTATATAAGAATATAATTATTATTAATTATAATAATTTTATATACGTATTTAATAGTTTTGTTAAAAACTTAATATATAATAATAATTAGTATAATTATATTATTTATAATTTATTTTTTATTATATAAAATATACATTATATATTAATTATGCTAATATATACTTAATTACGAAGGATAAAGGATATCCTAATGTTAAAACCTAAATGTGCTAATTATTAAGATCTTGGCCATAATTTTCATTTTAATAAACATACTCTAAAACTTTCATTGAAACCTAATTTTTAGGCTGTAGCTTGCCAAATTAGAGAAGTGTAAGGTCCATACCAACAGGAAGAGTTTGGAGGAGCAGAAACCAATAGGGGTGGGGAAAGCAGCAAAAAACGATGAATGGAAAACTTAAAAAATGATATAAAAATACATGTTGGGCACCCTAAACAAAAAAAAAAACCTAACAAATATGACATGTTTGCAACACACAACTGGTTGGTGCACGAGTGGTCAAAGAGTTTGCAGGGGCATAGGCATCCAATATCTGATGCCCCATGCCATTTTGGGGGTTGGATAACCTTTTCCAGTTTATTGGGGGAGGGGTATGTAGACATCGCCTTGCACCCATTGTATTATGTTGATAGATGTGCCTGTGGCTGCAAGTACCCTGATAGAGGTACCTGTGGTACCCACTGTCAATGATACTCACAGTACCATAGTCAACCAGCCGATCAGCATGGCCTTTGGTCACTGGCCTGGCGGGCCCAAATTTCCACCATTTTAAATATTTTAAATAAATTTTTTATTTAACGTTTTTTAACTAAAATTAAAATGTCATTTTCAAATATAAAGGGGTCGGACTTGAAAATTTTATTATGCCATAATTTATGATATGGTTAGGTCTATACGTAGGGGGAATTTTTTATTTTTGGGAAAATTAAATTAGATTTGATAAAATTTTGAAATCCGCTATCTAGCAGCCATGAGGTCTTTTTCTAGTAGTTTTTTCAAATTTGTATAACTTTTTCCCAGTATGTCATATTTTTGACTTCTTATAGTCATTGGAAAGATGGTTCTGAGAACTACATAGTGGTATAGGTTTGGTTCCTTTATTTTTTGATTTTGACATGTTTTTGGGGCCTAGAAGTCAGATGTTCTCGTTTGCACAGTTTTGGTCATAACTTTTGCATACATAATTAGATTTTCGATTTCGAAGAGATGTTGTAGAGAATTTGTAGTGTACTACATATTGGTTCATTCATATTATCAATTTGTGGTGTAGGGAATGTTTGGTACTTTTTTGATCGCTTGTAGGTGCTTAATATTTGGGGTGTGATTATGTGAGCATCCAGACGAGTCAAGAGGTGAAACATTGAGGGAGTACATGTTTTTATATGTTATTTATGATGCTACAGTTGATTATTAGATTGGTGCTTCTAGGTACATGTTTACAAGTGTTTTTTAGAATTGGGACTTTGATGGTGATAGGTACATAGGTTGTCTTTGGCTTTGAGGACATGGTTTGACATGGTTTGATACTTGGAGTCTTGTATGGGTGATAGTTGAGTGCAGGTACAGTTATGCCTATGATTATGGTGTCATGGATATGTAGGTACATTTGATACATTGGTGCGACATGATCATGTATGTGGTGTTTGATGGTGATATGGTTTGATGTTAGGAGATTGTACTTATCTTCTTGATGATTATTTAGTTCCTTAACTATGATTACTCTTTTGTGGAAATGGTTGGAAAATTAGATCAATGGTTGATTTGGTGTTTGAGTCTTGATGTCTACATGGTTATCTTCTTTGATATCTTAGTTTGTAGTTACTAATGTGATGATGAGTTTGCATGTTTCAGTGGTTTGGATCTACGAGTTATGCATCTTGTAGGTGTGTAGAGCTTATTGAGTTGTAGTGTGATGACTCAGATGTGGACTATCTATATCCACTAGGTTTGATTCATTATTGTTGTAGATTTCATTAGTTGGAGTTGTCTGTTGTCATTTGTGCATTGGTATGTTTTTTCGGGATTGAGAGGATGGATGATTCAAGTAATTGATTAGTCAGTTCATAAGACTTGTAGCATGTGGTTTGATCATTATTTCATGATAACTTGGTACATTCATTGGTTATACACTTTCAGTGTGATCTTTTGATAGTGATGACTTGGAAATTTTGGATTGGTTTATGATGTTTTGTTGGAAGTTGTATGTATCTTCTTCGCTTGGAGATCTTGGTTTGCTCGTATGTTACTGACATTGCAATTGAGCTTGTGTAGACCTGGATGATCTTCATGGAGAGGATGGTTATCATGATTCCATGTGTAGCTCGTATCACGGTTCAGTGGGAGTTGTTGGCAATGATGTGGATGCATCATTGGGTATGGTTATATTCATGTGATTAGAGATATGTTTTCTTGGTTTAGATTATATTTGATATTATGTCATGGTTTACTCTTGATGCTAGCTTAGAGTTTTGGCATGATATGAGTTCTCTTGAGGCCAGGATGTATGTTATAGTGCATGTGATCTCCTAGGAGGAGATGGTTAGATCATGTTGTCATGATAGGTTCTTGATTTCATAGTTGGAGCTTTGACATTGATTATGTGTGATTCTATTTGTATTGAGTACATTGATCATTTGCTTGATTACTTCATGATGGTGCTATGTTGCATTTAGAGTTTGGCATGCAATGATCAGTTATAGGTGCTTGTGGATACTTAGAGATGTAGGTGATGGTTGGATTTCTTTTGTACTTAGAGACATTTGCTTGAGACGGTTACTCTTTGGAGATTTCAATAGGAAGATTTAGGAGCTTTCACCTAGTATGGAATGATAGAGGAGATTGTTCTTGGAGTGAGTCATGATGACTTGGTTATCCTAGAGGAGCATTCTCATTCCCCACTCTTGGTCTACTCGACAGTTTATTATTTGAGAGGTATTTTCCCATTATATATTTCATATGTGTTATGTTTCATGCTTTGATTCTCATGGGATTGAGTTGATTCATGGTGATTATGTATACTTGTTTGAGGATGGTTTAGCATGAGATTATATTCTTTATCTTTCATAGATATAGATCTTGAGCTATGTTAGTTAGTTCTGGAGGATTCATTTGAGGGATGTTATGGCATGGTTATCTCCTTGTGCATTTGAGTTTATGATATCATTCTTTGATGAGGATTGTTAGAAGATGGTTTATGGGATGATTTCTAGTTATGGGGATGGTTACCTATGAGTTTGATCTTCTTGATTAGAGAGGCTTACATCTATGTTGGTATTGTTACTTTGATTCATATGTTGTACTTGATCTATGAGATTGGGTGTTATGGATGTTGTTGAGGATTTTCATTTGGGGTTGTTAGGAGACCATACTTAACACAACATTACACTTTTGAGTTGTTGGTAGGAGGAAATTATTGTTCACATGTTTCTTTCTTCATGGTTCCTTTCATATGCTTTGGGAGAATGGTGGCAACATGTTGTGAGAGATTATGCAGCTATTTGGGTTGCATGTGTGGATCATTGATATTATTCTTGGTACTTCATGATTTCATTTACTTATCACACCTTGATGCATAGTGTTGATTGGTAGACTTGATATGCTTTGAAATTACCTATGCAGTGGGAGTTCCTGGATATGTATGTTCTTCATTGACAAATTTGGTATAGGGAGCTTGTGATTGCAATTTATAGGTTGCATATGTCTTGGCATGGGTTTACTAATGTATTAATACCTTGGAGGTATGGATGATTGGATGTATTAGCATGTGTTATGGATGCTATTTTTGATTGTGTGGGTTTTTTAGTTGACAATAGCTTGGTTAGAGGTTTTGTTATCACTTGGATTTGATGCTTGTGCTCATGGATTGGTGCACTTTCACCTTGGCATGTTCCTTTTCTTCCATAGGTGGCACGTTGGAGGATGAGAGTTCTTGCTTGAGATGGTGGTCACTTTTTTCTTATTGCAAGTATTTTGATGGATCGTGAGAGCATGTTATAGATTCATGTGGTTTCATGGATGGCTATGATGATGTATATCATGCATTGATCCCTTATGCAATGCATACACATGGGAGAATGTTGAGATATGGGGTTGTACACCATTTCATAAAATTATTTATTATATTTTTGTAATTAAATAATTATTTAGTTGTGATACACCTTGGTGGTATTGTTAATCACACTAGGTAATTATTTGGGGTCCACTTGATGTTGTATTGTAACATTGTATTATTATTATTTGTGTGGGAGACATGTGATAATAATTTAATATTATGGAAATATTATATAATGTGATATCTTAGTACTCAATATTAAATAAGGGGTTAGTGGTTTTGTATTCACATGGTTTTTTGGTACATGGTTTCACCTTACAACTAGTTGTATTTTGTGTGAGCTTGTGTCTATAAAAGAAAACACATGTGTATTGGTTTAGGTTGGCTAAGTGGGTTGGCTATCATTTTTGAGTCTTTTTGTGGAGTGCATTTGTGAAGCATGACATGGGATGTGTGGATTCATGCTTGGACACATGGGAATGCATTGGATAGGTTGATGCTTCAGAGGTATTCATTGTAACTCTTGTATTGTGATGGAACCCTCAAAATATTTTTCCTTGTTCCATGTTAAAACCCTTATTGCACTAGGATATAGGGTTACTATCTGCAAAAGCTTATAGTATTCTATTAGGCCATTGACTCCCTATTACCCATTGCTAGTTATTTTAATGTATCTTTAGTCATTCATTGTCACCAGTTAACCGACCCTTCTATCCTAAGTTCAAACCTTTCTATTTTATAAAATCGGGTAAGGATCTTTGAGCTCCTACGAATTTTTTACATTTTATAACTCATAAGTTTTCAAGTTAATTGTTGTCCTAGGGAAGCCCCCTTTCTTAAAAAAACTAATAAGCATGTGCTTAGAAATTTCCCACTTATGTTCTGATGGCCTTCATAGTTGTGTCGCTTATCGCTGATTTATTCATTGATTCATATTTTGAGTTAGCGATGAGTGATAGATTGATGTTTTCCCTTTGAAATCACTCATCGCTAATGGATTTTAAGTTTTCAAAATTGTAATAGTGATGAGCGATACTTGTGTCTTTATGTTTTAATCACTCATCACGGATGGCCATGAAAAGATAAATTTGGAATAGCAATGAGCGATGTGATCACTTGATCGTTGATACACTTTGAATGTAAAATATCACATCAGCGATAAGCAATGAACATTACAAAGTTGTAAATATTTTATTGCTAATTTCTGGAAAAATGTATGAGGAGAATTAGCGATGAACAAGTTCCATATGTTATAACTCCATCGCTCATCGCAGATCTGATTTAGAACTTGAGTTGTAAATTGGCGATAAGCGATGGACATTCTCTAAAGGATTTTCCTTCACTAATATGATAGGATCATATGAGCGATTTATTTTATGATGTGTGTTCTATGTAGGTTGTACGTGTCCAAAATCTGGTACTGACAAAACATCTCCCATTCTGGAACTAGCAAGGTTTGAATTAGTGACACGCGATAGAAGAATAAATGTGACCAATGGTTAGGCTATGGAACTAGGGGCTAAAGAACATCGTTGGGATATTTGCATCACTGATAGAGTAGGGTAGAAAAAAAATAAATCAATGAAAATTGATGTTCACTACATGGAATGAGCTGTGTGGCAAAATTATGAAGATTTAGCATAAAGCAAAAGAAAAGCAATGAGAGGATTGATAAATTTTTAAAGCAGGATAATCCAATGGACTGAAAATCACCACACAAATGCTTCCATCAGAGTTTAGGATCAGCGATGAAGTGATGAAGTGTATAAAGAAAGTTTCCCTCTAAGAAAAAATTGTCTTGTGTACTTCACCGATATTAATGATAGCACATATTAGGTTGGCGATACATTTTGATTGACAGATCGCAACACTTGAACTGACGTTGCTGCTTTCTGTCAAAAAGTTGCTAAGGACATCAAAAAAGCAAGGCTTGTATCACCATGGATGAATTTTTAAGTTCTTTAAAAGCAACGGCTTAGATTTAATCTTGAGTTGTAAGTTATCAACTTGCTCACATAAGGATATTTTGAGTCATTAAGCTTGCATGCTTCAAATTTCCTATTTAATGCAAATTACTTGAGTGATTTTCCATGTCATAATTCATTTTATAATGAATGAGGGTCGATGGCTGATAAGGAAGTGTGTGAGGATTGAATTTTCCTGAGAAATGTGTTGGCATTCTAAGGCAAGTAGGTCTGTCATGATGACTTGAGAGTCTGAGGGGTTAAGTTTTTTTGAGCCTAAGGGAGGTCTAGAGAATAAAAATGGAATACATGGAGCTCTTGATTCACTAAAAATAAGAGTAGGGTTCAGGAAATTCAAGGAGTATAGTTCTAGGGAAAATTACCATCCAAAGGAGCAGATAGTTTTAGAAGAACTAGTCAAACACAGAGAGAAGAGGATGGTGAAATATAAAAAGAGGGAATGGATGGAGAGTGAACATTATAAGGCGTATCCAAAGGAATGAAATTATCCATGTGAGGTTCTTAATAACCCTTCAGACAATGAGGGTGACACTGAATTAGAGGGAAATTATTAATCCCTCTCGCTGGTACTATCGAGGAATCTAGACGAAGTGGCGGTGATAGTTTCTCCGTTCCCACCACAAGCAAAACGTGGGCGAATATCCTCTAGGATTGATGACTTAGAGTGATGATTGTGCCCTTTTTTTTTTGGATAAAACCATGCCCTTTCTGTTAGGATTGTCCTATTCAACACTCATGTGATTTATTGTTTCATGTGCTAAGGTGGAATGTTTTCGGGCTAGTATATAGAAGCACCAGACTAGCAAACCTTGGTGGTGCATATATTGTATCTGGAAGATATATAATTTTGTGCTAGAGTTGCTATTGGAGAATCTTCTTTGGTCAACAAGGATGAGGATTCAACATGGTTACAACAAACTCTACCTTTTGAGGAGTTGGCGTGTCTTCATTCAAGGAATGTGGAAAGTGGTCTTTTACTCTTCCATTTTCTTAAACTGATTCCATGTAATAAACTAGGAATATCTCAAATTCTGGTTGGAATGAAATGGAATGAAATGTAAATGTAATTAAGCTTGATGCTTGTTACTCCCTTATTCTATAAAAGGGATTTTAGGGCTTATTACAGAGGTAAGATTCTAAAGTCTTAATAGAGTTCTAGGTAAGGGCTAAGTTCAGAAAGAAGTTCAGAAAGGGCACTTAGAATAGAATTCTGAAGTAGACCAGTTATTTGTCTTGGATAAGAAGTCATGTATGTAATGATCTTAAATGATTTTTATAGAAATTATTGATATCGAAACAAATATCATTCAAGGAATTTATACTCTCCTATGTATGTTCTTTGTAATGCCCGTCAAGCTAACCCCAAAGGACAAATAAACAATAATTATGCACAATTTTTTTAAAAATTAACCTAACATACATGTAATACACATTAAGTCATGACAAAATTTCATTTAAGTAGATTCACTAACACATACATCCCTTGGGGTACACGAGGAGTCATTACAAGACTTAGATCCACACAACGACAATAAAGAATAAAAGCCAAAGATATAATCCATAACAAAGTAAACATTAACAAATGTAACACATACATGATATATCATTGATAAGAAACCATTTTGTGTACGTAAATACAACATATACATGATTAACTCAACACATTGAATAACAACTGCCATGGCCAATATCCACACAAGGTTTAACGTTACATTACAGTACAATGTTCAAGAGGTACAATGATACAAAAGTGTTTCCAAATATGAACGGAAACCATACAACAAGATAACATGATACAAATGAACATAGGAATACATAGTATCATAACTGGCTCCAAGACGGATACAACTCTGAGTCGCCGCAACAGCACCAATCCGCACCTCTTGATCCTCGACTGGGGACCCAATGGGGTGCTTAGCACGTTCCACCCGACCATGTGGTCCGAAGACCCACCCCCCGTGCTAGGAGCTAACAAGAAAGAGACCTCAACCAAGAACATCCAACAGGGAACCACAAGACTCAACGCCATACAAAAGTATCATAAAACTCAAGGATTACAATGACATAATCAACCACATCCAAGAGTCATAAATCTCATCACATTAACCAAAGCAATAACTAGTAAACAAGTAACCAAAGGTTGATCATGAAAGATTTCCAAACAAACTGAAATAATAAACAAAATATAATTCCAGAGTAACTGATACAACAATCAAAATACAAATTCCAAAGGCGCACCAAAAATAATGCACAAGGGTGTCTAGTGGAGAGTGTCATCGCATAGCTCTCATGGGATCTCTTTGGCCCTTCCTCCAACTTGAGGTGCCGACACCCATCTATGGATCTCTTGGCTCTTCCTCCTACTTGAGGCGCCGACACCATAGGGTAGCTCATGTGGAGCCAATAACCTCTCATGGGGACAAGGTTATGACTTTTCCAACCATGACCTTCTCAGTCTATCATTAGTCTATGATAGCCCTAATGCATAGACGAGGCATCCAATATTTATTATCTTGTGTGTTTTACTGCCCATCCCCCTAAATTCTATTTTTAGGTTATCACTTGTTATACTACTCTTACGTGGGTTCTCCTATGCACTTCCTCTTAACCGAGGCACCAGCCCCCACGAAGAGCCACTCTCCCTAGAGACCCAACAAACATCAAAACCAAGGGTTGTACCATCATAATTTGAACATAGAATCACAACATAAAAGCATGTGAGGAATTACCCATCTCGCTAACAACACATAATCAAAGTCTCAACAATTCTCATACAACCCTTTTCAGAATCATGATACCAAAACACTTCCCACATCAAGGGCACATAAAGAGAGAACATTAACTGACAATTCATCTCAAGCCTCTGGAAGCCAAAAAGAATGAAAACCCACAAACGAGGGTAAAATGAAGCAACAAGAGCTTTTCCCCAATAATTCCAACACAAGGATAAAATTTCCCTCAAATATGAGATTAACTCAGAAAATCCACACAAAGAAGGTTTCATCAAACCCCATCCACAACTCAATCAACCCTAAAACACAATTACAATCCACATATCAACAATGGTGTCACCTTGAAAGAGATTCACAAAAGAAAAATCAACTTTTAATTTAATAATAATCACTCAAAATCCAAAAGCCTCCAACTAGGAATTCCATGGGAGACCTCAATTTTCTCCTCACAAGAACCCCTTATAGTGGCACGTAAATCACCTTCATAAAATCAGCAACATGTAAACAACAACAATTATCTATTCACATCCTCAATTAAAAGAACCAACCTACTCAACAACAAAACAATTACAAACTCAACAACACAAAGTTTCCCAACATTCTCAAAGACATGACTATAAGAGAGTTATCCCATAAATTTCTTCATTTCAAAATAACACTAGAGCACGACTCATTACATAGAATCTCAAGATGATGTTAATCGCAAAAGACAAGTGAAAAAATAATAAGAATGACATCAAAATGAAATCTTCAAACTTAAATAGAGCTGACATTATCAATTAATACAAAAAAAACAAATCAGCCAATAGGGCATCTAAAGGAAACCTCCATATTCTCCTTACAAGATACCCTTACCAGTTGGCAAATAAACATCCTTCAACAAGGTTAACAATCATGAGAACAATAGCAATAAATCGAGCACAACTTGATATGAAAATCAATCCACTCAATCATTAAGAAAGAGACAACATTTTCACTTTTCACATCACTCTCTATCCTAGCCACATAATTCATTTGGAAGACAAAATAACTATAAAATTAATAACATACCCATGATACCAATACTCCAAGCATATATGTTCACAAAGTATCAACACTGAACAATTAAACATATAATCCTTCACAATCTGCTCTATTCAATATTTCAACCATAAAATATAACTACTTTTAAGACTCAAAGTACACCGATTAACTTCCTATCATTAACTTAATGAAGACAAATTATCCCATAACTTGTTTAGCATCAATTATTTCATCTAAAAACATGTTGCAAAAGTTATTATTCTCTCTATTCATTTTGATCATTTACTAACTCTATGTTTTACCAAATCTTTTATTCTTTTCTAAAACTAAGGTACACATAAATGTATGCATTTTATAGGCATTTTGTTGTTAGAAATACAATGTTTCAACTCTAAATGTTGTAACTATGACAGGTTGCCAAGTATATTAGGAAGTGGATATTGGACTTTGGAATTATTGCCATCTACTTGCATTATTATCAAATCACAAATGTAATCCACAAGGCTGAAGGATAGGAGAAAGGAGAGGTGTAAATACGTGACTTATGAGAAAGAGAAATAATGTATAACTTATTTTTTTTTAACTTGACGCATTTTTGTTTGATGGCGAGTTTCCAGAGACACGCTCCAGTTTGAAGTTTAGAAATTAATCTTCAGCACGATCAACGGAAAGCTCTCTATTATGTTAGTAATTGACAATATTTTATTTTCAAGTGCTGGAACTGCGACAGATTGTCAGAAGAAACAAGCAGGATATTTAAATCTTTAACATTTCCTATTAAGTTCAAGCGCTGCAAATGAGACAGGTTGACAATGAAATCAGAGAGATTATTTAAACTTTTTCTTCTTTTTTTAAATTTCTTGTTATGTCCAAGCGCCGTAGCTGAGATAGGTTGCAAAAGAATCAAAGAGTTTATTTAAATCTATACACCCTACCATGTTCAAGTGCGGCAACCCTATAACAGATTGCTAATGAATTCAAGGAGGTTATTTATATTGTGAAAATATTTTGTTTTATTTAAGTGCAGCAGTTGTGGTAGATTTTCAACAGATTCAAGGAGATTACTTAAAACTTAAAACTTATTTTGAACGCTTGATCTAGATAGTGAACTATTTGTCAGGATACCAGAGAGGAAAGTTATGATTGCAAGATATGCACAAATGGTATATCATGGGAAGAATTTAGAAACTCTCAAATAAGATGTGATAGGTAGGTGTGAGGCAAATCATGGAGTGACATCCAATTCAATGCTTTAATTGCATGAAACTTTATCTAATTGTATATCGACCTACAAGGCCAGAAAATGCAACTAGATTTAACTTGAGAGAATACACTAATGTTATGTCCTCATTTGATGTCGATGACAAAGATGAGAGGGTGAAATTAAAACCAAGGCTGAGGTAATTGGAAAATGGACTGTAGTTAAAACCTTGTTTCCTAAACATGAATTCCATCTCCCAGTAATCAAACCGATTGCATGTGAGTGCAGATTAAACGAATAAATTAATATGCTCGAAAACAAAATAATATCGATGTTGGGGATGATTTAAATAGCATGCAAGAGGGCGTAGAACCTTCGACACATCCATCTAACCACCGGTGAGTGAATATCTAAGCGATATCTAATGATTTCGTTGTGGATTCATCCTAATTGATTCTGAATAAGAAGGATCAATATCCGGTTTCAAGCAACATGCATGATGGTTATAAGCAAGGACGCATTGTATCCATAACAGGTTTTTACTGTATTCAGTCTTAAGAAAGAAATGGCTTCTATAGGGAAATATTACTCCACATTCAATGACTTTTAGAGTGGCATTTAGAACTAGCCATCGAATACTCAACAAATTACCATAGAAATTAAAGAGCAACTGCCCATTGTATGCACATATATATCACCCGATTATTTTACTATTTGGTTGATGCGTAATACACTTCAACTACACATTTCTATAGTCTCAAAGCATGTTTTGACACACCAATTCCATAGATATTAACAACCTTCAGAAACATATTCATAACATTTACTAGAGTATCGAGTACCGTCTACAATCCATCTATAATTGTTATTATACGAAAACTTACAATTAAAAGAGAAAAAGAAAAGCAGTGCAACCATTAAACGTTACAAACACAATCTAGTAAGATAATAGCAATAAAACCTCTTTGATGCACTTGACAGAATAGGAATCTTGACACATAGCTCTTCCCAAATTCCAGCTTCCGCCCTTCTCTCCATTTCTCCCCTGATAAGCTATTATACAGGACTTTGCATTCAATCTTTCGATAGCAATCTTCCTTTCCCCCGATCCTCTGCCCAAAATCTCTTCAAAAAGGCAGATCCCCCCGTTCTCAAAAGAAAAATCTAATTTAAACTCACAAAAAAATTTCCACTAAAATTTTCCGTTTCCTTTTTGACATTCGTTCAGTCTATGCATTCTCATGCTTTTACCTTTTTTATCTTTTCTTTCCTTTTTTATTTTCTTTCCATCTTTTCTTGTTTTAAAACACTTCAGCTTCCTATCTCCTTATCCATTTAAATTTCTTATTAAAATAATTATCTTTTCATCATTATTAAATTACAAATCACATTATTTTCCTATATATAATAATTATCCCCCACAAGATAATCTTTTATAAGGTTAAATTAATTTAATTATTTAAAAATAAACGTGTAAATATTATTTCACAATATTGACTTGTTATATACAATTTCACCTCTAATTTTATTTAAATTATTTCATCAATATGTTTAATATAATAATTTATTTAATTCATCCCTAAATGACAACATCTCCACCAATTAATTCAATTAACTTGCTTAACAAAGCCATTAAAATCTCACTTTAACAACATGAACCGACTAAATAACCAACAAGACCACAAAACACACTTAAGCAAATATCCAGGAGGGCCACAAATGGACAGGCACTACATTCTTTATGAAGTTATGAATGAGAAATACTAATGGTATTATCATTTGTCTTCAAATATTTCATTTGAATTTATTATTTCTTTAATTCTCAAATTTCAACTTTAATTTAATTAAAATGCTTGAATAGGGTTATAAACTTTGTAAGGAGTGGCTTAGGATTGCTAAGAAGTGAATGTTTCTTGCACATTGAGTTTTCATAGATGCAAAGCAATATAAAAATAATTTATTTCACCCTTAAATGAGTAATTTGTATATTACTGATCCTCTTGTGTACTCGACTTCGTTGCTCCAATTGATTAGAAACTAGTCATTTTTTCAGAAATTTTTGCATAAGATGAGCCAATAGTGTTCCTGGCTCTAGACTTCTAAGAAGATAATGCTTAAATAGAAATTCTCTTCAAGGGTAGTAGAAGTGGAATTATTTTCAATTCTTGGCAGATAGCTAAATCCTTCATTTGAAAATCTGCCCAATCTTCAGTGAAAGTGATTGTATCTGCTATAAGAGGAATTAATCTATGTATAAATGCGTTCTTAATTGACTATATTTCATGAAAACTTGATTGGGATTACCCTCCTAGGTTTCACAAAGCCTGAAGTGAAGGAGTACGGACTTTAGAATCCTATGCTCGTTGTGTTGGCCACTAACCTAACAATTCTTCATCATAGGAGTTGGCTACTTCTCAGAGGATTGTTCGGTTCTGCTGGAAAAATCACCAACATATTGCTTTATTGTTGATTAATATGATGGAGTATGGATGCTTTTGGAGGATGGGTTTTTCCCTCTTGAGGGTTTTCCCAAGGTATATCTTGTGTTATCTTGTGGCTTATCTATTTGATCTATGTATTTGGAAAACTTGTATGCATGTTAATATCTCATGGGTTATGTAGGAAATGATTTAATATTGTGGGTTTGAATTCAATATATACTAATAGAAACAACTCTCCACAATATAATGTTATCATCTTACAATGGAAGTAGATGCTTGAATCCAAAAAATGCAAAAATTTAAAAACAATTAAAAATTTTAAAGAGTAACTTGAGGAAAGAGTGTTTAATGATGAAAACCATTCCCATAGTGGTTTGGTAAAGTACCATGTTAAAAAAACCCATTTTCAGATGTCATGTGTAAATTTATTACCTATGTGTACCCTAAACTTTTGGGCAAGCTTCTTCCACTCCCTCATCTCTTTCATCCTTCATAACCATAAGCGAATCATTCATTCTATGCCATCTTATCATCTCACATTCACATTTTTATCCTCATACACTCATACCTATCACCATACTTCATTTTGACCTTGATAAGGAAATGGACAATATTTTTCAACATGTTTTCAGTAATCCCTTACTATATCCACGCATAAGAATCATAAACGAGTGACATAACAAATTAAGGGAATATCAGTCATGTGAAATATATTCCTTGTAAACTATGTCATTCTTGTCCTCCCCATTTCCCTCTCATATCGTATCCCTTATCACCATCCATTATATCATCCTTGTATCCATCTAATGCCTTCACCCTTAGTGTTAAAGCATGTTTTTTCCTTAAACAATATGAATTTTAGGAAATCCTATACATACCACCCAATATATCTAAGCTTGACATAATATCAACAATCCTAAACTCTATATGCTCAAGCCTTTAATATTATGATCCCCTATCTAGTATTCACTCTATGTAACACACCCAAATCTAATGAATATGTCTAATAACATCTAAATCCATTCAATACAAGAATTCCATGAACCATAGCTCCTCATTATCGAACCAAACTCACAACACCAATTAATATTGATAAATCTCACAAAGAAACCCATAACCTATATATAAACATCTATAAATTACATCCTTGATCTTGTTGAATTTTAAACCTTTTTTTAATCAACCAGTCATAATCATTTAGATATATTAGTCTCAGTCCTTGCATTGTTCTTAGGATATGCATTATGAAATAAATAAATTAATAATCTTCATCAAATCAATTAATCATTTTCCTTTAGCTTGATTAGGGGAAAATCTTTTTTGTATTTGTATCATTTGTGCATGCTTTCTTTCCCACTTGTGTGTGTTTATTGTTTATCTTACATTTATGATTTAATATTTGGTGTACCTCATGACCAACATCACCATCATGGTCTTCCATATCATGGTATATCAAGTCATATTCCAACTTGGATAAAAATTCCTCACACATGTGACACATCATAATCTCAATCATCATAAATTGATACTTAATGTCAAGTGCTACAACAAATTTTAATTTCCCACCATATTTAATCATATACCTACATCAAATTTCCATCACATAATCTAGACCATCTTCATCTTCCTTTCTATAACTCTTATTATACTCATTTTATAATGTTCACCCATGCCTAATATTATTTATACATCTCCTCACATCCTAAACTTCATACATTTAACCATATCCCTTCCCCTTCTTTCTATCTCTTAAATACTCCTCTCATCCATGCTTCACCCCTTCAAACCTAGTTCTCCTTTTGAGAGACAACCTAGGTCTTTTTCAACCACCTTCTCTCTCAAGGGTGACTCACTAACCCTTATTCTTATAAACAATTATGGTATCTTATCACCAATGCCATCCCATTAAGTGTCTATACTTATCTTCTTTGAAATGAAATTTCTTCATTTCATCATGATTTCATCTCAAAGAGGGGAAAAATGTAAACACATAAAATTAATGTTTTCATTTTAGGTGTTATCATACCTAATCTATCCCATTTGTCCACTTCTAATACTAATATATTCAATTTTTCTTAAAATAAGTCTTAACTATGGGTAAACCCACAAAATTGGTTAACAATTCTAGTGAGGAAGGAAAATTGCAAAAAACACCCCCATGGAAAAAAAATGATTTTTGTGGGTTTGAACGAACATTTGGTTCGAGCGAACCTAAAGGGGGTTCACTAGAACCCTCCTTAGAGTGAACCCATTAAATGTTGGGTCCCACCATAGTTCTCATTTCTGGGAAACAAAACAAAATAAAAATTTTAGAAAGGGGGTTCACTTGAACCTTAGTTCACAACCAAGTTGAGGAACTCCAAGGGGGTCGCTTGAACGCCTTTTCCCCCCCCCCCTCTAAAATCTAAATTTTCCCTTCAAAGCCTGCTGAGGATGAAAATGAAGGAGACTTCCACATACCAACTAGATGATGGCACCTAGAGTCCTTAGCCATCCAACAAATATAATTTTAGTATTTTTGTTTTATTATGTATTTCTTTTTAGTTTGATTAAACATAGGTTTTCACCTAAATAAAGCTCTTTGTTCGCATTGGAAAATAGCATATTATCATTTTATTTTTTTTAAAATATCAGTGCACTAGATATTGATGTCCTTGATCCAACAAAAAGAATTTTGATACATACAAAAAAGTTGCTGTATCGGTCCATCTATGTTTGAATTGTAATTGGTTTGACTTCAAACTTGATTAAGGAAAGATAATTGTGAAATGCTATGAAACCAATTCCATGCACTAGATAATTGTAGTTAAAATCTAAATTCGAAAAAAATTGAATTTTATTCTTCATGGAAAAAATGTTGTGTTATATGGTGAGTGTCACTCCTTAAAAATGGTGTTTACTGAAAAAAACTAGTTTTCAAAGAAGATGGAAAAAGAAGTGCAATCCGATTCCCAGAATTTTGAAAATAAAATATTTAGAATCTACAAAAAAAATGTCACAAATCACTAGTTTGCATCATCTTCAAATTCCTCACGGTTTAGCCGCTATAGGTGCTCGAAAGTGAAGATTTAGTTATAAAAAATCAGTCCAGTGTCCAGCTTGGCCAAAAATTGTAAACCAATATTGTGGGATCACCCCTATTTAGTTAATCAATCTAACATTTTATCTAGAATTAATTGAATAGATTTTCTTTATTCAATTAATTAATCTAACTCATTCAACCTTTTCCTTTAATGTTCTCAACTTAATTGAATAAATCACATTAAATTCAATCATTTACCCAACATTCTCACATAAATTAAATAAATACGCTTATATTTATTTAATTCCTCTAAAATACCTCTCATCATTATTTGAGTAAGAAAATCAAGTATAGTCAACTAATTAATCATCTGTACATTCCTCCACTACATTTGATTAAAATTATAAAAGGTCAACCTTGCACAAGGTTCCAAAATCTTGCACAAGGCTCCAAAAATAACCCTTTCAATCTCTACCCTTCATTGATATTTGATGAAATTTCCACCATCCATCTCTCCTCGATTGTTTCCCTCATCATTTGCATGAATCACATGCTAGAAATTTTCATCTTCTCATCATTCTCTACATGGAAATAAACCCTAACTGTCCATCTCATAAGATCTAATCTTATCCATCCATACAACCTATCCAAATCTATAAAGTGAGCCATCCCCAATCCATTTTCAATGAAGAATATTGGATTCCACAAGGTTATGTTACATAGTTAAGAAACCACACTCTACTTCAAAAATCAACCATCCTTTGGAGCATAATACCTAGGTCATCAAAGATTTGTATGGTTAGAGATTTCATATTTTTATGATTATTTGAATTTATTTTTCTTTAATCCAAGGTGCATTCTTGATATGGGTTAGGATTCACATTTCATGTTTGGTTATTGTTATTTTACCTCATATTTTAGTGTTCATAGATACACTAGCAAATCTTCAAGATTTCACCGACACAATTCCTTGATCTTTCTTCAATGATCAATGAATTGTAAATCCAATCATCTCTATCATCAAAGAAAGAACAACTAAATGAACTATTAATGAATTTATCAAACTAAATAATTTCTTAAATATTTCTAAGGGATAGCTTCCAACAAATAATAAAATTCTTAAAAATATTTTGAATACTATCATTTTAAGGGATATTCATTCTATAATTACATGGAATTAATTCTAATGTGGTTAAGGAAGCTTTAGATAGCTTATTAGAATATTTACACGACGATCATCCCACAAAGGAAGAATATAATATCCATAGTAATAATGATAGCAAAGAAAAATAATGATAAAAAAAAATGATAGCTATTCAGATGAAAATTACACTTGAATGTAATGATTTAATAATATATGTTTATAAAGTTTAATATTTTAATTCCAAATGACACATTAAAACACAAAGAAAAAATTTGAGAACTTGGAAACTATTTATTGTAAAGTTATTTAGAATGGTTGCGGGAAGTTAATTTAAGGAGGCTATAAATTATAAATTCTTCATTAAGGAAATACTAAAATTAACCTTGGGAATTTTTACAATATTATACAAGGAAAATATTTTGGTCTTTTCAATTCTAGAATAATAAAATATAAGTGTAGATCCAAAATTTATATTTGTTTGTGCTTAGGATTTAAAACTTATTATGTTGAACACCATTACTATTTTTCCATGGTTTTATATCCAATAGTGTAGATTTAATTGACACATTGTTATGAATGTGTGCTAAATCATGTATAGTCAAAGATGCACTTCTCTCTAAATTTTAATCTCAATATTCTCTCAAATACATTGTAAGTTATTTCTATCATGAAAATATCAAATCCAAAATCACACGGTGTGTGTCTCTTATTGTTATTTTCAATTTTGTCTTTCAAAAAATTTACCCCAATAATTGTTGTTCATTTGACAAGTGAAAATATATTTACCAACACTTGTATATATCAAAAAACAACCATAAAACTACAAAAAATAACTATTGTCATTCTAGAGTACCTACTAACAACCTTTGTAGCAATTGTGAAATCTTGCCACCTCACATGGCTGGCCATGATGAGAAAATTATAAATAGATTCCAATAAAATAAAACATAACATCGCAACTAAAAATAATTGATTGAAAAAAAGGATAATATTTTACCAAATAAGGAGTTTGAACCCAAATAAAATGATTAGTCACTAGATAAAAAAGAAGGCAAATAGTCATGGCCAAGAGAATGAATATCTATCCCAAATGAAATGATTAATATCCCTAAATTTTAAGGGAATTCAAGAAAGGAATAATCATGATTCCATCTAGAATTCAATCACACTATAAGAAGTGTATAAGGAATACATGTTTGGAAAAACCATTACAATAAAAAATGAGTGAAAACTAAGGGAAAACATAAATCATAACCTACTATTTTTTTTTGCATGATTGCCCAAGGATCCAAATGCTCCTCCATCAAAATTTTCTTTAGGTTACATATCTTAGTCTAGTACTAATGTTCATACCTTTGTTAAAATTCTAGTGTAATAAGGGGAGATGTTGGAAATAATATATCATGTATATTAAGTTCATGTGTTAGTAACATAAATAAATAAGTGTTAGTGAAGAAATAATTTAAGTTAGTAAATTGATAAGCAAATTTTAGTTGTTAGGATTTTCCCATTAGTTAGCCAAGTGGTAGTTTACAAGAATTCGTTCAAAGTTTTTTTTTTACATTTTATAACTTCAATCGAAGATTCTTTTTGATTCACCTTCAAATGAAGGTATTGTTGTGCCTATAGCAAACACACTCCATTTAGAACGGGGACCCTCTCTTTTTGCCTTCGCTGGGTCACTTTTTTCCTTCACCTCGTTTTACGTGCCCCTAATTTTGAGCTTAAAGTGGTTAGGGACCCTAGAGTTATCATCCTCAGTTGACCAAATTTCACTATTCTAAAATTTTATAAGTCTTTGGATTTTGCGGGGTTTCCTTGGCGGGTTTCCCTTTGTCTTTAACTCTACCATCCTTCAACCCCTGTGGGTCCACAACTATGGACTTCCCTTTGTGTGATGTTGTTGTCTCTTTGCTTATACGAAACCGACCCAAGATGTTTGCCCATGTGGTAGGTCCCGCAATCTTCTTGTTCATTATCCCTCAGCTATTCACTAATGGCAAAGCCTCGAGGTCCTTCCGCCTTGTGGGCTCCGTTGTTCCTGCTGTTGGCCCGTCGAACTTTGTGCCCAACTACCCCATCGGCCATCGTACTCACATTTAATGTAGGTAATTAATGAACTTTTTACTATAAATAGGTCCACTTGACTTGTCATTTTCACCTATGCCAGTCAAAAATTGTTAGAGAAGTGAACGATGATCGAACCTCTTGTGCCCACATTGCAGCTGCTCGACTCATAATCCAAATTGCTATCAAACTTTCATGGGACTTCTAGGCGAGTCTATTACTAGCTTTTCAAAAATTATCTTTCATGAGTAAGGATTTTAAATTAATCAAAGAATCTTAAAAGAAAACCTCAAAACTCCTTTTGGCAACTGTTTAACCATCAAATTTTGTACAAACCCATTTTGAAGAACCTTTGAAATTCATTCAAATGCTTCCCTTTAGAGAAATACAGAACCTTTCCCCACCATCGTTGTTCTTTGTAGGGCCTTGACTCCCTTGCGACCTACAAGCTCCTCGTCTCTATCTCCCGAGCGAAAACCTAAGCCTTGAAACCCTTGTGGACCACTATGTGTGGGTGGCCCCCTTTCCCCAGCCATTCTCAAATGGTCGACCTTTACCCAAATCTCGCACCATGGGCTCTGCTTGAACCGTTTCCTTCGAATGCTAAAAAATGATTAAGTCTTCATCTGTGGGCCACCCTCCCAAGGGTTGGCGCCTGTGGACCTCCGCTTCATCAGGGCCATTCCTTTAGCATCCAAGCTAGGGATCTTCCCCGCATCGCGAATCTCGTGGCTCTCTGTGCTATCTCCAGTTTCTAAACAAAAAATGCTAAGTCTAAAGCCTTATGTGGGTAAATGTCTGCGGGGGTCCGTATGTGGACTGCCCTGCCATTGTAGCCGCTCTAAACATCTGAGAACACTGCTTGCCCACATTGCAGACTCTGCCTAGACCATTTCCTCTCAGGACTTTAGCAAAATAAACCAAGTTCATATGATTTTTGGGCCTTCCTTTGTGGACCGCCATCTACGGCATGCCATCATCCGATTTTCATTTGTGAAAGGTCGTGCCCCCTCTCTGGTTCGTAGTGCAAACCCCACATCCTCTTTTGTCATCTAAGTTCCTTTAAGAAAAATAGCCTAAGTTAAGCATTTGGCAGACTCGTCTTTGTGGGCCACTATGTGCGGATTACTGTCTCATCATTGCCATTCCCCAATGGCCTTCACACGATGGCTTTTCGCTAGTTCTTTCCTGCATACCTCCAAGTGACCAAAACCAAAGGGAGTCGATTCACACTAACCTGACTATCGGTGGGTCCTACACTATGGAATTACCCTTGTGGGTTGTCATGCCTTCTTTGTCATTTC
>VDFB02086081.1:309664939-309682588 GCA_007258455.2 Sequoia sempervirens
GATGGTTTTGGAGATTGGGTTTTTCCCTCTTGAGGGTTTTCTAAGGTTATATCTTATGTCATTTTTGATGGTATGTTGTCTATTGATCCAGGTGGATTTTCACCAAAAATTGAAGTGATTCAATTGCTCTAGAAAATGGTGCTATGTCAAAGTACTTGGCAAAACAAACCCAATGCAACTTGAACGACGTCAAAAGGAGTTCAAACGCTCGAGATATGCGCGGTTAAAGTTGGGATCAAATCGGGTACAAAGGCCATTCAGAAAGGCAAAAAAATCATCATCTCCAAATTGGTCAAAGTGAACATCATGATGAAGAGATCATCACCATGAGTCCAATGTTGTTCATTTCGTCAAAAACAGAGCTTGTAGGACAAAGTTACGCCAAGTCAAAGTTTTAGTGAAAATGGTTGACCATGCTGACATTAGCATGACATCAACATGGTGATATGGCATCACATGATGACGTGGACCACTTAAATGTTGACACGTGGCAGTTGATTCAACAAATTATATTTTGGCATATGGCATTCCTCTAGCCAATTATGCTCTAACATGTGTCTCCAAGTTGAATTTGACTACTAATTAGGAAGTGCCATGTGGCCCACTCATAGTGTGCCACATGGCACCCCTGCACACTCCATCAGCGGTCTTGTTTACCAAGAAAAAGCTTATAGAAATTTGCCTCCCTCTTCAATAACCTCCTTGCTACCACTAAGCCACATACTCACCACAGACCCCAAACCAAAATCCCAAAAGGTTTCAAGAGATTTCTTCACAACAATATTGAGATCCAATAAACCACCTCTGAATTAGGCTACTCAATTAGCCCTAATTTATAAAGGAAGTACTTCCTAATCACCCAATAACCACTCAAACTCTATTGACAGTCATAAATTGTGTTACAAAACACCAATTTCCTTGGTCAATTCATAGATTCAAGACCCTTACAACAATGATCCAAGAAACCCTCAATTTCAATGCAAATACCTAGGGTTTTCAAAAAATCACAACTTCAGGGCTTTCCAAACTCCTCTAATGCATCCAACATATCACACTAGGTCTATACAGACTCTCCACGCCTTCACAAGAACAATTCCATCAACAACTCACAAAAACCCTCTCATATCACCTCATATTCATAAGAAAAAAACATTGCCCAACCCTAGGGCATCATCCAAATCTAAACAACTCAATCCCATAACCTACCAAAACATTGAAACACTAAAATTAGAGAGTATTAGACCCATTCCATGAGAAACAGTGGGTACAGAGAGTGAAATGGGTCAAATGGACATTTTAAAGGACCTTCAACACTTAAAACTATAAAAACAGGGTAGCAGTAGTGTTTTAAAGAGAACTTTCTCAGAACTTAATGATATTCTATCAAACCTGTGACAAATGAAAGCTAACTCATACTAAAATAGGTTAGAATGAATTAAAAATCAATATCACACTGTAAGGGATTGTACAGTCATAGGAAAGTACAAAAAACCAAAAAAATTACAGAATAAATGTTGCTTTTATTATGGAAATTTCATTACAATCTTTCTCCCATCCATCTTCAAGCCTTCTTGACGCTTTATATGCTTGTTACCTCTAAAATATAACCAACAAAACATTCCTAACTGCCTTTTAAAATACTAATCCCTTCATATTCCCTAAAATTGCATTTTGACAACTTTTTTTTTGCATGACAACATTTTTACATCTTTTCCATTTTTTGCTCTTTTGACACCTAAGACTCTAAACCACCAAAATACATAATAAATGGTCTTGTAAGACCTTATTTAGCATAAATAGACTCTATTCACTCCAAACCACCCTACTGACCAACCTATTACATCTTCAAGAATTCAACCTTGCAAATGGTGAATTAGGTGCTCTTGCACCAGTTCTTAATTGAGGGGAGGAGGGGATGAAAGGTGTGGAGGAGTCGCCTATTCTCTATGACAAGGGGTTTAAGGGGAATGTTTAGGAGGGAAAGAGCGGGCTATGGTGGAAAATGTCTTGGAGGGCAAGGGTTTTGTGAATTCTAGGGAGGTGCCTCTTAGGCATGGTGGTCTGGATTCCCCTGTTTGCAAGGGTGATGAGCAAGTTAAAGACAAGAAAGGGCTTCTTAAGATGTTGGCGAAGTTGATCGAATTTTCTAAGAAACATAAGGTGAAAGTTGAGGTTATTGATGTGGATGACTCTCCTGATGAGGAGGACTTGGAGGGAAAATATGGGAATTAGAAGGACCTCCATGAGGATGTTGCTTTTCCTACTGTTGTGTTGATGAATTGGGATGAGATCGATATGGATCTTTTTTGTAGAATGGTGGAGGATGTCACTAGAAATCTCCTTTCTCTTACTAAATGGCTCTTTTCAAAGGTCAAGGACCTCAATACTAGGTTGAAAGAGTGGCAGGATGTTTGTGTGGCTTTGGTGAACTACAATAAAAAAGAATGGTTGATGAATGATAAGGTCAAAACTATGAATGTGATCCTTGATACTTGGTAGATGTGGATGCTGAAAAAATTGGGAAAAATCATGAGGAAAGGATGGATACTTTGGAAAATGTTGTTCATAGGGTTCATGAGGAGTTGTTTGTGTCTATGGAGGATAGAGTGAACAAGATCAACAATGACCTGCAAGTTGTGGTCAGAATTAGCAACCATTCCCTGAAGTCTAGTGCACAAGGCTTGTCTTTGTTGAATGAGAAAGCAATCAATTAGACTGGTAAGAATCTGTACCTTGGTGAACATGAGGAGGCAATAGCTGAGATTAGTTGTATGAATTTGGTGGAGAAGAATGCATAGATACTGGCCTGTGCATGGAGAATAATGTGGAAGTTGGTTCGTTCTTGTGTACTAGGAGCAAGACAAAGAAGAGGGAAGTCATTTCATTCCAAGAACTTGAGGAAGTGGTAGAGATGCATGACAAGGTCATCTCTAGTAATATGGATTTGACTAAGGTTCTTGATAAAATGCTTTAGTTTGTGTTTGATCAACCTTCTGTGTTGATGTTTTACTATTGGTTTTGTTGTCAGTTTGTCTAATGTTATCTTTTGACAATATTTTTGGCATTTTTGGGCTGTGGTGCTTATGTTTCTTTCTCTATAGAAAATTCCTTTTGTTGTACAGGGTTTCGAGGCCCCTTCAAAACTCGCTTTTCCATATCAAAAACTAGAAATCCATGAGCTAAGACTACCTAGAAGGTGGTACCCAAATTATCCCCCAATCAAATATTCATTATGATGTGTCATAAGTTGGTCAACATGTGTAACTCCCCTTTACAAGTTTTTTATTTATCCTTGACTCATTTTTATATTCCATATGCAACCTTTAGGATTCCATAACCTTTGATCTAGTGGGCGTTCATTGGGCCCTTTTTAAAAAATTACAGAGCTTGAAGAGATGAACTAGGTTTTTTATTAAAAAAAATAGACCTTGAAGATACCTAAGCAACAAACACCACCCTTGGTGATGCCAAATATTGTAGAATTTTTATTTTGGCCAAAATTGGACAATGTAGCCTAGAACATTAGGAGAAATTTTGAGACACATTTCCTAACAACTTCCACATGGCTGGTAAAACTTCATGTACACTATATTATTCTAAAAAAATTACCAACCTCTCAACGAGATAGAAGCTTCCTAAATATAAGAGGGGTAGAAAAACACTTGAAAATCTGTTTGGCACACCTATTGAGAACTACCATTTACAAATAATTAATAATCTAATTTTTTTTAAATTATTAATTATGTAAAAGGTTTATGCTTTATATAAAGTATGTAATAAGCTTAAAGTTTATAATATTATTTTGTAACAATAAATAAATATATATTAAGATATTAACCTTAATAACAATATGTTCTAACAATCTTCCATTGGAAATATATGTTCATGATGTAATTAATGCTAATTAATCAAAGCAATATGAACCACCTCACTTGGAAGAACTTCCACTCTCTTATCTTCAGCACGATATTCCATATTTTCATCCTCCTTTAAGAAAGCATTCTTAATATTTAGGCATATACACTAGACTAAGGGATATATTACCACTATGTATTTTTGGTTGGTTTTAAAGGTACATTATCAACCCAGGAAAAGTTGATCTCGTAGTTATCTTTTGAGCAATTTTTCCAACAAATAAAGGAGAAAGTGATCACTTTCTTCTAAACAATGAGGAATGTATAAGGTTTAATATCTATATTTCAATTATTATCAATTTCAACTTATTTAGAAGAAGGCTATAATGAGTGTTCTACGTTGACGATCTAGAGACTTTGACAATGATTGAAACATTATTGAAAAGGTTAATCTTTGTCTAGGTCTAGTACAAAGTGCACCAAGACATCCATTATAAATATTTTTAATATAATATTACTATGAAAAATATTGAAAAAAGTATTTAAAAATTAAATTTTAGACAAGATGTGTCCATATCCTAAAGATAATTTTGTTTTCTAAAGAATATAGAAAGACCATGAGGTTTTTTCCTTGGAGAAACTTTAGAATGTTTTTATCTCTTTGAAGAAGTAGTAAAAAGATATGATGATATTTGTAAAGATTTAATATTCTCCATTTTTTATAATTTTGTGTCATTATGTAGATCAAATTTTTCAAATTTCTAATTGCTTCACAATGCCTATGTATTTAGAAGGTTTCTTGAACTTCTCTTTGATCATTATTCCTTTCTTTTAGCTCCAATTAACCTTTGAAATGATTATATAATCTCACAATTACTAGTGATAGGCTACATATAGTGTGAGATTTGAATCTGAAGTAAGTCTCACACCTACAAATCACTATTGAGTTGTCAAAAACAAGTTTCATTGTCATTTAATCGTAAATCAGCTGTCATTTAATAGTAAAATCCTCCAAAATATCATGTGCAAGCCTCCAAAATCAATCTTACTTTTTTTCCAATTTGATTGACAACTTTCATTTTTCATTTGCATTGCTTTATGTTTTCAATTTACATGCATATATTTCAAAATCAAATAATACACAATTACTTTAAGGCAAAAAATCTAGATTTGTTTAAGTTTATTTCACTTCAACAATTAACACTAATTATTAATTATTTAATCCATATGCACCCATACACAAACACATACTCCTTTGTCACCTCCTACTTTTAATTATATATATTTAATTTTACTAATCCCCACCCGCCACTTACTGCGAATTTTAGTTTTAATCTGACAAAACCGAGAAACCAGTAAATCAAGAAAGGAAAAATCACATCCAAGTCAAGGAAAGAGCCAATGCAGAGCGTTATCCATTCCAATAAAGAAAGATCAAGTCCAGATGGGCCAATCCCTAAAAAACTGTGGATCTGGCATAAAACAACCAAATCTAAAATAAGCATAAAAAACTAATTCAGTCAGGCTAATCCATCAAAGCAATCTACTTTAAATACACGCGAAATCAAAGCAAAAAATCACAAAATCTTCAGTTCTTCTAATTGAACATGGCCTCATATTACAGATTCATGCTGTGTATTGGGGCGATTGCATTGGTTGCATGTAGTGTAATTGGAAGGTGTGAAGCAGATACAATATCAGATGCATGCCAGACCGCTTCAAATCCACAGTTCTGTATTACGTCGTTGA
Source organism: Sequoia sempervirens (assembly GCA_007258455.2). NCBI lineage: Eukaryota > Viridiplantae > Streptophyta > Pinopsida > Cupressales > Cupressaceae > Sequoia > Sequoia sempervirens. The sequence continues at coordinate 309,670,543 of VDFB02086081.1, forward strand.
GTAATGCAAATGGAGGCTCGAATGCTGATATAACTCAGCTTTCTGTCATAGCTGTGGACTTGACTGCCAGTGAAGCTTCAGTAGTTTCTAATAATCTTACGTTATCAAATATTACCCAGTGTGTGGAGATTTTCGCCGGCATAGTGACAGAGCTAAAGCAATCGCTGGTTGAATTGAAAGGATTGCCGAGTGGTAATTTTCAGTCCATCATATCAGATGCGAAGAAATCGCTGGACGATGTGGGAAATAACATCAACGACTGTTATGTTCGTTTGAAGGAATCGGGTGCGGCAGACTTAATTCCCATTGTTGTGCAGAACACGGAAAATCTTACGTTGTTGACTAGCGATGCCCAATCTGTTGTTAGCTTCCTTGGCCAACACGGCGCTTCTTGAGTGACGATTGCCTTTTACTGTTTTGCATTTGTTTAGTTCAGTCTATATGAAATTGTATTTTAAAAACAGTGCTATATTATGGTTTGATCTACAAATCTTAAAGTTAATCTTTTGGAATGTTGATATTGGCATGGTGTAATTCTTTTAAAGGTGGCATCTGTTTTTGTTACTACTGGTCAAACCTTGAGTGGTTATAGTGGAGACGAGTCCTCGGAGTGTGACCTCACTGGTTACCCCTTAAATAAAAAGGAAAAAGTTAACCTTTTAAAACCAAGGATCTGAATGTTGTTGGGTGCATTCATTTTCTTTATTGTTGTTGATACATGTCTTTGAAATTTGTGTTCTATTTTTTTTTTTCAATTTAGGTCAGATGAGAATTTTTGGGATATATTTTGTTATGATTGAAATATTATTGTGTATTGATTTTCTTTATTGTTGATACTTGTTTCTGAAATTCGTGTTCTTATATTAATATGTATTTTTATTTCAATATAGTTTTGATAAGATTTTTTGGGATATACTTTGTTATAATTGAAGTATTGAACTTTCTTGACAATTTGTAAGTCAAACATCGAGATTTGAAAGTATGGAAGACACATGAATGCAATGATTAATTTAAATATAATATGTTCTATATGATCTAAATTACTCTCAATTTATGGATTTCAAGATGCTCTATGAGATGATCTTTAATGATAGAATTGTTCTCATTACTGAAAATTGACTTTGAAATCATATGGGAATGAGAATGGGTTCTATAGATGTTATAGGGAGGACATAATTTGCTAATAATGCTAATACATAATAGCACATAAATTGATTTTTTTCTTTTTTAATGATAGACAAGAAACTTGGAGCCTAATTTCTACATGGTTTGTAATCCATGTCCTATATCTTATAGTTTGAAATGTGAGCATTTAATCTTTTATGGCTATTTTATGTTATTTCTTTATATTGGTAAATATAACTTAAAGCTCAATTTCTACATGGTATATAACTCATGTTGGGTACCTCATAGTTTGAAATATGAGTACTTAATCATTCATGTTATTTCATTTTCACTCTATTATGTTGGAAATGAGGAACAAATTCATTTGATGAAATTTCCAAAGGAATGAATTAAGCATGGGGTAAAGAGTGAAACCAATGTATAATATTTAACTGTATAATATTTCAAGCATCTTGGAAATAATTTAGGAAGCACTCATAATGTAATCTCTACATCATGTTCCATTGAAAGGATGCCTGTGAGCCAAAATATCCTCTTTACAACATATATCATAAAATAGGCTATCACAAATTCAATTGATAAAGGAAAATATGCATGTCATGTGTTAATAGATTATGTAGTTCTTTACTTGTTATACCCATTCAAGATATTGGAAAATAGTGCATAAAATAGGTTAATAGATAATAAATAATATAATAATATAATATTATTATTTATTAGTAAATGTTAATTATCATTTAGGTAGTCATGGTGAAAAATTAGGGTTTAATCCATTACTTCAATGAAGAGGGTCTGAGGGCCTAAGGCCCTTAGGAGCTTCATATACATACAAATTTAAATGAAATAACTTTGAATAAGAAAATATATATATATATATATATAAATTGAAGATAATGTTTTTTAAAATTCTACAAAATGATAGTCATCAAAATATAGAAATAAATATAAATCTATATAAAAAACATATAAGGATAAAACCCTAGAAGGATTATAAACTAGATTATTGAAAGAGAATGAAAATAGTAGATACTAAGTAATTGAAGACAAATGTATACTTAATTATTGAGATGGAAAAAGATCTTATGTAGTTTATGATTTTATATTGATTTTGATCTATACCATCACTTGATACAATGTGATAGAAAATAATAAATTAGGCAGAAATATTGGATCAATGAACAAGAGCCTAGAGTAATGGAATTATGAAAATTTTGAGTCTGAGGAATAATTTTTCATACACCTTATATACACTTCCTTCAAGTAGTCCATTATTCTATAGATTTGTATAGTTCCCTTTAATGTTAAGATTATTTTAGCCTATGATTCTCCTCAATAGTTCTTAGAGGTTGTTTCTTTATGCCCCATTTTATCTTATTCATCCTTAAAAAGCTATGTTGATGTTACGTATGAGCGGCATGATTTTAGTGAATTTCTAGATTTTATTTTATCAAACTAATTCTCAGAAATTTTGAATTTCTTTGTACCAGTTAGTAACAAGTTCTTTATAGAAGCATTCAAAGTTTGTTGTAATAGTTTAAAATTTTCATATTACAAGTTTTATACTTGTAATTTTATTGTATCCTCTCTAATATGTTTAATGGCCTTTTTTGAATTAGTAGTGAAGAATTCATGTGAACCATTCATTATCAAATATAACATGGGTTATTTCCTTTGTATTGCTATCATTGAGACATAAAAAAGTAGCACGTGCCCTTGCAATTTCACATTATGTTTTGAATGCACTTTTGTATAAACCTCCCCTACCATGTTCCTAGGATTATTTCCCCCCTGCATTAGCCTTTTTCCACCCATGATTCCAAATTCGTACCTCTCCTAGTCTCCTTTGCATAAATTCATGTTCCATGTGTATTATCCCTATAATTTCCTAGTGATTAGAATTTCTAAGGAAATAAATATTTGGAGACTACTAGGATGTGCTAATGTCACATGATAGTATTTTATTTAGTAGTTTTTCTAGTTTTTCATCACTTACTCCCTCCACAAGTCAATGTTAACCAATTTAGAAGGAATCTAAGTGGCTCTCAAGCCCATTTTTCCCTCTTATCCTCTTATTTCGAATCTTAATGACTCTCAACCTTAAAATATACCAAAACTATTAACAATAATACTCCAATATTTCTATAATATGGTTTGACATTGAGAAATTTAAATGAGCACTCCAATATTATTTTAGATCTTATTTAAATGTTTATTACACATTTCATAACAACCTTGTCTCTCTTGGTTTCTCTAAGAAGTTGAGGTGACATTATTCTTGATTATTATGCTCTTGCCTTATCATTTTGTATTTCTATTATACTTGAATATTTTATTGTTGCACTAGGCACCATAGGATCTTCACTTAGATATTATTCTCACTCTCTCACACTATTTATCACTCATTCTAGACCAAGGAGTGTAATTCATCTATTTTTCACTACTTTTACCTTCACAATTGGTTAAAAGCACACACTATTTCCTTTTCTTCCCAAATTCTTATGGACTTTGAAAGATAAAAATAAGGGCTTGAATATTTATGATGAGATCTTAAGTATCCCTAACATTTTCTTTCTTCTTAGTTTTAATTTTTTGTTTTGATTTCTTAATTTCATATTGTAGGAGTTGAGATATAGCTCATAGAACATGTTTGAATCACTCAAGGAATCAAGCCTCTAGGATCATCTACAAAAACAAACAACAACCATCCACAAGAGGGAAAATAAATAACATGAAATTGCAACAATGGATGCAATATGTGGCCTTGATATGTAATACTCAAAATTTCAATGATATATTAGACTTACACAACACTCAATTGAGATTTTTGATTGATGAAATGTACATATGATGCCTTGCTTATATAGGAAAGGAGTGAGATAGGATTAGAAAATATCATGACAAGTTTATTAACCCTATCACATGAGACAACTAAGTCATAACAACCTAGGGCACACACATTTAATTCTCAATGCAAATATTAAATGCATGAGAGAATTATTAAATTCTTAGATAACTAAAAGTAAATAATGAGACATGGCCCCATTATAACTAATTTCTAGAAATGAAAACTCGGAAACTTAATTCCTAAGTAAACTTATAATAATCTGAATAGGTCCTCACTAATAACTAGTTAGGAAATAACCCCATTCACACCAACACCCCTCCATAAGTGTAGCTTAGGAAGTGTAGTTATTATGCAAATGACACAAAGATGGGTCTTGGCTACGAGGCCATGTTAGATATCCATGTACAAATTTAAATACAATCTCTTGCAAACAAAGAAAAAGAGAAAACCTAATGGGAAAAAACTCCTCCCTAAAAGAGAGATGCAAAACAAAAATGCTCTCCATCAAAAATAAGAGGGAAAAAATTTATTTGAGAAAAAGAACCCCCATAAGAGAGACAAAGAAGAAGAGACCATTTAGTGCCCCCTCAATGAAATGATCCATCACAAACCCAATCAATTTCCATCCACACAAAGGATGATAAGAGATACCATATAGCACCCCATAATGAGATAACCTACTACAAAGAAGCACTGGAAGCACACTATGAAGTAACACTAGAATCCTTAATTTGAAAAGCAAGGAAAGATACTTATGTTTGCTAGAAACCATATTAGTCACTCAAGGGCTTAGGTTGGAATCATGATAAGCAAAAAAAAACATGATGCCAAGGAATAGTGGAACACCCACTATACCATGCAACCCTCGAATCTATGAAGCAATAGTTGATTGAAAAATGATCTGGAATGGTAATGAGGTGTAGAGAAAATGTAAACCTAATGAATGAAAAAAAGGAAATAGTGCATGCACTGATGAATGTTCACATCTTCCTCCATGAATAAAAATGACCTTAGATCTATGTAGAGGAAAAAATATATAAAAATGGCCTACACCACTATGAAGTGATTGAAACTAGCTTTCTGTCAATATCTCATTTGCTAAAAACAGACACAATGGGGAAAAGTTATGAATTTTTAGAAAAAGAGTAAATTTTGCCAGTTGATAGTCAATAGACATGACCCTTTTTATTTGATTTTTGAAAAAATTATTAGATTTATGTAAAAACTAATAGATACCTAGATAATATTTTGATGTTGTCAACAAAACCAAGAAAGTGTTTTTGAATCCAAAAATCAGAACATGCGATTTGGTAAAAAAAGTAAACTCCACCTACAAAAAAAATAACTGCATTGGTCTATTTGACAACCATTTTTGCAGTATATTCTCACTATCTACAAAATATAGTAGATATCCATATGGTATTTTGTGGTTTTGAACAAAACCCAAAAATTGTTTTCCTCAAAATTACATGAGGCAAATATATATGCCATTTTTATGCTCATAGAAAATGTTTGAGTCACTCAAGGACTCAAGCCTCCGGGATCATTTGCAAAAAATGACAACCTTCCACAATAGGGAAAAGCAAGAACATGAAATTATAACAATGGATGCAAGATGTGGCCAATGTGCAATACTCAAGATTGCAATGATATATTAGACTTACACAACACTCAACTAAGTTTTTTGATTGATGAAATGTAGATATGAAGCCTTGCTTACATATGCAAGGAGTGAGATAATATTAGACAAGATCATGAAAAGTGTCTTAATCCTATCACATGACACAACTAAGTCATAACAACCTAGGACGTACACACATTAAATTCTCAATGAAAATATTAAATGCATGAGAGAATTATTAAATGCTTAGATAACTAAATGTAAATAATGAGACATGGGCCCATTGTAACTAACTTCTAGAATGACAACTAGGAAACCTAATTCCTAAGTAAACTTATAATAATGTGAATAGGTCCTCACTAATAACTAGTTAGGAAATAACCCCATTCACACAAACACATATAGGGGTTCACATATCTCTCTCTCTCTCTCTCATTCTCATCATTTCTATTTCTATTTTAAAATATAGATTAAAATAGTTATTAGTGTTTCTTTATTATCTATTATCCCCTAGTTTGTTGTTTTTAGTATCCTTATTTATTATTGTACAAGTTGGTTTCAAATATAGTGGATTATTTTTGTAAAGTAGTTCTTTTCTAGATGACAATGCTAGACTATGATGACAATATCAAGAAAGGAATACAATGTATGACACAAACATACATGCAATAGGGTGTTTTTTTTTAGCAATGAGCTCCATCTTTCAATGTTGGGTTTTTAAATTAGATAATATTTCCATTTGTACATCTAATTTGCTATTTTTATGCTATTATTTTATGTAATATATAATTTTTAATACACATTATAATCTCTTGTTAGCTCGATTGATATCATTTATATTAAATTTTAATTTATATTTTAGTAAACACATCAATTCAAACACAATCATTTTTTTGTTCTCGTTTAATTTTCTTCAAAAATATTACAAAAAAAATATTTTCCCCAAAAGAAATTGTGTTGTTATCTTAAACCCTATTCCATAGTCCTAAAGGAGAATTATGGTAGCCTTTAGTTGAAATTTATATTCCTTCATTATATAATAATTTATAGTTTATACCTTCTCATAGATTATTCTATTTCTCTCTTATGGGGATCTTTACATGCATGCGTCGCCATGGAATATGAGAAATTCTATTGTTTCATTGATTTATATCTTGATGTTTTAGATGATTTGTCCTCCTTCTATAACATAGATACATATACATTTTCTATGCACAAAATTATTGATTTCTTCTCTAATCTTTCTAATTTTATGGTTATTATGCATGTATTTAATTAGCGGATAGGTTATATGTGTCAACTTTGCTTAGAATTTTCATCAGCCTTCTTAATTTTTAAGCCTTCAAGTGGTTGGGAAAAAGGTGGCAGATGTTTTTTAATTTTTTAATGAACATGCTTGGTGTGTATTTTTAAGACTTCCAACGTCCAATACCGGTTGGGAAAATGGTGGCAGATTTTTTGGTGTGTGGATAGAGAAGGCCAATGAAATTAAACACCGTTTGGCATCAACATTAATTGTTGTATGGTTTATGTGCTAGTGGTGATGGTTGTAATAACACTTGTCATTTAAAACCTTATGAAACCTAACGAATGTCTACACAATTTTCGATAAGGAATTGTTGGGTGTCATTTTGTGGCTTTACCTACTATCAGAGCTGTGAGCGAGGAGGGCAAGCTTTTGTGAAGGTGCAAATTTGAATCAATCATTGTCAAGATTTTGTGAAGGTGGTTTGAGGTTATTGTGTATTTTTTGCATGGGACGATGGTTGCAAAAGCAATACAAAAGTGTCGACTGTGATAATTTTTTGTAGGTGTTCCAAAAACAAGGCATCAGAGAGAAAGCAAGCAGGAAGAGGTACATTCAAAGCAAGCGAGAAGAGGTGCATATTGAAAACACCCTTTGCAAAGTATTTCGAAAATAACTTATGTTATTTTCCATAGGGCATTGTTGATTGTTGTTTTGTAGCTTAGAATATATTGCTTCATTTACGGTTCCAGTGTAGTCATGATGGTTGCAAGGCAATATTGTTTGTTTTTGCATTGGTCTCTCACTGTGAATTCTTTTGTTTTGTGGTTTTTTCCATTTGGGTCACTGTTGAAACCAATATTGTTTCATTTATGGTCCGTGTTTTGTGGTGATGGTTTTGCATGGGTTTGTTATTGTGAATTTTTGTGTTTTGTGGGTTTTTCCATCTGGGTTGCTATTGAAACCAATATTGTTTGATTTATGGCTTCCATTTTGTGGCTACGGTTGCAACACAATAAAATAGTTAATGTTATACAATTTATGTTAATTGTTGTTTTCTAGCTTAGGCTATATTGTTTCATTTTCGATAAGGTGTTGTTGAGAAAAGACTATATTTTTGCATAGGTTTGTTATTGTGAATTTTTGTGTTTTGCAGGTTTTTCCATCTGGGTCACTATTGAAACCAATATTGTTTGATTTATAGCTTCCATTTTGTGGCTATGGTTGCAACACAATAAAATAGTTAATGTTATACAGTTTATGTTGATTCCCATAAGGCATTGTCAATTGTTGTTCTCTAGCTTAGGCTATGGGTATGTGCAGGATCATGATGGGCCAAAAAGTGGTGATATGATGGGTATGTGTAGGGTATAAGGCTGACGACTTTTTTTTACCCAAAATTGATGAAACAAAAAGGGTTTTTAAAGGAGATTCTCAGCTTTCTACCAATATAAATTATGCTTTACTTTGAATTTAATAAATAATTATTATTCTTTTTTCTATTTGAATTACAACTAAAGTTCTGATTGATATGCTGATTGAAAAACATCTATAACTTTCAAACAGTATCACATTTTTTGAATCCGAAACATATGTCACATTCTATGCTTCGCATACTATAGGATTAAAAAAAATTGAATTTCATAAAGTTTTGACCAAGTTAAGGCAGTCAGACATATGATTTTTATATTTTTTAAAAGTTGTAATAAAAAATTCATAATTAATTATTTACTTGGAAAAAAATTACAAAAAAATATGCATCACATCGGACATGAGTCCTCTACTCATATATCTAAAATATTATTATTTTTTATTGTGGTTAGGGTGGTCAGACAAACACCTACTTCTTATTTTTTCCCGAAATTTAAGTACTATTGCATTGAAATTTCAAATTTTCACCAAATAGATTTTTTTAAAAAAAAAACCTAGTAGTTTAGAAACTACATTCAATTTTCAACAAATTCTATTCTTACATATTTTTGAAATAATATAGATAACTTATTCATTTTTTTACGTCAAGTTGCCTAACTCTGATTTTTCACCACTTAAGGGCCTGTTTTTCCACATGATGATCCTGCACATACCCCTATATTATTTAATTTTCAATAAGGTACTGTTGAAAAGGCTATATTGTTTCAATTTTTGATAAGGTGCTATTGAGAAAAGACTGTATTTTTGCATAGGTTTGTTACTATGATTTTTTGTGTTTTGTGCGTTTTTTCCATTTGGGTCACTGTTGAAACCAATATTGTTTGATTTATGGCTTCTGCTAGCTTAGGCTATAATGTTTCATTTTCAATAAGGTACTATTGAAAAGACTATATTGTTTCAATTTTTGATAAGGTGCTATTGAGAAAAGACTGTATTTTTGCATAGGTTTGTTACTATGAATTTTTGTGTTTTGTGGGTTTTTCCATTTGGGTCATTGTTGAAAGGTCAATATTGTTTGATTTATGGATTTCATTTTGTGGCTATGGTTGGAATGCAATAAAATAGTTAATGTTATATAGTTTATATTGATTTCCATAAGGCATTGTTGATTGTTGTTTTTCAAAAGTGATTAAAATTGTTTGTAGTAAAAAAAATGCAAAATTTATCATTTTACAAAGTTATAATCATTGTCAATGGGGAGGTGCTTCAAACTGCAAGTAGATTTTTTTTTTTTTATTGAACCATGCCTCTTACCATTTAATACAAATGGATTTATTGTGTTTTCTAATGGAAATACAATCAATCATACAAGCCTAAATGTGCTAATAATTTAAAAAAAAAACTATAAAAGTGCTATTAAGAAAAGGCTATATTGATAAGGGTCACTGTTGAAACCAATATTGTTTCATTTATGGCCTGTGTTTTGTGGTGATGGTTTTGCATGGGTTTGTTATTGTGAATTTTTGTGTTTTGGGGGTTTTTCCATCTGGGTCACTATTGAAACCACTATTGTTTGATTTATGGCTATGGTTGCAATGCAAAAAATAGTTAATGTTAATACCATTTATGTTGATTTCCATAAGTCATTGTTGATTCTTGTTCTCTAGCTTAGGCTATATCATTTCATTTTTGATAAGGTGCTATTGAAAAGGCTATATTGTTTCAATTTTCGATAAGGTACTATTGAGAAAATACTATATTTTTGCATAGGTTTGTTACTGTAAATTTTTGTGTTTTGTGGGTTTTTCCATCTAGGTTGCTATTGAAACCAAAATTATTTGGTTTATAAATGGATTTTGTTTTGTGGCTATGGTTGCAATGCAATAAAATAGTTAACGTTATACAATTTATGTTAATTTCCATAAGGCATTGTTGATTGTTGTTCTTTAGCTTAGGCTATATTGTTTCATTTTTGATAAGGTACTGTTGAAAAGGCTTTATTGTTTCAATTTTCGATAAGGTGATGTTGAGAAAAGACTATATTGTTAAAACCAATATTGTTTGATTTATGGCTTTTGTTTTGTGGCTATGGTTGCAACGAAATTAAATGGTTAATGTTATATAGTTTATGTTGATTTCCATAGGGTATTGTTGATTGTTGTTCTCTACCTTAGGCTATATTGTTTCATTTTTTATAAGGGACATTGTTAAAATCAATATTGTTTGATTTATGGCTTCCATTTTGTGGCTATGGTTAGAACACAATTAAATAGTTAATGCTATATAGTTTATGTTGATTTCCATAAGGTATTGTTGATTGTTGTTCTCTAGCTTAAGTTATATTGTTTCATTTTCGATAAGGTGCTATTGAAAAGGCTATATTGTTTCAATTTTCGATAAGGTGTTGTTGAGAAAAGGCTATATTGTTTTCTAAAACCAATATTTTTTTATTTATGGCTTCCTTTTTGTGGCTATGGTTGCAATGGAATAAAATAGTTAATGTTATATAGTTTATGTTGATTTTCATAAGGCATTGTTAATTGTTGTTCTCTACCTTAGGCTATATTGTTTTATTTTTTATAAGGTACTATTGAGAAGAGACTATATTTTTGCATGGGTCTGTTATTGTGATTTTTTTTTGTTTTGTGGGTATTTCCATCTAGGTCGCTATTGAAACCAATATTGTTTGATTTATAGCTTCCGTATTATGGCTATGGTTGCAACAAAATAAAATAGTTAATGTTATACAATTTATGTTGATTTCCATAGGGCATTGTTGATTGTTGTTCTCTAGTTTAGACTATATTGTTTTATTTTTGATAAGGTGTTGTTGAAAAGGCTCTATTGTTTCATTTTTGATAAGGTACTATTCATGAAAGACTATATTTTTTTGTTAAAAATGTTGTTTCATTTATGGTTCGCGGTTTGTGGCAGGCTATATTGTTTCATTTTTGATAGGGTAGTATTGAAAAGGCTATATTGTTTCAATTTTCGATAAGGTGTTGTTGAGAAAAGACTATATTGTTTGTTAAAATAAATATTGTTACATTTATGGTTCATGTTATGTGGCTATGGTTTTGCATGGGTTTGTTACTGTGAATTTTTTTTTGTGGGTTTCTCCATCTAGGTTGCTGTTGAAACCAAAGTCGCTGTTGAAACCAATATTGTTCGATTTATGGCTTCCATTTTGTGGCTATGGTTGCAATGCAATAAAATAGTTAATGTTATACAGTTTATGTTGATTTCCATTAGGCATTGTTGATTGTTGTTATCTAGCTTAGGTTATATTGTTTTATTTTCGATAAGGTGTTGTTCAAAAGCTATATTGTTTCATTTTTGATAAGGTATTATTGAGAAAAGACTATATTGTTTGTTAAAATCAATATTTTTTCATTTATGGTTTGTGGTTTGTGGCGATGGTTTTGCATGGGTTTGTTGCACTTTATGGCATTGTTGATTGTTGTTTTGTAGCTTAGGAATTCTTTTGTTCTATGGGTTTTTTCATTTTGGTCGTTGTTGAGACCAATATTGTTTCATTTATGGTTTTTGTGTGGTATTGATGGTTGTAAGGAGGGTATGTGCAGGATCATCATGGAAAAAATAGGACCTTAAGTGGCAATGAAAATTCAGAAAAATCAGAGTTAGGCAACTTGACATAAAAAATTGAATAAGTTATCTATATTATTTCAAAAATATGTAAGAATAGAATATGTGCAAAATTGAATGTAGTTTCTAAACTACTAAGTTTTTTTTTTTTTTTTTAAAGTCTATTTGGTGAAAATTTGAAATTTCAATGCAGTAGTACTTAAATTTCAGGGAAAAAATAGGAAGTAGGTGT
>VDFB02086081.1:309684531-309770403 GCA_007258455.2 Sequoia sempervirens
CTTGAACCATCTACCCTCTACCCTTAACCCCACATCCCTCTATCTCTCTCCCACTCCCTCCCTCTCTCTCTCTCAACTCTCTCCATCCTACCCCCTCTCCCTCTCTTAGGTCTCTCTCTCTCTCACTCACTCCATCTCTCTCCTCTTAACCCTAAACCCTAAACCCTTAACCCTTAAACCCTCTACCCTCTACCCTTAACCCCTCATTCCTTTATCTCTCTCCCACTCCCTAACTCTCTCTCTCTCAAGTCTCTCTCTCTCTCATTCTTCCTCTCATTCTTCCCTGCTGCAGGAGCACCTAAGGAAGACGGGCAGTTTCCTAGGTAAAGAAGAAACCTAGAGGGTTAGTTTTGGTTTTGTTTTTCATAAGGTCATGTTGACCATTGTGTTGGTTGCTTTGGTTTGTTTTTGAACTTTGGGAAAGAAGGTGACAAGTCTTAAATAGTTTTGCAACATCAATTTGCTAAGTTGTCAAAAAGTTGACAAGGGGTTAGAAAACACAGTGTGTTTTACAACACTCACCATTAGGTCATCTATGAACTTGACCCAAGCATATAAGTTTTTTTTATGGCCTATTTAAGGCATGCCTAGACCATGGAATAGGGTTAGAGGTTTTATTTTTGAAGTGACATTTGAGAAGCTGAGGAAAACAACGTTCAAAAAGATAGTTTTATATGTTTTGTGATCATATTGAGCTTTAAATGAAATAACTCTACTATTATTTTGTTGGTAGTATGTAGTGTTAACTCTGTACTAGTTTGGTGTGCCATTCATTTACCTTTGTAGACTGTTTGCATCTTTTGTTTGTATATAGTTTCTTTTCTATCTTTTTCAGGCCTGTAACAAGCAGTTTTGGAAGAATGGAGTCCTAGAGCACCTTCCCACCATACAAATTGTACGGAATTTTAGGATTTGTGTCTAGGATCCCTCATTGTAAATATGGTAGTTTTTAGGTTTTTTTTGAGTGTAGGAGCTTCCAGCATGATGATGCCCTAGGTGAGCCAGTGCAGGTTCGGTTGGGGCAGACTTGGAGAAAAAGATCCATAACTTGCAAGGAAGAAGAGATCTTTGAGAAATTATTTTTTGTGAATTTTCTTGAGGGTCTTAGCTATGATTGGAGGTCAGTAGGAGGTTCTAACAGTTCTTCTGGAGTGATAATTCTTTGACAGTCTGAAACAACAGTGAGGAAGCTTGGAAACCCTAGTTTCTTGACCATTTTGGTGTCTGGATAGCGTACGGCCTGAGCAGGCTTGAAACCCTAAAAATCTTGGAGGTGAGAGCATGAGAAACACTAATTCTTAACAAAAGAACCTAAGTTTTTGGTGGGTTTAGAAGGAAAAGGCAATTGATCTCTGTTCAAAGGCCTAATTGGGGCTTAGGGCTTGTAGCCCATTTCAAACCCTAGGAAAGGAATAGTGTTTAAGTGATGGAAATTTGGAACCTTGTGGTTGTTTAAGAACCCTAGTTGATCATTTTGAAGCCTTACAACACCCCACACTCCTGCAAGAACCTAGCATAAGGTTGAGGTTATTTGGTCTTTAGGGAAGAGTAAGGGCCAATGGAGAGTATATTGCAAGCACCAAGGTTGGCTTGGTAGAAGGAAAACTTATTGATAGAAGAGGGGTTGGTCAAAAAAACTAGGGGCACCTAGCCATGAGGAAGGGCCTATAGGTTAGATTGGTGAAGTAGAGCACCAAGAAGGTCTTATAAGGAAATGCCTAGGCAGGAATCAATGATTGATTCCTCCAACCCCAATCCCTATCATTCCCCCTCCTAATTCTCTCTGCCTCACTCTCCCCTTCTTCCCCTCTTTCCCTCTCCCTCCCCCGTCCTAATGAACTCTCTCTCTCTCTCTCTCTCTCTCTCCCTCTCCACTTCTTCCCATATTTCCCTCTCCCTCCCCCCTCCTAATGAACTATCTTTGTCTCTCTTTGTCTATCTCTATCTCTCTCCACTTCTTTCCCTCTTTCCCTCTCCCTCCCCCCTCCTAATGAACTCTCTCTCTCTCTCATTCTTCCCCTCTCCCTTCCCCCTTCTAATTCTCTATCCCTCACTCTCCCCTTCTTCCCATCTACCCTCCTCTCTCTCTCTCTCTCTCTCTCTCTCTCTCTCTCTCTCCCAACCTCCACCTCCTAATTACTGTTAGGTCTATATATGCACAAATCAGATATCCGGTTTATAGCACTAAAATCCTGCTGTTGGAGAGCATTATAAAATTGTTTTATATTAAAAAAAATTCATATCATATATCGGATTTAGTCAGATATCCAATTTTTGGGCCATACAAAACCCCATATGGCCCATTTTTTGCATTCCAACGGACCCTACATTCTTTTTGCAGGCTTTGCAAGCGACAAACGCATGGTTTCAAATAGGAAGCGAGAAAGTTCAACTTTTTGGAGCATCTTGTACTCAAATTTGACACAAACAATGATTTTTTAGCATCTTTTATGAGGTATAATGGGGAGCAGCAGTCACCAAAAGCATAAATGTAAGAGAAAGCTTACAAAGGAACAAAGTGAAGAATATAGACAAAAAGATAAAGAAGATCATAGGAAGAGAAGACAAGGTATGATAAATATTGGTGAATCTGAGCCCTTTGGTCTTTCAAGTGAAGAGGAAATTGAATATGTACAAGGTGAAAATTTTGAACATGATATTGAAATTGGGAATGAAAATGTTCAAATTGATACTCAAAATGTTCAAAATGTTCAAGGTGAAAATGTTGGATTTGAAGATGTTGAATATGATACTGAAATTGGGAATGAAATTATTCAAATTGAAGGTGAAAATGTTGGAATTGAAGATGTTGAACATAATATTGAACTAAGTGTAAATTATGTTTCATTAGATTACATGAGAAATGAAGAACCTTGTGTGGAAGAAAGACATATTCCAAATTCAAGACCTTCAAGAACCCCTAAATGGTTACTTGAATTTGATGAGAACATTATAAAAATTTTGAAGGCAAGAGGTCAACACGAAATGTTAGTTGTGGGCTAGAATACTTTTCAACCAATATTTTAGTGATAAGACATTGACCGAGCAATGCCAACTTTTTGTACAATTGCTAAAGATGCAAAAGATGAGACCTTTGCTAGCCAAATTGAAGATTCATGTGAACAAGAAGACCAAAAAAAATTCTATTATTGTCAAAAATATTTTTAATGCTCTCAAGTCTATTGGAAAAAATAACAAGGAAAAGGATAAGAGAGCTGCTCGAAGAGTCATTACAAATGCCCTAGTAAGCCATCAATTGAAAAAGGCTTGTTTTATGAGACAAACTTGTATTTATTTTGACATAAATCATAAAACTTTGGATAGAGCACTTGTAGGAAGAGAAAGAATAGAGGATCCTCTTCAAAATGATACATGGGATTTTTCCAGGAGGCTTCCACGTGTTGATAAGAAGCTAACTGATAATGTAAAGCAGGTAATTCAACAATTTTGGCATGATAAATCTAGAGTATTACCCAATTTTGGCATGTTTTAAAGTTAAGAATTGGCAATCAAGACTGTACACCACATCCTAAGCATTTCTTGGAATCAAGCAAAAAAATGTTGTTCAAATTTTTTATTGAAACACATCCAAATATGGAAATATCGCAAAGGACTTTTGAAGGTTTGAAGCCATTTTATTGTGTGCCTCTTAAAATTTGTAATACTTGTTGTTGCAAATACCATGTGGAGTTTTCAATGTACCATGAACTATTATGCTATATCCGTTCTACTTTGCATACTAATGAAATGTTGCAGGAGTGTGGTGCAATGCATCTTCCAAAATCATCAAGGGAATTGCTAGATCTTTTTTTATGTTCTAGAGATGATGGTTAATTTTTATATAGAAATGATTGTTTAAATGCAAAGTGCTCACAATGTGGTGGCTTTTCAAAGTTTGTTCAATGTTTTCATGAGAGTTTCGAACATGAATTTGGAAATAAGCTTGTTGAGAAAAAGAGATATGAGCTAGTCAAATATACTTTGTAGAGTGGAGGTGAAGGTTCTAGATGTGAGTTGGTTTCAAAAGAATGCAGTGTTGCTGATTTTATTTCAAATTTTAAGGACAATCTTTTCTACAAGTATGCAAGGAATAGTCATAGGTCTCAGTGGTTGGATCAACAATTTAGGATGTGTAAGGACTCTTTTCCGATTGGCACTATTATATCAGTTGTTGATTTTGTAGAAAACTACACATTGCAACCACAAAATGAGGTACAATCTCAGTATTACAATTCCATTCAGATTGCTATTTTTGTGCACATAACATTTAGACATGCACCTAATAGTACAGAGGAGGATTGAAAGATAATCAGAGAGTATCATTTTTATATGAGTGATGATAGATCTCACTCATCTGAGTATGTCCAACATTGTTTCGAGATTTTTTTTGAGTTCTTGCAGGAGCATGATATAGCACTAGGTTGACATCTAATTTGGTCAGATAATTGCACAGGTCAATTCAAGAATGCTTGTATGTTTTATTGGTTGAGTAGAATGCATGTAGAGAGGGGTCTACCTCATAGTTGGAGTTTTTTTGAAGCTGGACATTTGAAAGGGGAGAATGATGGGGCAGGTGCATGCGTAAAGAGAGCTCTAGTTAAGGAGCAATTGAAGATTTCAGGAGCAAAATTCAGTGATGCATGTTCTATAGTTGATTGGTGTAGTTCAACATTGTCACAGGGAGGGACACTTGATTCAACAGTGCGCAAATTCTTTTGGTTCATTGAGGAGGGTGCAGTGGGAGGCAGATTGGATTGTCATACAATCAAAGATTCTTCAAAGATGCATTCATTTTGAAGCTCAGATGCAGGCACATGGACCATTTGGACACAAGAGTTGGCTTGTTTTTGTTAGAGTTGTATTTAGTGCGAGTGGGATCAATGTGAGTCAAATGAGTGGGTGGATACATGGATACCATAGTATCTAACTCCTTTATCTCAAACAATATCCATGACAAATGACACAATGGAAAGTTTAGTTGATTATAACCTGCTTTCAGATCTACTACAACTAGGACATATTTTTGCAATTGTTGCATTGTAGGGGAATGGAGAGAGATAAAACTATTGGTTGGCTCAATGTGTGTGGGTAAAGCATAAGCTAACACAACCGATGGAAGATGATGATGGTTTCATGTATCCTACAGGTTCAGTTGTGGTTGCAGGAACTTGGTTGCGAACATACATGATTAGAAAGAATGGCATACCTGCATTTGAAGCCTACGAGAAACAAAAAACCATTCTCATGTATTTGCACCTTGTTATAGCAACAAATGTTAAGTTGTTGAAGCATCATTCCAGACCAAAGACAAAACAACTACAGACACTTAGTAATGTTGATCATGAAGCAATATTGGATACTCTTAAGCAAAGAGATGACCCTTCAGGCACACTTGAATAGCATTTTCAAGAATGGAAGGTAGAATGCTTATGTTCATTATGATTAAGTTCATTAGTGTTCTTTATTTAATACTGATATTTTATATACTATTGCAATGCAGGTGTTTTTAATAGTGATATTTTGTATGCACTTTTGCGATATTTTGGGCAAGATTGATCATGGACCTGTTGCAACAATAGTTAGCTCTGATCCTTTTGAAGAGGTATGCGTGTTTTATAGTTTGCATCACCAACTCATCATCATTCAAGTTGTTTAGATTAATATAGATATGTTAGTCTAAGCATCTTTTCTATTGTGACAATATAGATTTCTCATTTTCCCACTTTTGTGATATTCTGGCAGACGATTGGATCTGGCCGCAACTTATGTAGCCAGCCTTTGATCCTTTTCGAAGGTATCGTCTTTTATAGTTTGCATCACCAACTCATCATCATTCAAGTTGTTAGATTAATATAGATATGTTAGTCTAAGCATCTTTTCTATTGTGACAATATAGATTTCTCATTTTCCCACTTTTGCGATATTCCTGGCATGATTGATCATGGACCTGCTGTAAAATAGCCAACTTTGATCCTTTCAAGAGGTATGCAATAAATTACAACAATATAGATTGGTTATTCTAAGCATCTTTTATAGTTTTCATCACCAATTCATCATCATTCAAGTTGTTTAGATTAATATAGATTTGTTTAGTCTAAGCATCTTTTTCTATTGACAATACAAATTTCTCATTTTCCCACTTTTGCGATATTCCTGGCACGATTGATCATGGACCGCTGCAACAATAGCCAACTTTGATCCTTTTGGAGAGGTATGCAACATATTGCAACAATATAGATTGGTTATTCTAAGCGTCTTTTATAGTTTGCATTACCATCTCATCATATTTTGTGTCATTTAGAATAATATAGATTGGTTATTCTAAGCTACCTTGATGGTTTGTATAGGTGCTTGTCAGTCTAGACGTGAACATACTACTATTGTTCAAGTTGACTGTGCCGAATGCCTCTAATAGGAAAATTTTGTAAAATTTGAATTCTCAAATTGGAAACAATGTAAAATGGTCATAATTGTGTATGGGCATAATCTATACCCAGTGATGTTTTTTGAAATATGGGTCAAATGTCTGGCATTGTATAAAGGGTATGTTTAAAATGTAAAGGGGTCTGTATTTTGGAAACTCATAGGTTTCGTAACTTAGGGGTCTATTTTTGTACTTAATCGAGCTACAACTGAAGGTTTTCTTCCTGGATCTTTCCTGTCGGTATGCTCGTTTGAACTAGGTTTTGTAATATCTCCCATTTATATATACTAAATTATAGTGGCTTGCAACTTTTGCTCCTTAAATCCAACTTGGGTGCAACTTCATTTTTACCAACTTTCATGAGGTTTTTAAGGAAATTAATGTTTCCAACCTTGCCACACCCTATAAATTCATCAAACACGTCTATTAGGACTTGCACAAGCTTGAGACAACTTTAAATCTTGTTGCCCCCACATTTCATTGACATTAGCAAGTTGTAACCACCATTTTTGGTGCAGGAGCACCTACACCACAATATCATTGTGGATCATTTCAATGATTAAAGTGTTAATATTTTGAGTTTTTGTCTTTAATGAGATCTAATATTCCTAATGGTCATGCATTAGGAGGAGTTTTTAGGTTTTAGGGTAAAAAAAATGGAGATCCCAACTTGTCCTAGTTGTTGCTTTGTAGCCTTTGAAGGAAAAATTAGTAAATTTGTTTAGGGACAAGCAAGAACAGTGTTTTGAACATGTAATAATGCTATTTCAAGCCATTAAGTGAGGTCTTAGTAAAGTTAGAAGTGGAAAAGTGCAACATTTCATTATGAGTCATATTAATGTGAAAAATGTTTGTATTTTGGCCTTCAACGGTCATTAAGGTTTCAAAAGTCAGTTAATATTGGTGGTTAAAGGAATTGGGAGTTGGATTCCAAGGCATAGAGATGTACTTAAGGCCTTCAAGGGCTTGAGACAGGTTTGGTTGAAGGATTTTTTTTCTTTGAATCAATAAAGCTTCACTTGCTCAGTTCATATTTTACTATTTTTCTTGTGTTTTCTGCCTGTGCACAAGCCATTCAAGAATTTTTGCATCAAAAATTTATGTAGAAATTTTATTACATGTCTTGAATTTATTATGACTTCTTAATAGAGGGTTTCTTTATTCATTTTGTACCTCAAAACTCAGACTTTCTTTAGACGGGTTCTTGAACAGGGGAATAAGAGTTTTGCAATTTTAATGGCTTGAATCTCATCCCACCTACTGTGTGCCAATGTGAATTGGTGGGATGAGTTGGTAAGGATTAGGAAATGATATTTCAAGAGTGGAAGGTGTGGAAAACTAGGCTTTGAAATAAAATGAAGAGTTAAAGGTCTAAAAATGGTGGTTTTTTTTCACTTGAAAATAGAGTTTTACTCAAGGGTTTGCAAAAATATCTGAGATACCAAAAGTTTCTTTGTTTTCTAAGCATATTTGGGCATAAATAAAGGTGTATAAGGTGGTGGTAGAGTCTAAAAGGTTGTGGAAATGCTACATCCAATAAACACTCAAGAATTACACTAAAAACAAGGGTTTTTTTATTTGACGGTTACAGGTCCATACAAATGGAATCCAATTATAGAATCTTTGTTTTCTTGGCAATTTATTTGCTTCCCCAAGGTTTTAGGGGTCTTTGTAGTGTTTGAAGGTATGTTGCTTTGCATTTTTGGGCTAATTGAGTAGCTTATTCAAGGGTGAATGTATAGGAAGTCAACGCTGGTCCAAAGGAGTCTATGTTGTTTCTCATATATGTTGTGTAACTTGGATATGGGTGTTTGAATCAGTCATGTGTTGGTCTAGTGTTTTGGAAAATTGTGGAGTAATTGGTCAAAAACTAGTTTCTCACTATTACAAGGGTTTAAGGGGGTTAAAGAGGGAAATGTGTATTTAGTTTCTTGTCAAGTTTTAAGGGAGTTTTGGACTGTCCAAAGAGGTCAGAATAATCTTGTTAGATGCCTCAAATAGGCAGGTTGCAAAGAGTTTGTGATTGTTCCCTTGTGTCTACATCAATTTTTCACCTGATTTCACTCGGTCCAATGTAGCTCAGAGTGATTCGATGCATTTGGTTGCAAAAGAGGACCATCCCTAGCGTAAACGTACCCATCCAGATGTGTTGGAATAGTTCGTTTGGTTGTACGAGTTGCGGAATGAAAGTTGCACCACTTTGCAACTTTACACTGCTTGCATCTGGCAACTTTTCCCTCCACTAAAAAGTCATCACCACAGGAAAACGCTTTCGAGATAGCAAAAACTGAGAGATGTTTTTGTAGATGGTCCCAACACAATCCCATAGCCTCAGACAAATATTTTGTAAGCATCACGGTCTCCGAGAAATAGACCTTCAAAGATTGTTGCCTTTTAGCACTTTGGACTCTTAAGGGAAATCGCCGGTCCAATGTAGCTCAGAGTGATTCGGTGTATTTGGGTGCAAGAGAGGACCATCCCTAGCATAAACGTACCCATCCGAACGTGTTGGAATAGTCCATTTGGTCGTACGAGTTGTGGAATGAAAGTTGCACCACTTTGCAACTTTACACTGCTTGCATCTGGCAACTTTTCCCTCCACTAAAAAGTCATCACCACGGGAAAAATATCTTCGAGATAGAAAAAACCGAGAGAGGTTTTTGTAGATGGTCCCAACATGATTCCATAGCCTCAGACAGAGAGTCTATAAGCATAACAGTCTTTGAGAAATAGACTTTCAAAGATTGCTGCCTTTTAGCACTTTGGACTCTTAAGGGAAATCATCGGTCCAATGTAGCTCACAGTGATTTGGCGTATTTGGGTGCAAGAGAGGACCATCCCTAGTGTAAATGTACCCATCCAAACGTGTTGGAATAGTCTGTTTGGTCGTTAATTATGGAATGAAAGTTGCACCATTTTGCAACTTTACACTGCTTGGATCTGGACAACTTTTCCCTCCACTGAAAAGTCATCACCATAGGAAAAGCCTCGAGATAGAAAAACCAAGAGAGGTTTTTAGATGGTCCCAACACATCCCATAGCCTCGATGGAGAGTTTGTAAGCATCACGGTCTCTGAGAAATAGACCTTCAAAGATTGTTGCCTTTTAGCACTTTGGACTCTTAAGGGAAATTGTCGATCCAATGTAGCTCATAGTGATTCGGCGTATTTGGGTGAAAGAGAGGACCATCCCTAGCATAAACGTACCCATCCGGATGTGTTGGAATAGTTTGTTTGGTTGTATCGTGTTGTGGAATGAAAGTTGCACCACTTTGCAACTTTACACTGTTGCATCGACAACTTTTCTCTCATCTGAAAAGTCATCACCACAGGAAACGCGTCTTCAAGATAGAAAAAACTAAGAGAGGTTTTTGTAGATGGTCCCAACATGATCCCATAGCCTTGGACCGAAGAGTTTGTAAGAATCATGGTCTTCGAGAAATAGCCCTTCAAAGATTGCTTCCTTTTAGCACTTTGGACTCTTAAGGGAAACTAGTGGGCAACATAGTTAACTTCTTCACAAACTTGGTTTGAAGTAATTTCATTATTTTTTGTGCATTTAAAATGGAGTTTTAAGCCTTCCACCCTAAAAGTGACCTCTAAATAACTTCAAACACCTTAACTACCTCATTCTTATTCATTTGTTTTGCAAACAAGCATTTTCATTCCAAGAGGCTGAGCTTTCATTTTTGCTTTCAAAGAAAAATCTTTCTATGCCATTGTTACACTGCATAGGTAAACCAAGTTTTGTATTGTGTACCTATATTAAGCTACCACTCTCAAGACCAATGTAACAATGATACAAAATAACTTTTGAGACTGCAAGAAGACATCTGATAACTCTTGATTGTACTAAAAGAATTCTTATGATTTTTGAAGAACGATGATAACTCTACTCAGTTGTCTTATTTTTTCAATATCATACAAATTGAACCCTAGCATCAATAGACTTTGTCTATCAAGCTACCACATTCAAGTTTCAACGATGAATATTTATCATGCATGTTTTAAATGACATTCAAGTTTATGGTGGTTTTTTTGTTTATATGATGTTATGTGATATTCTAATCATAATTCATGCTTCTAGGCTGAACATATATATATATATATATATATATTATATTTTTACATGTTTTCTCCATTGTACACCGCAAGTAAATTGTTGCATAGCGTGTGGAATGAGGGGGCAACAGGCCTAAGATCCCTTTAAAGTTTGTTTGAGTGCATTTAAAATGAACTTTTAAGCCTTGCACCCTAAAAGTGACCTCTAAATAACTTCAAACACCTTAACTACCTCATTCTTATTCATTTCTTTTGCAAACAAGAATTTTCATTCCAAGGGGCTGAGCTTTGATTTTTGCTTGTTGGATTGAATGTGGACCGTGACACAACTTTCTTTTTTCTAAAAATTTTCAGCATCATTGAACTAAGACCAATGTAACAATGATACAAAATAACGTTTGAGACTGCAAGAAGACATCAAAATGGCTAGTGTACTAAAAGAATTCTTATGATTTTGAAGAATGTTGATAACTCTACTTAGTTGGCTTATTTTTTCAATATCATACAAATTGAACCCTGGCATCAATCGACTCTGTATATCAAGCTACCACAATTCAAGTTTCAATGATGAATATTTATCATGCATGTTTTAAATGACATTCAAGTTTATAGTGGTTTTTTTGTTTATATGATGTTATGTGATATTTTAATCGTAATTCATGCTTCTAGGCTGTATATATATATATATATATATATATATTATTTTTACATGTTTTCTCCATTGTTTGGCCCCTACACTACAAGTAAATGGCTACATAACGTGTGGAATGAGGGGGTAGTAGGCCTGAGACCCCTTTAAAGTTTGTTTGAGTGCTTTCTTTTCATTTTTTGTGAGTTTTGTGCCAATTTTCCTCAAAGAAATGTGGTCTCATAGAATTCCATGACAAGCTAATTCAATTGATAGTTGCTCCTAGTTATTAGTTATGTAATGTGAAGTAATTGCATAACTACTTAGGTTGACTTTGTAAAAACTATATTGTTATTGATTTTTTTTCATCTATCAGCATCTAGTTGTTACTTATGCAATGAAAAGTAATGCTTTGAGTTTGAAAGATGTGCAATGCAATGTAATCAACAATATGAATATAAACTACATTATATTTAACCATTCTTTTTATGCTATTGTACATTGATATTTAACCATTGCTCACTTGATTAAATTTCCAAAGAGTTTAATCATGCACATGAGGAGGAAATTAAATTTCAATTGTCAACTTCTATATATCAAATTATCCAATAATCAAGTGTATGTCCATATACAAAAATGGCATCAACGCCAACTCAAACAAAGTTTTACAATATGTGGCATATGCCATCTCGGTATCTATTCAAAATTTACATGCCAAAATGTCTATCTCATCCTAAACTACTAATGGATCATCAAAATGGAGCCTCTTTGAAGCACTCATTGGCTCTAAAGGTAGTTGCATAAAAAAAAGTCAAACCACAATTGAGATTAGTTATACTATATAATTTAAAATTGAATAATTAACATAAAAATCAATATACATTGAATTATAATTGAACTCTAAAATTGAAATCTTGATTACCGAAATATCGTCTCTTCGAAGGGTCAAGAGTCCTAGAATATACCCCTCTCAAAGAACTAACCAAATCCAACTTTTGTAACGTCAATCTATATATGTGAACAAAAACATGAAATTGATCCAAGTTAGCATAGAATTGTCGGTAATAAGAACATATTTACAAGCACAAAATAAAATAAACACATACCTCTTTAGGCTGATCTTTTTCTGTATCTCCTTTAGGTGTTTCACACCTCCTCCTTGAGGTGTTTCAACACCTCCTCCTTCAGGTGTTCAAATACCTACTCCTTCAGGTGTTGTGGCACTTATCAACAATGATGTATAGCCCACAACCGCCTGTACATAAAAATGACAAGTACATATGAAACTACGAATCTATGTCAATGTATGCATAATCAATAAAAGATCTTATAAATCTTAATTCAATCAAATTTGAGTTCAATTACCTTTCCCTTATCTAACATTGTGCCTCCATAGTCTGGAGAGCGTTGCACCTCGCTTGCACTAGGTGTTTCCTACAAGCAGAGAATAAGATAAACATATAAGTTAATATATAATTTCATTAATGACAATTCAAATGACAAGAAAGTATACATTTAAAAAATGTAAATTAGTGAGTGCGAAAATACATACTATTTGCATGTCGAGGCCAAATGAAATGGCCCTAAGGGTGCTATCAGTCACCCATGTGAGCTCCTCCACAGACATTAACTGTTAAATAGACCATGTAAACATATATTAGTACTTGATACTATCTCTTATTAATATTCATTTAAAAAAAATGCAAGTTATGAATTTACACCTTAAATGTTACCTGTGTAACTATTCCAATGTCCACCTCTCTAGCAGGAGAGGACTCTGGAGGGTGTGCTCCACTCCCCTGCATGTGATCTGCTATAATCTCCACATCCTAGATGTCATAATCAGAAGTGTCTAATGGATGCTCAGTGGGCTGTACAATAGGACCCAAGCATATTTGCTGGCACGTATTGCAAATATGTGGCACACAAATATGTGGACCGGAGGAGGATGATGCAGCAGCACTGGATCCATCACCAAGATAACCAGAATGTGGCTAAGCTACTAAAGAAGCATGGGAAACCAAAAGACCACTCAAAGAGTGAATGGCCTAGATAGTTTGTATGGTTGCATCCTCCATAATATCTGGATGTTGTACTAGAGGTGGCGGAAGAAGGGGAGGACGAGGAACATGTGGGTGCCTGACTACTCTAGCTGCCCCTGGCCTATCTTGGGGCATACCTCCACCAATGCCCTGGAAGGGTTTAATGTCAAAGTAATTGACATGATGCCCTAAAAAAAACTCAGCATATAATTTTTTAATAAAGTAAAAAAGGTACCTCAAGATTATTGTTGGGTGGTTTATCAAAAACCATACACCAACAATCCCAAAAGTTATCTACTATGCCCCTATGCGTGCACCATTTTATAGAAAGTTTTGGTTTGTTAACATTAATTGGAAAACCCGTGATGGGGCTAATAAATAAAGAGGCTATTTGGGCTTTTGTTATTTGGAGATCTTTCACATCATCATAAGATAATCCACATGCATAATATTCCCTCATGGTTTCTCGCTATGAATGAAAGGCATTATGTTGGGTGGAGAGGGTTTCTACATTTGTAATTATTCCTGTCAATGTGGTTGACATACGGGATAATCGAGGGAATTTCTTATAAACATCACAAATGCCCCTCAATTGCTCCAATTTTTCATGAATTAAGTCTTCAATTGATGGTTGCGGAGGCGGTGGAGCATTTGGCATTTCTACATTTTGATTCTCAGCTGGTGGATTTTCATTCTCAACTGGTGGAATTTGTGCATTCTCATTCTCAGCAGCCATAATGCCTGATTAAAGTTAAAAAATAATTAATCTAATTAAATTAGACAATATAAATGAAAATATTATAAAAATACCCTAGTTTTAAAAAAAATCCAAAAAAAACCCTACTTTTTAACAAAAATCTATAAAATTCTCTAATTTTTAATACAAATACATAAGAAACACTATTTTTAAATCAAAATCCATAAAAAACATTCATTTTTTTATCAAAATCCATTCTAAACTCAATTGTTTCATAAAAATTCAATCAAAAACCCTATTTTGAAAAAAAATCCACAAAAACATTCATTTTTTAATCAAAATCCATTCTAAATTCAATTTTTCATAAAAATTCAATCAAAACCCTATTTTTGAAAAAATCCACAAAAACATTCATTTTTTTATCAAAATCCATTCTAAACTCAAATTTTTCATAAAAATTCAATCAAAAACCCTATTTTAAAAAAAAATCCACAAAAAACTAATTGAAATTATTCAAATCTAATTCAAAATTGAATCAAAGCAAATAAAAATCTAAAATCTTACCTTTTCAAATCAGATATTGGTGAAATCAGATATGTCCACAAGTACATATAAGAACAACTGCAAATACAAAGGGTTTTTTCAATATGCACCTCTTCTCGTACCTAAACTACTGGTGGATCATCAAAATGGAGCCTCTTTGAAGCACTCGTTGGCTCTGAAGGTAGCTGCACTAGAAAAAGTCAAACCACAATTGAGATTAGTTATTCTATATAATTTAGATGCATATGTAGATGTATACATGCATGCAACCATGTCCACAAGTACATATAAGAACAACTGCAAATACAAAGGGTTTTTTCAATATGCACCTCTTCCCATACCTCTTCCCACTTGTTTCAAATGTACCTCTTCTCGCTTGCTTTCTCTCTGCTCCTTTCTTGAGCATCTACAAAAAATAGGCAAAAAATTATCACATCTAACACTTTTGTATTGCTTTGCAACTATCACCCCATGCAAAAAAACACAAAAAAAACCTCATGCCACCTTGACAGTAGCTCAACAATGGATGATTGAATTGGCACCTTCATAGAAGCTTTCCCTCCTCGCTCATAGCTCTGATAGCAGGTAAATCCACATAACGACACCCAAAAATGCCTTATCAAAAATTGCACATAAATTTGATCGCAGTGATGGACAATGTATTTCCCCTATGTGCAGGAATGTATGTATGTCATAGTAGATGCAAAGAACATTGATACATACTGATCCCTATGTTTATTCTATTGGGACATCCTTGGAATGATAAGTTGTATTTTAAGTGTTATATGGAACATTGATGCCACCATTGATCGTAGTGATGGACAATGTACATTCTTGGTTAGTTGTTTTGCAAATACATAGACTATTTTTGAAATGCTTTACAAAGGGTTTTCCAAATGTGCCCCTTCCTACTTTCTTTCTTTCACCTGCCTTCTTTGTCCAACCACTGTAAAAATCTAAAAAAATGTTTTAGAGGAAAAAAACCAGAAAATAGAAGGATTCATAGTAACAAACCCATGTAAAAAAAACACAAAATGGGCTGCATGCTACATATGAATATTGTCTATATATAATAATGTTTTTTGCATCTAATTTCACATACATAGATTTCTGCACATAGGAAAAATAAAATGAGTGCAACAATAGTCAACAATTCCCTATGGATAACAACATAAACTCTATAACATTTACTATTTTATTGCGTATCGAAAATGAAACAATATAGCCAAAGCTAGAGAACAACCGTTAATAGTTCCTTATGGAAAACAACATAGACTATTTTATTGTGTTGCAACAATTGCCACAGAATGACAGCCATAAATGAAATAATATTAAATTTTCCTATGTGTAGATATGTATGTATGTCAAAGTAGATGTAAAAAATGTACATGCATACCCTTCCCGATGTTTATTCTTTTGGGAAATAGTTTTTATTTGTTTGAGCCTCAACATGGAATTCTTGCAATGATAAACTATATATTAAGTGTTATATGGAACATTGAATCCTTTTTTTAATTATTTATTTTTCCTTGTATTATTAATGTCTACAAAAAAATTTGAAACATAAAAAATTTGAATAATAAAATGTATATTAAGTGTTATATGAATCATTGAATCCTTTTTTTATTATTCCTTTGCCCTCATATTGTTAATGTTTCTACAAAAAAATGAGAGATAATATTGTGTTTTGAAGATATTGATGGTTGTCATTTTATTGGTGTTCTATATTTCCTATATGCATTTTGGTTGGGGTTCTTGTCAGTCTTTGTTGCTTTAATTGAGCATTTGGCCCTCATGTTGTTGTGGCATAGAGCTTGTAGTCAGTTGTCGACATTGTAGCTCTCAACTTTTAAAAGAGCAGCCCCACCAATGTTGGTGGACTCTGGCTCTCCCCAGGCTACTGAACAATCCTCAGGCACCAGTCCTGTAAGTCTCTTGTTTCATTTTTGTTGCTGAGAATTATATTGACTCTTTGCCACATGCATCCAATGAACTAGGAATATGCTTTATTTGAATTAATAGTCCTGCTAATATACATTCTAACTAATTTGTATTCAATCTCTTTATGTTTCCTTATCCTTTTGATTTGCTAGCCATTTGGGAGTGGCCTATGTGGTAGAAAAAAAAGGGTTGCATTTTTCAAATGTGTTAACATTGCTATGTGCTTCCTTGTTTATATCTAGCAAAAAATATAATCTTGTTTTTTTCTTTCTCAACCTTTCCCTCCTTTCATATTCATTTATTGTATGTGATTTTGAAGTTGCTTTGATCCTCTCACCATGTATAACTATCTATGTGTCTACATATCATATATCAATAATTGATTTGTTCTATGTTGCCTCTTTCCCTTGCTTTTGCTTCTAGAGTTTTCTCCCAAGCTTGAACATCTCATTGCATTGGCTTGGCTGAGTAAAATTATCTTGTAGGATTCAAATGTACGTCCAGCCTTGACAACACATGTGATATGATCTATTGATGTTGGAGATGATGTCCCATCTCTAGTTCTTTAGCTAATGTCTTTTCAAAAAATAGGTGGTGATCAAATCCTAGTTGAGTCTTGCTACAAAGTTGTCCTCTCTGATGGAACCCACATGAAAATAGGAACTTTGCCTACAAAATACAATGACCTTTTGTTTGTAGGGGCGTTGAAAATAGATTCCATCATGTGCTTGGAAAACTATCTGTATAGGAAGTTAAGGGAATCAAGGTTGGCTATTATTTTGCACTACTTGCACTTGTTGTATGCTTTCTTTTTTGTGGGGACCAACTTTTTTAATATTTGATCTTGGTTTGGTCCCAGGGCAATTTTCATATTGTCCTTAGATGTCAAAATTTTAAATTGTCAGCTAATTGAAAAATCTAGATATTTATTTAGAGATCAAGAAGAACAAATAGTGGGCTTTGAGTCACCTTCCCCATCCAAAC
Source organism: Sequoia sempervirens (assembly GCA_007258455.2). Classification (NCBI taxonomy): domain Eukaryota; kingdom Viridiplantae; phylum Streptophyta; class Pinopsida; order Cupressales; family Cupressaceae; genus Sequoia; species Sequoia sempervirens. Next base: position 309,701,852 of record VDFB02086081.1, read on the forward strand.
GAGCCTCAAAATTTGGGATTCATACATCCCCAACACAACATAGTGCTCCTTCAAATATCATCCCTATTAAAGGCTTGAATATATATACCAAACCAAATGGACAATAAAAGATCAGGTAACAACTAAAAGGGATATGCACCATTACAATAATTAGTGACACGAGGGCCAAGTATTCAGCTTTGAAATGATTGACAGTGAGCGAATGGGAATACGAATCACTTGCTTTAATGACATAGAAGAATTGAATTATGATTTTGTTTAGGTGGGCCACACTTATTATGTGTCAAAAGGCTTGGTCAAACAAGCAAATAAGAAATTTAATAAGTTGAATAACCACATGGAAATTATTTTAGATAAAAAATTGGTATTGAAGTGTTGTGATGATGAGGCATTTGTGCTGGACAAAGTATTTAAATTCATCCCAATAAATGAAATTGCAAACTATAGCAATAACACTTTGATTGATGTTATTGGGGCTGTGGTTCTTGTAGGAAAGGTATCAACTATTCAAAGAAAGGATCAGTATGAAACGATTCACAGAACTCTCAAACTTAATGATTTGTCATCCTCTTGCATTAACGTTATTTTTTGGGGCCCAAATTGGGAAGCAAAGGGTGTTGAGTTGGAAAGGTTGTCCATTGTTGTCCATTCCTAGTTCAGTTGTCATACTTGCTGTTAAAAATGGTCATGTTGGATATTTCAATGGATCTATTGTGAATACATCCACAGGGATTGTTCTATACATAAATTTTGGCATTCCCGAAGCACAACCCTAGATCCAATGAGGACATGTTGAGTCACCTGTCATTGATCCCTCCTGGTTAGTGCCTTGAAAGGTTTATTTAACCAATGGTAGAGTCACTATTGGATATATCTTGGATCATTGTCTTGGCTTGCCAAAAAAATTGCAGGCTACTATCAAGGCAACATTGAAATATATTAAAATTGATGCATTTTGTTACGTTGCATGTTCCTTGTAGGCCAATGGGAGACAATGCAAGAAAAAGTGTGGAGAGTCTACCAAAAATATGTGGTACTACCCTAAATGCCAGACAATTGTAGCTGATTGTGATTTCTGATATTCGTTACAGCTAAAGATGGAAGACCACATGGGCGAGATTTGGGCTACTAGTTTTGATGAGGCTACAACAAGCTTGTTGTAGATGTCAACAAAAGAGCTTTATATGTTGCAATATGAGTCTTTTGCTACAATGAATGTTGATTCTATCATCAATGGTGTCACCTACACCTCTTTTGTTTTTACTGTTCATATTAAAACTCACACCTATAATTCAAAAACAAGGCTTAAAAAAACAATAGTCAAAGTTGCAAGAATTAACTTTGAACTCGAGTGCATGCTATTGGTCTTAGATTTTTTTGCAATATCCCTTTCCATGGAAGACTCTCCAAAGATAACAGTTGTATTTCCTTGAATGCCAAACAACCATGCCTAATTGTGACCTTGGATATTTGTTATAGTTTTCATTGATTGGACATCTATTTCCTTTTCCTTTTTTTGACTGTCCATCACATCAAAAGACCTTTCCTTTCTGCTCACATTGCTTTGTTGCTTGTAGAGCTGGTTATAATTTAAGACAGTGGACTGTAACTTATAATGTTTGACAAAAAAAGATACACTTCTTTTCTTTTGTATTGTTTATGTTGCTTATAGTTTTGTTTCGATTTCAGTGTAGATTCGTCATTTTATTTTATGTTGTTTGGTTATATAGTTATGTTGCCCTATTTAACACATGTATCGGTATTTACAGTTGTTCTTATATATACTTGTGGACATGGTTGTATGCATGCATACATTTGCATATGCATATACATAAATATATATGTATGCAATTGAATTTTCTAAGTGCATACAACATTTTGATACAAATGTGTGTAGATATATGTGTCTATAATGCATTTGTATGCGTATATACATGTAGATTTTAATGTTTATATGTATATGTGAGTCATTTTTAATATCAATATAGTTATTCGCTTCTTGCCTATTTAAATTTCCACAGACTCTTATCTCTCCATAATTAGTGTTGGCTATAATATTGGCTCCATTGAATCCATGACTATTAAATGTGGTCCTTCCTCTGCATTCATAAAGCCACGTCCCATATGGTTATCTTTCATTTTATTAGAGTTGCATAAAACTTTATTTTTGTTATAATATTTCCTATGTAATGTTCAATGATGACTATCCTCTACAACCTGCACAATACTTTTGTGATTTTTCTTGAGTCTAGCTTATTAAAATATATTGTTGCACAAGATTAAAATGTAGAATGTAATCAAAATTTTGTCATTTTAATCTTCTGCTGTTGGCTCAGTGTACAATATTATCATATATGTGCTTTCTAATCTTCTAATGCTTCTTAAATGTTCTCTCTACTAATTTTCCATGTCCACTCATAAATTCATGTTGCATATGGATATCATATGGTTCTTGGCTATAATGTTTGTTGCCTTGAACCCATACTTTTTTCAATCTCATGACTATGTTTTTAATCTTTTAATGTTGGTTGAATGTTGAATATATTGGTCCTGGCTCTCCATACATAAATCCATATCACATATATATGTAAGTAAATAAATATGCACACAACACACAAATATATCTACATTTATACTTGTTGATACATGTAATTACATTTAAACTTATACATATATATATATATTCTGACATGCATTGACAATTATAGGTGTGAATATCTACATATGTTGTGTAGCTCAATCTATGACCCAGCACTGAACAATGCCTTATTGAAAATAACATAAAATGCTCAGTTACTTTGGTAAGTTTTAAATGCAAGCTATTATTTCAATCATCACCATTATATGGAACCCATTACATGAAACAATGTTTATGTGACAAGCTGTGCCAAGTGATGTTTATTTCCTCTGCTTAACAATGCCTTATGGAAAATAACAAAAACTATTCAATTGTTTTGGTAACTTTAGAATGCTAAATATTATTGTGGCCATCGACACTATATGGAAAGCATATATCAAAAAATGTTTCCATTGGACCATTTTATTGCTTTGCAACCTTTGCCACTATATGGAAACCATAAATGAAATAATATTTAGCCAATAGACTATATGTGTCAACTTTGCTTGGGATTTTCATTAGCCTTCTTGATTTTTAAGCTATTGAACAACAATCAACAATGCATATATATTTGCATCTACCTCCAGATACATATATATTAGTGTACATTTTGTTTCCCAACTACATATTTATCTATTGCATGCATTTGATGCATATATAAGAATTTGTTGCTTGGAAATATATAGCCACAAAAAGTGTGTTTTTCTTTTGTTGTGTTTCATTTTCCTTTTCCTGTGTGTAGATATGTATGTATGTGAAATTAGATGTAGACAACATATACTCCTCCCTATGTTTTTTTTTTTGGGAAGATAGTTTTATTTGTTTTGTCCTCAAAAAGGAATTCTTACAATAATAGGGTTTATGTTAAGCCTAATAAGAAACATTGATTTCACCATTCATCACAGTCGTGGATAGTTTATGTTCTTGCTTGGGGGTTTGGTGAGAGCCTATGAGGCTCCATGACCCAATATGGTAGGGTGGAGACCATGCCTTCTTTTGTTGTGTTCCATTTTACTTTCCCTATGTACATATATGTAAATATGTGAAATCAGATGTAGACAAGTGATATTTCCATGCTAGCCTATGCCAAGTGATGTTGATCTCCCAGCTTGTGCCAAGTGATGTTTATTTTTTTACTCCCGCGGTGATTTCTCTATTGACAAGTCCACCTATGGCTATATATGTGTGTTGTCTACATATAAACTTTAGATGCATATTTACTAGTATAAATTTTACTTTGTAAATGTATATGTGACTCTTTTATTGCTTTCCAACCATCGCTAGTACGTGGAAACCATAAATCAAAATTTCAACCCTTTTGACATTGGGCTCCTAGTCACAAAAAAGGCACTGGCAGATTTTTTTGAATTTTTAATTAAAAGAATTTGGCGCATCGATAGAGAAGGCCAGACTTTCTAGTTTTTAAACCTTCCAGCGTCTAGCTACTAGTCAGGAAAAATGTGGCAAGTTTCTTAGTGTGTGGATAGAGAAGGACACCAAAATTAAATGTTGGTTGGAATCAACATTAATTGATATATGGTTTCCATGAAGTGGTGATGGTTGTAATAACACCTGACATTTAAAACCTTGGAAAACATAGCAAAAGCTTGCACAATTTTTGATAAGGCATTGTTGGGTGTCATTCTCTGACTTTCACTGCTATCAAAGCTATGAGTGACAGGTGGTTGGAGGTTATCTTATGCTTTTTTGGATGGGGCGATGATTACAAAAGCAATACAAAGGTGTCGTCTGTGATAATTTTTTTCCCATTTTTTGTAGGACATGGCCAACATTCATCTCTATGTGCAGATATGTATGTATGTGAAATCAGATGCAAAGAACATTCATATATACTCCTTCCTATGTTTATTCTTTTCATAAGATAGTTGCTTTTTTTTGTATTTCTATACTTAAACTTCTCCACAAAAATTAATTGTTACTTGGAATCACTTAGCCCTATGTCCATTCATTTAAAATTGTTGTAACATATGACAAAAGGATGGGTACATATGTTTCAATTGACAGTTGTAGTTTTCCTATTGAAGACCAACATTGTGCATTTATTCAAATTGGTTTTGTTAACTGAAACATGTGATGCATGTTCTTGTGTGAAGTAATAGTCTCAGGCTTAGGATTTTCAAGTATTTTCTTTAAGAAAAAAAGGGGAAACAACATCCACAACATGTGTGAAATTATATGTAACCAAAATTCATATATAGTACTGCCTATTATGCATGCACCAATCAAAACTACATGGAAACCATACAACAATTAATGTTGATGCCAACTGGGATTTAATTATAAAAAAAAAATGATATCATGATTGATTATGCAAGTGGGAAATGTATGTTAGCCTGCGACTATAATCAATGGTGAGACCAATGTTTCATCTCACACTTAATATACAACCTGCCATTCTAAGAAATATCTATCTCAACCTCATCTATACCCTACTATCTTAGCGTAATGGTATCATAAAAGGGTTATTAATTATGCCATGAGGATTTTTACATGTGGTCACTTGATCTCTCTCAAGTGTTACTATGCTTGGATGTAGGCTTCCTTCCATCAGTTTACAGTCTATGTTCTTCCAAAACAACCAACCAAGAACATATATTTTCCATTGTTGCAATCAATGGTGGCATCAATGCTCCATATAACACTTAAAATATAGTTTATCATTCCAAGAATGTTCCAACAGAATAAACATAGGGATCAGTATGTATCAATGGTGTTTACATCTACTATGACATACATACATATCTGTACATATGGGAAATACATTGTCCATCACTGTGAACAATGAAGGAATCAATGTTCTATATAACACTCAAAATATGACTTATCATTCCAAGAATGTGTTAGTATGTATCAATGTTGTTTGTATCTTCTATGATATACATCCACATCTACACATGGCATTGTTCATCACTGTGATCAGTGGTTGCATTAATGTTCCATATAACACTTAAATACAACTTATTATTCCAAGAATGTCCCAACATAATAAACATAGGGATCAATATGTATCAATGTTCTTTGCATCTACTATCACATACATACATATTATCACATAGGGGAATCCATTGTTCATCACTCTGATCAATGGTGGCATCAACAAGACTTTTGTATTGCTTTAGCAACCTTCCCCTAATGCAAAAATTACAAAACAAGTGATTTGTATTTCATTCTGCTCACTCTCAATAATGTCAAAGCTGAATACTTGGCCCTCACATCCTTGTTTATTGTAATGGTGCCTATCTCTTTTATTTGTCACCTAACCTTTTATTGCCCATCTGCTATCAATTGTCCACATGTAATTCCACATACATACATTTCCACACATTGTTTTTGTGCCTATATATATCCGAGCAACAGATCCCATGCAAATGCATACAAGGCATGCAACATGCCTGTATATATGCTTGCAAAACAAAATCTGCATGGATATGTAGGTATCTAAACTTCAATGCACCTTTTTAGTTATTATTTCTTTCAGCCTCAAAAAGGAGTTGTTAGAATGATAGGTTGTATATTAAGTGTAATAAAGAACATTGATTTCACCATTGATTAGAGTGGTGGATGATGTATGTTCTTACTCAAGGGTTTGGTTAGAGCCCATGAGGCTCCATGACCCAATATGGTAGGGTGGAGAGAATGCCTCATTTTGTTGTGTTTCATTTTATATTTCCTATGTGCAGATCTGTATGTTTTTGACATTATATGCAAACAACATTCATATGTTTGATAGGCTATATATTAAGTGTAATATTAAACATTTATCTCAACATTGATTACATGGGGACAACATGCTCTATTTTTTAATCTTTCACCAAATTTTTTTATATGTGGACATGTTTATATGTCAGATTACTTACAATCAACATTCAAAGTGAACAACCTAGTTCAAATGAAGAACCTAGTTCAAGTGAAATACATGCATATATTTTAGTTTTAAGCCTATTCATGCTTACCTAAAATTCTATCAGTATCTAAACAAGGTGTAACAATAATTTCTTCACTTGAACTAGGTTCTTTAGTTGAACTGGGTTCTTTAGCAATATGCATATATTTGCATTTCTCTTTTGCTAGATACTCCAAACTACATGCCAAAAAATACAGTGCACTAGATGAATCAAAGAAGAGGATCACCTCCAACAATTATGTTCATTGCCATCATCATGAAATGTTGCTATTCTTTACGGTAACTATAGTGCTTCTCTTTTCCCTCTTTGTTTCCATGCATATAGAATTTCCACCATTTCTAAATTCACTTCCTTGTCATTTTTATATGCGAGATGTAATCATAGACATACTGTATCATGCCCTGTGCACAAGGTATGCCCGCATCTTCTTTATTTGATCTCTTCTATTCCAGATGTATTACATATTTTTTGTGATAAATTATAGAACTGTTTATATTTCGTAATTTAGATATTGGTTACCAATGAAACATGTTCACTGCACTAAACTTCACATTTTCCTTGTGTGTAACTATATATCTAAGTCAAATAGTTTTAGATTGCAAATGTTCTCAATCGTAACCATAGATCTCCACAATGCTAAATAGCTTTACAATCGCATGTTTGGAATGGTGTACAAACTACAACTACATTCTATTTATATACAAGGTAAGGCTATATATCCTTTATTCCATCTCTTATTTCACAACTACATCTCAATTTCTTAAAAATGCATAAGATTGCTATCAACTCAAGAAAATTCTTAGGTGTCAAAACATTTCTTTCACCATTGATCAAAGTGGTGGAAATTTATGTTTTTTCTCTAGGGTTTGGTGAGATCCATGAGGCTCCATGACCTAATATGGTAGGGTGGAGAGTAGGTCTTCTTTTGTTGTGTTCATATTGCATATCGTTGCATGCACAAGGTATGCCTACATTTTATTTATTTGATCCCTTCTATTATAGGTGCATTGCATATTATTTGTTATAAATTATAGAACTCTTTATATTTCATAATTTAGATATTGTCTACTAATGACACATGTTCATTGCACCAAACTTCACATTTTCCTTTCATTTTTGTAGAACATGCTCAAGCTAAACAATCCTGCTTTGTCAATGTTTTCACGCCATTAGATCTTCTATGAATTTAGTAGGTGCCGAAACATTGCTTTCACCATTGATCAAAGTGGTGGAAATTTATGTTTTTACTTGGGGTTTTGGTGAGAGCTCATGAGGCTCCATGACCCAATATGGTAGGGTGGAGAGCAATCCTTCTTTTGTTGTGTTCATACTACATTCCATTGTGTGCATAAGGTATTCCTACATTTTATTTATTTGATCCCTTTTATTACAGGTGCATTGCATATTATTTGTTATAATTTATAGAATTCTTTATATTTCCTAATTTAGATATTGTCTAACAATGACACATGTTCATTGCACTAAAATTCATATTTTCCTTTGATTTTTGTAGAACATACTCAAGCCATAATGGGGATTTTGATGAAGTAATGTGTTATAAATGACCTTTGAGAATAATCATAGTGACTACAAAATCAGTCACAATGGTGAAATAAATAATTACATCCTGATAGGTTGTATATTAAGTGTAAAAAGTAACATTTATTTCACCATTGATCAGAGTGGTAGATGATGTATCTTCTTGCTCGAGGGTTTGGTGAGAGCCCATAAGGCTCCATGATCCAATATGGTAGGGTGGAGAGAAAGCCTCATTTTGTTGTGTTTCATTTTATATTTCCTATATGTAGATCTATATGTTTCTAATATTAGATGCAAACAAGATTCATATGTTTGATAGGTTGTATATTAAGTGTAATATTAAAAATTTATCTCAGCATTGATTACATTGAGACAACATGCTCTATTTTTTAGTCTTACACCAAAAATGTTTATATGTAATCTCTCAAGATATATTCTGATTGCATGTAAAGGTAGATTTAGAAATAAAATAAAAAAATATAGTTTAAATTTTTTGTATCAATCTACTTTTTGATTAACATCAACATAATTCTATGGATGCAATTATCTCTTTATTATTATGGTTGTGCATGAATTATGTAAATATACTTATTTTAAATTTGTTTGTCCCATTCCAAACCAATAATATTCTAAGCTCTCAAACAATTCTATTATCCTTTTGACATAATCTACATGTATAAGTACCTTTATCTATGGCCTACTACCTTAACGTAATGGTATCATAAAAGGGTTATTAATGATGCCATGAGGATTTTTAAATGTGGTCACTTGATCTCTCTCAGGCGTTACTATGTTTGGCTATTACATACCTTGTTCTGCTTGGATGTAGATTGAATTTCATTAGCTTACACTCTATGTTCTTGCAAAACAACCGACCAAGAACATACATTATCCATCACTACAATCAATGGTAGCATTAATCTTCCATATAAAACTTAAGATATAGCTTATCATTCCAAGAATATCCCAATAGAATAAACATATGGATTGGTATGTATGAATGTTGTTTTCATCTACTATGACATACATACATATTTACACATAGGGGAAATACATTATCCATCACTGCGAACAATGGTAGCATCAATGTTGCATTCAACACTTGCAATACGACTTATCATTCCAATAATATCTTGGTATGTATCAATGTTGTTTGAATCTATTATGAAATGCATATCTACACATAGGGGTAATAAGATGACACACAACAAAATCAATGTTCCATATAACACTTAAAATATAGCTTATTATTTGCTACGTATAGATATGTAAGTATCCTATGCTCTCTCTTAGCTTTTTTTAGCATCCCCCCTCTAATTGTTGCTATGTTTATACACATCCAGGGCTAGCATTTGGAATTACCCTCCGCCTATTAACTCATCATTGCATGTCACTACACACAACTGCTAGTTTTATATTAGAATGTTTAACTAAATATATCTCAATATAATATCATGATGGTACATTATGTGATATTAACAATGTTGATACTTCTTTTTCTACTTTTACTAGCTCTCATATATTCCAAAATTGTACCATGTATCTTCCCATCTCTCTCTCTAGTTATATGTTCAAACTATTTCAAAATCCAAAAGGATGTGGAGACCTCTTTCTCTTCCACACTCAATGGTGAAGAATCTATTCTTATATCTAATAATGTATGAGGAATCCATATACCATCCTCTAGTTTTACCTACTCACCTTTTCCAAAATTCAACAATACCTATCATACCATCCATTGATGTGTTGTCATCCTCTCACAAAGGGAATCCACTACAATTCATTCCTCATCCATTGTGTCTACCAAAAAATAAGTCTCTTTTCTTATACCAATGTGGATACTTTATTTTCTCATGAATCTAGTGATATACCTATAGATTTAGAAAAAAAATATGGTCATGGATTTAAGATCCTTTCTAAACAAGTTTTTAATACAAATAAATAGCATGAAATTAAGACCCTCCTAGAGCATACATCGCATTCCTCTACAAAAAAGAAATAGTTATTAACATACTCCACCTTTGTATAAGGAATTCATTTTAGCCTCTACCCGAAAACCACCCCATGGTTCAATTGGATATGGAATCCTTCCTACCCTGTATCCCTTATCTGAGATAGAGTGTACACTATGGAAAATTTTGAGATTGGAATTAATCACCCTACCACCTCCTCATGAGGGAAAGTCTAGCAAAAAAAACATAATTCATTCTTTTTTGCATATCATCGATTTTTTGGGTATTCTACTAATAACTATTGTGCTTCAAAAATTAAATTACAATGGTTGATTTAATTGTATAACATTGATGTGGATCCATATAAAATAATAAATCACGTATTGTGGTGTTGATCCTTGCTATGTGGCATTCATAGTATTGTATGATATTCATTGCCATGCATAGGGGTACAAAAATATTTTTGTGCAACCATATTTCATCATTGGGGAGCAACACAATAATATCCACAATGATTCATACACTTTGGGGGCAAGGATAACTAATCTTGTGAGGTGTACATATCATTTCTAAAGGATCCCCTCTTCAACCATGATCTCCTTAAAATATTTAGTGTGGCAAGTACACTAAAATTTTAAGGTGGCATATTCCCTTGTCTATTGTGGCCACTTTTGAAGAATCAATCTATGTTGTGCCCCCTTAGTGGTGGTTTTATTCATTATATCCCCTAATTTTTTCCCTTTTAGTCCATGTTGTGCCCCTTTAGTGGTGGTATTATGCATGATATCCCTTAAGGCACAACCTTACAAATTGCTCATGTTTCACTATGGTGGTGGTATTATGCATCACACTCCCTTAGGTGTGGTCATTATTTTATTCTTGTGCACCTTTTGTGGTGGTGTTATTTATAATACCCCTTAAGGCATGGATTATGATTTATCCCCTAAGATGTCAAACTTTTGTACACCCCTTGAGGTGATTCATTCCCTATGACATTAAAAGGTTCTCCACGACATTAAAATTTTGTGTACTCCTTGATACATGAATGAAAAAATAGTGTATGAATTTAGCATAATGTGGCTTGTTCATTCATGAACTTGAGCATTTGTACATGGAAACCTAGCATAACACAAATTTCTTGCTAGTGGAGCCATGTATATCATGAGTAAACTAGCATAATGTAGCTTGTTAACCTTGTGAAATTTATCATATTGCATGGAAATCTAGCATAACATATAGCTTTCTAGCTAGTGGATATATGTAGCTCCTGAGTGATCTAACATAGCATAACTTGTTAGTCCTTATGAGAGAACCATTTTTCTAACACTATATTCGATGGGATGATGTTTGGTATTTGAGATGAATTTTAGACTGAGGTGTCTTTTCCTTACCAACTTGAATCCCTTTTACTCTACTAACCGTATGATTTTATTATTTGTCTTGTGTTCACTACATGTCTAGCTTGTGTCTTCAATGTGTTTTCTTTGTGTATTGCATTGGTTTTATGTCTTTTATGTGTTTATTGTCTCATGTTTTTTTTGTGTATGCTTTATGTTTATCATGTTGCATTACACCTCATGTGTGTGCATTCCTTTGTATTTACATTTTTGTGTCATAGAATCTTAACCTTGGGAGCTAGCGCATCCCCTAAGGTCAATGTCATCATATATCTTCAATGTTCAGATAAATTAATTTTTTGAATTATCTTTAATTTAGTGTGAGCATAAGCATAATTTCATAATCTCACTAAATGGGGGATAAAAGAAATATCACACATTATCACCTTTGAAATTTTCACACTAGGTTTATCTCCCCCTATGTGTGGGGACCCAATCGTGTTCTTAATTTTCCCATTTTATGGGCATCTTCAAATAATTATAATTATTGGGAATTATTATTTAATATTTATTTAACGACACTTCAAGACCCAAAATAGGTCTAGAATAGGTCACTAGCACCCTTTTCTAGCCTATTTTGGCCCCAATTTAAATATGTCATTGTTGGAATTTTAACTTTAATAAATTTAAATTTAGTTTTTGGATTTTGACAACAATTTAGTGAGAAAATAAATTAATACATACAAATATAAGTGGTTTTTACCATTTGAAATCCTATCATTTTGGAATCACAATTGACCATCCTAAAAATTAGTCAAGATTATAATTAGTAGAGTTTACAATAGTTATCACCAGTCAATATTCATGTTAGCAATGCATCAAATTTATATGTGAGTTTATGCATGTTTTATGTGAATTTGTTTTGTGAGTAATAACACTTGAAAAACCTTCAATAAAGCATCTAATTCTCCTTGTATGAGATGAGTACAATGATTTTAGCCTATCAAGGAAATTAGATCTAAGTGGTAAGTTACAACACTTGTCAATTTATCATTCCTTTTATCCATTTGCCTTTTCCCAACCAAGGGTAAGCACTATTTACATCATCATAGTCATTGTGAAGGTGGAAACACAAAATTGAGGTTTGACTTAGGCAAGACCCTATATGGCACAAAAATTTCTCTCCTCTCTTGTATGCAAGTGATAGATCTAAAGTGTATTTGGGAAAGGATCGACGACCTATTTGTAAGATAAAGCATCCAAGCCTTCTATGTCATCAACATACAAAGTTCAGAAGATGAGTCCAAAAAGGAAGAAATAACAAATAGTGAGCATTTAAGATTTTATTTTTTTATTCTTAAGGTTTTCCTTTCTAGTTATAGGGTACCAATTCCCTTTTCCATCATGTTTGAGTTCATATTCATATGTCAGGTTCCTTTATCTATGCACATTGTTGTTTCGTATCTGATTTATATGTTTTTGTTCTATGTTTCTCCATATTTATGATAGTTTGTTGCAATTTAATATATGACTTACGTACACATTTGCATTATTAAATTAAGTTAATCATTAGTCAATTGATAAACCCACCACAAAAAACTAAAACCCTAATCCATCATTTTGGATTTTCCATAGAGGTTAGTAGCCAAGTGGATGTTTGTGATCAATATGATGTAGTGGAAAGTACAATTTAAACCCTAGATCCCTTTTTTCCACATCAAAAAATCTTGGGATGAAAAAACTATATAATTTTCCAAATTTAGTTTTAAATATGGCACATGGCTATTGTCATTTCATTCAACATAGTCCTCATTCAGTTTTAGAAATGTCAAAGATATAACACATTGTAAGGGTGACTGCGAAATTTTATAAGCCATGCACCGAGGATTATCCTCCACATAGTCAACACGTAGCTTCTTTAGAGTATCAAGAATTTCTTTATTTGTTCCTTCTTTGGAATATTGTTCCTTTGGTTTTCATTGTATAAGACTAATAAAAAAATATAGGTAATATCTGATTTCTATCATGACTATACCTTTCATTATTCATAAATTTATCATTCTTTCCCATCTTGTAACTTAGCTCCTTCAATACATGCATTAATTGATCCATATTTTCTTCAATACATAGGGATTTACATTTTTTTCCTTTTTCATGTGAAAATATATTTACATAACTAAGAGAGGGAAATCAATGCATTCTCAAAATATTTCCTTTTAAAAAAAAATTATGGAAAAGAAAAAATGGTCATTCAATGGTAACTTTTTAGAAAATGACAGGGTTCCTCCTCCTTGCGGCTTCCAAAGCTACAACAGACAGGTTCCTCATCATTATGGACCCATTAGCAATTAGATGTGGCATCATGTGAGGCATGGGTCTAATGTTATCAAATACAAATTCTCAAAACCTAACTAGGTCCCCTTTTTTCTCTCATAAGCATCTACTTAGAGATAAACGGGAAATTCTTGATATTTGTGAAGATGACAGGTCTCATTTTTCACAAGGGTAAGGGCTATGACAAAGACACTATGAAAATAACTCAATATTTTTTAATCACCTCTACAAAGATAGTGAAGCTAATCTTTGATCAAGCAAAAATGCAAAATGGCTAGTGTTTAGGGTTTCAACAAAACCTAAAGCTTTTATTCCAAATAAAATATTTTGCATGAAATGAATCAATGCAGAAAGGTGTCCCCTTTAATCCAAAAGATCAATAGACACAGGTACAACATATTAGGGATCTTCACAAGAAGCATGAATATGCAAAGCAAGAAGATCAAAATAAGGTTATAGAGGAAGGGCACAATGGTCAAAATAAGACTAGAGATCAAAATATTCATAAGAGGAGTGAAGATTAGAATAAAAGGAATAATGAGAAGAAAAAAATAGAATATTCAAAATGAGCAAGTTGTATCTTCTCAACCAAATGAAAATATACAAGTTTCTCATCAGAAAAAGGAACAATAGTCTAAGAAAAAGGTCAAAAAATAATATTTCCATGCAAGAGCTTCAAAGAGAACACATCAAAAGAAGGGCAAGAAAAGATCTAACAAGAAAAAAGGAAAAAAGAGAAATAAAGCTTTATTTCAAAGGAGGCATAAAGATTTAAAGCAAGGAGAACCCAATTTGGAAAAAGTTTCACAACAACAATCCCAGATCAATGAAGAGGGTGCATTACAAAAGGGTATTGTTAATATAACATTCCTTGAGGATCTACTAAAAAATCAAATCAAGACCTTCAACAATGATCCCTAATTTGTAAGTTATGTAACCTCATATTAAACCTTTCATATGCACGTAGTATCATATGGCCGCTAAAGTGGGGGCTAAATATAGTGTAGGAAAAAGTATCCCTTTTTCACACTTAATTTGGAAATAATTAATATTAAAATGAGCCTAATGTTGCCTTAATTTAGTGTTGTAATATGTTATTCATATTCACATTAAGTTTAGGGCCCTTTTAAATTTAATGGACTTAATTGTGCCTTATTTAGGGTGTTGTAAGGTGTACCTTTACACTTTCACACTAATCTAGAGATTTTTTAGTTAATTGATGTTAATTTTCCTTAATTGGTTAGGCTTTAATTTAAATCCAAGCCTAATTCTGAGGAGTAAAACTCAACATTTATAAATTCCATTACACAAAACTCAAGTTTGGAAGATGTGTGTCCTAGGTAGGTGACCTAGGACCCATTTTCCATGGGGAAAATGGGTCCTCACTTAGTCCTAGGACCATATTTTTACATAATATTTCACCTTGTTCAATGTGTGTCCTAGGTAAGTGGCCTAGGACCCATTCGTCATATGGTGAATTGGTCCTCACTTAGACCTAGGACCCCTCTTTGAAATATGTTTTTGGAGTTATTTTAATGATTTCAAATCCATAATTCAATGTCAACTTGTGATATTTGAATTTTGGGAATTAATCTTAAGTTATGTATAAATAAAAGGTTATTTCACTTAGAAGAATCTAATAAATTTTCATGAGATCAAGCATTCATATTCAAATCAAGGAGCAAGCAAGAGTGAAGTCTTGGAGCAACATTATAGTTTTTTTGTAGGTCTTGAAGCTCTTTTTTTTTTCAAAGATCAAACATTATTGAAGAATTGATGATATATTCCTATGGAGAATCATGATTGATTCTAGCTTTTGGGAGAAGCACTATGAGATTCGACCTAACCTAATGGCATGTTTCCTAAGTTATTCCATCTTCTATGATAATTCTAAGTTCAACCTAGAAAGAGGTATATTCATATTTATGACTTATTAAGGGGATTATAGGTCTCCTAAAGTAGGTCCTATGAATTGTTCATCTTTCATTTTAGGATCCTATTCTAATAATCTTGAGTATGGATTCTTTCCATTATTAGAGATCTTAATCTTAGATACAATTAAGGTTAGGATTATGCACATGTTTCAAATTTCTATTCATCATCAAATTTTAATTACCAAACTTGGGATTTGACTGATGCAAACCCCTATCCACCAAAAAACATCAATTTTTTTTTGCAAATTTTTAATAGATTCGGATCTGGAAGTGGGGATTTAAAGTTGCAGTGTAGAAAAATGTATCCCTCTACATTTTCACACTTTTTTGGGCCCTCCCTGCTAAAATTGGGATTCTTTATGCCTTATTTGGTCCTATTGTGTATCCACAAGCCTTATCTAATGCATCTTTCCCGAGGATAATCCCAAAACATATCAAATAACCAATCATAATTTAATGATTTTGGGTTGTGAGTCCCAAATTTATTGATTTAGGCATCATACGCCACCTTTGGTGTATGGGTTCCACTTATGTTTTGGGGCATGAAACTGAATTTGGTATTGAACTTAACATTTCTTGAAATTTGTGTCCTAAGCTTAGCCTACTGAACTGGCGTATGAGTCTCGCTTAGCTTGGACCTATTTTAAATTCAAATTCTTGGTGGCATTTTATTCTCCTAGATCTGATGTTAGCTTGTAGTGATGTAATTTCAAGAAATTTGGCATAAACAAATATAAATACAAGGCTATTTCACACATTTTCTCCTAGCAAGTTCACAAGTCACCTAGCAACTTTCATGAACAAGTATCCTAGCAAGTTTACAAGTCATCTAACAACTTTTATGAGAAAGTATCCTAGCATGTTTACAAATCATCTAGCAACTTTTATGAGTATGTATCCTATCAAGTTTATGAGATAAATAGTATTTAAGAGCATTCAAGAGTTTATTATAAATAATTTTAGAGTATATTTAGGAATCAAGCATCATGTGTGTTTTTGAGCTAAATTTTTTGATGTAGGTTCTTATGATTCAAGCAAGCATTCAAGTCAAGATCCATAGCCTTAATTCAAGAGTCAAGATCTACATTCATGCCATCCATTTCATACATGTTTACAACCTTTGTTACAAGGTTTTGGTGAGTTGCAACATAGCTTATTTTTGTATTCATCATTCCTTCATTCTATTTCATTTCATTTCAAGGTTTGATTACCAAACGAGTTTTGACCAAGGAAAACCCCTATCGACTAACAAAATAGCATTTAAATCCTTCTCTTTGATGTGTGATTTTTTGATTTAGGTTGAAGATCCATTGAAGAGCAAGATTGGAAAAAGTTTTCAAAGCTTTCACCTTTCTTGTGAGATCACTTAAAGTCACCTACAAGTTGAAATTCAAGGTATTAGAGTCAAAGATTAGGAAGGAGAAAATCTATAGCAGATCACTAGAAGATATTAGAATTTTAGATCAACCCTGATACTGGGACAAAATTTCCACTTGTGGGATATGAGTCCTAGTATACCAATTTTTAGAGATTTTATGTAGATCTTGCTTTACCAGTTGTAGATTCTGGATCCAGATTGAAACCCTAAACTACGAAAAAATTGCCCCAACTAGCATATCAGTCCTAGTGTGCATCAAAAGTCAACATTTCAATATTTCAGATCTTATTTCAAGCATCTTCAAATTTTTAGGTGCACCTCTATTCATTCTTAGTCCATTATTCTAATTTTGAGTTTTATTATCTAGGTTACATAGTTACATTTACATATCATTTGCATTTCTTTATTTATAAGTTTTTTCTTAGAGGTGAACCCCCTTTAGTCTTTAATCACACCCTAGGAGACCTTATAGCATATATCTTCTCTCACTTGGACTATTGGATTGAGATCTCTATGGTTTCCTTGAATGAAATAGAGTAAAATAGGGTCCCCCCCTTTTGTGTGTTCCATCTCCTAATTGGTGGAGCACACCCCTATATTTTCTTGGTTTCAATTTGGTGAACCCATATACCAATCCTTAAGTTACAAAAATGATGCAACCTACTAGTAATGTCTTTCCTACCTTGGGTATTTTTGCTAGCAATCCTAGTATCTTTGTGGCATGTCACGCCATACCTCCTACCACTTTACCTCCCATAAGCATTCCATTCATTTCTCCATAAAACACATATACACCTCCACCATATTCACCACCATCTCAAAACACAACCAATGACACCATCCCTAACCAACTCTTGCAAAATGTTTCATCCCTTGAAAGGAAAATTTCCACCATAAACCAAAATCAAAATGGCCAACCTACATACTATGTCAAAAGAAATCCCTTATCCTTGGAGATATTGAGAACATTGATACCACAAGGTATAGAGATTCCTAGGTTTGAGAAATATGGATGGAAAGGATATCATTCTAACCATGTTTCTTATTAGAGTTCCTTATGTAGTGATTTTAATTTTTAGGATAAGCTCTTGGCTAATATTTTCCCTAGGTCCTTGAAAGATACCACTTTAGAATGGTTTTCCTCATTATCAAACAACTCAATTATTTCATTCAATGAACTTGTTGATGCCTTTATAAACCATTTCCATGTGCACATGACTCCTAAGATGACCTTAGCTGATTTGATGAGATGTAGGCAAGAGGATGATGAAAAATTTATTGACTTCATTTCACACTACCAACCGCTTTATTCCCAAATCTGTGTAAAGATTCCCGATCCTCACCTTAAATGAATGTTCATTGAGAGCTTGAAAACTAAAATACAAGATAAGGTTGGCATGATGAATTTTCTTTCCTTTATACACTTGTGTACTTCCCTTTGTGATTATCAAAACTCAATTAGTAGTTGTGAAAAAAAACCCACCTCTAGCCATCCTTAAAAGTCTAAATCCACAAATCAAAACAATTATTAACCCTTTAGAAAATATAATAAAGGCTTCCTTCAACTAAATCCCCCTCAACCAACTCAACATGTTGATACCCAAGTGGGTACTATAAAGAAGACAAATCATTTACATTTGGGGATTCGACTAGAAAATTTGCTGCCTTACCCGATACCCTTCATAACACAATGTTACAAATTCCATAACATAAAATGATCACCTTACCTCCTAATAAAACTCCCAAACCTAATAAGACTTTACCTCCAAACTTAAGATCAAATTCCTATTGCCATTATCATTGAAAAAATAGACATGATACGAAACATTGTAAGCATCATAAAAAAATCTTGTACTGTAAGACCTCATTGATTTTGGTCAAATTCAAATTAGAGGTGTTAATGATCAAGGAAATAAGTGTGTTACACCTCCGAACCAAAATTTTCAAATTTTTACCAACCCTATGTCAAACTATGATATTTCATTTATCAAAGCTAGTGAAACTAAGAAGAATGATGTGATGGATGTTGACACAGATGATGACAACATGGATACTATTGAACAAGGCCCTATGGATACTGATAAGAATGGTATTATGAATGATATGGTTGGGTTGATAAAAATTATACCTCATAAGTGCCAAACTAAAAATCCTCTTGACATTACTTTCTCATCTAAATATATCATTAGAAATGCACCTGATGGTCCTCTTTACATAGTCGATCGAATTAATGACAAGCCCAACAATGGGATATTAATTGATCCTATCTATGGAGAGAATGTGATCACTAAATAATTTTTACTTGTGCATAAATTTATCAAGAAATATATGACAAACCAAAAGAATGGATAAAAATGCATAATGGTTTTTCTTTCCCTATGATGGGATCAATCACCCTTCCTCTAAAAATCAGACTGACATAATTAGATGTCTCATTCTCCTATCATCTTGATGTTAGATCAATTCCATGTGAAGCTTGGTTATCCATGGCTATGCTCCATGGAAGCCATACCATTGGTCAAACATAAATGTTTAAAGTTTCCCTTTGACAATTAAATCTTTACTATGCACCATAGTTGCTTTAATCCTTTGTCTTCCCATGGGAACTTTTCATTGGATTTCTTTTTACCCAAGCCTATGGAACCTTTCAAACCATGATAAGATTTCTTTTTCAAATCGTATCAAAAGTTTAAGGTGAAATGCATAGAAAAACTATCCCTTAGAAACATGCCTCAACCCATGATTGAGCCTCCTATCCTTAAAAAAACTATGATTGAACCAAAAGATATTCCAAATAACCAAGACCAACCTAAGACAAACCCTTTTCCTATCTCCTATAAATGATTGAGAGACAACCAAAACAATTGGCTCATGCCTCCTAACATAAAAAAAGTTTACAAGGCTAAAGAGAAATTGGTTGAAAAACCTCCCATGGTTCCTTCTGTTCTTCACCTTAGGGAAGAAAATAAACCTATGGTTGATATACCCACTCCTACAAAAACATAGCTTGAAAATCACACTAAAAGAAACAAAAATTCTAGAGAGTGTAGGCATAGACGTCATGCTCTTTATCAAAGGTTAAATGAAGAGAAAAATAAAGAAAATCAATAGCCAAACAAGAGTGAAGCAATACACGATGAGTCTCCCTCTTTTCCACAACAAAGAGATCATATATCACAATCACAACAAGAGCTAGATCCTTCTTTAGAAATTATCATTTGACCTCCCATTGTGATTAACTTGGATTATGATGATGAGATTCCTAAAATTGATGAAGAAATGCATAATGAATTGAATACATTATTTTCCTCTTCTATGAGCTTAAATGATAATTCTCCTAGGAAGAGTGATGAACTTGGTGATGACCCTAGTTTGGCACTTGTTGTTGTTGCTTTAGCTAGTTGTCTGCCTTTTGTATATGATGAACAAGATTGGGATGCAGACAACCTGCTATAGCCTGAATCACATGTGCCTTAATAGTCTTGTCTTTATTTTCCTTTTTCATGTTTCTTTTTATGTGATTGCATGCACATAATGTGATCCCCCGTATATTTTTGTTTGGTGTACCTCTCTTTTTATGGCATTCCTCTATTTGTACCTAAATTATTCTCTATTTCGTAATTATTTATCTTTTCATTTGTTTAGTGTTTTACTTTTGGGGATGATGCAAGGTGTGAGACATTTAGGTATCTTCCATGTTGACCCAAAATTTTTTCCTTTATCTTTTTGTTTGTCTTGTGATTTCCTTTTGGGGGCAACCCCTCTTCATGATGTAGCTTCATTTGGAAACATATGACTCCACATAGGGCTTTCCAAATAAGCTCTTATGTCCTCTTTATTGTTAAAAGAATTTATCATTTGCTACTTTAAAGTAATTTCTCACATCATGGTGTTTAGGAATTTCCTTAAAGTGGGGGCATGCATTAGCATTATTATTTTTGCAATTCATGTTTCATTTTGTAGTCTTCTTACTCCATGCGATGTGTCTTTCTCTTTGTGGTGACATTTGGTGTGATGTCCTTCAAGAGGGTTCAATCTCTCTTAGCATATTATATTCCTCTTAGTGGCTTGATGTGACACACTGCATCCCCTAAGTTGTGAATCTTCTATTCTATGATCGATCCTCTCTTGGAGGCATTAGAAATGATGCTCCCTAAGTTAAGACCTTACATGAACTAAGAAAAACCCATTTGAACATACCTTACATTATTTTGCATTTATAATATCTATTATATGGCCACCTTGCATAACACACTTTGCTTGCTTGTGGTGTCATCTTGTTTGTTCATGGGTGTCAAGCATATGAATTTTTTCTTTCCTTGTGAATCCTATCATTCGTGTTTTGTGGCCCCTTATCAAAGTTATCATGAGGTATAGCTTGGGTATGGTTAGCGTATGGGAGCCAAACTTAGGTGTGACTTTCCCATAGCCACTTGCTTGTCTATGTGACCACATATTGGATGTGTGCATATGTGTCTCTATAGGGGCTCGCCTAGTGGACAACTTGAGGTTCCACTAGCCCTTGTGATTATGCATTTGGTTTGCATAGTGGACATTATGTTCCACTTGTAAAAGTTCTTGGAAAAATAGCTTAGATCTTATTGACATCATGCTAGAAAAATGGTTGAGGCTTGATCCACCCCTCTTTTTCCTCTTTCTTTCTTCTTTATGTCTTTGGAAGTGTATGCATGTGCCTTTTTGTTTCTTCTTACATCATTTACATGTGTGTTCTTTTGTGCCTATGTTTTCCATAGGATTTTGATCTTTGGGGCTTGCACAACCCTCTTGATTTTTGTCGTCCTATCCTACTATCATTGGTACACTTGGACCCCTCTTGATGCAAGTTTTTCTACTTTAGTGTGAGTTTGAATCAAGTTCCCCCTCTCACTAAAGTGGGGGATAAATGTAGTGTAAAAAAATGTATCCCTCTACATTTTCACACTTTTTTGGCCCCTCCATACTAAAATTAGGCTTCTTTATGCCTTATTTGGTCCTATTTAGCATCCACAAGCCTTATTTAATGCATCTTTTGAGGATAATCCCAACACATATCAAATAGCTAATCATAGTTTAAAGATTTTGGGTTGTGTGTCCTAGATTTAGTGATCTATGACTCATGCCACTTTAAGCACATGGGTCCCACTTAAGTTTTGGGGCATAAACCTGAATTTGGCATTGAACTTCACATTTATTGAAATTTTTGTCCCAAGATTATCCTACTAGGACTCATATGCCCCAATTGGCATATGATTTTCGCTTAGCTTGGACCCATTTTAAATTCAAATTCTTGGTGGGATTTTATTCTCCTAGATCTGATGTCATCTTGTAATATTGTAATTTTGAGAAATTTGGCATAAAAAAGTATAATACAAGGTTATTTCACACATTTTCTTTTAGAAATTTTACAAGTCACCTAGCAACTTTTGTGACAAAATATCCTAGCAAGTTTACAATTCATCTAGCAACTTTTATGAGCAAGTATCCTAGCAAGTTTACAAGTCATCTAGCAACTTTATTAGCAAGTATCCTAACAACTTGATGAGATCAAGAGTATTCAACAGAATTCAAGAGTTGATTATCAAGGACTTTGGAGCTATATTTAGGAATCAAGAATCATGTCAAAGTCATCATGCATCATGTGTTTTTTTGAGCTAACATTTGTGAAGTAGGTTCTTATGATTCAACCAAGCATTCAAGTCAAGATCCATAGTCTTAATTCAAGATTCAAAATCTACGTTCATGCTATCCATTTCATACAAGTTTATAGCCTTTGTTACAAGGCTTTGATGAGTTGCAACATAGCTTATTTTTTCATTCATCATTCCTTCATTCTGTTTCATTTCATTTCAAGGTTTGATTACCAAAATGGGGTTTGACCAAGGAAAACCCCTATCCACTAATAAAACTGTTAGAGTAGAGGTTTTAATTTAATTATGTTGATTAAATTACCTTTATTCCTCTCTTAAGATTTCACTTTAGTTTGCATATTGTGACATTTAATAATTATATTAATTATTAAATGTCTACCTATTAGGGTTTCTCTTAGGGTTGCACAATCTCCTTTTATAAGGATTGATTTTACAGTTCACTCTCTGTTAATACATTTTTCATATTTCAGAGTTTCAAAACCCTCTCTTGCTTTTTTCTGCATTCTCTTCCATGTGATAGGTATCTCTTGCATGCAGGAGCCAACTGCACCGAAACTGGGCGAATTATATATCAAAAAACTTGGAAATGACCTCCTAAGTGCAACCGTGAGGTCGATTTGGGCTTAAAATGCACCAAATAAAAAAAGTATGCCCTGGATCAAAAAAGGCAAACCCCAAACCCTCGAAGCTCCAAAATCTTCAAAACAAGAATAGGTTGCAGCAGATCCGCTCTGATACCATGTGCGCCCAGCCCCTGGTCACCCAACAGACTAGGGGTCTCTTTTTTTTAGCCCCTGAGGGCTCTAGGGTCCTAGTTATGCATTTTCAGAGTAGTTTTGGTAAATCAGGTATAAAATGGACGTTTTAGCTCCATTTTTTGAACAAAAAAAGGCGTCGGAAAGCTGGTTCCGAGCCCAATCTAATTGATGGAGTTTATTTTTTCTGATTTTGCCGTTTTGCAGTCTATTTTTCTAGTCAAAGTTAGAACTTGTGCTTTTCACTCTCGGGGATGTATCTTTTGCGTCCGAACTCCATTTTACACAAACGAATAGGCGTCAGAAAGGTCTTTCTGTGCTTTTTCCAGATCTATCATTTATTTTTCTAGAATCTACCCCAAGTACTTTTTATTCAATTTTTTGTGTTTTCACACATTTGTCAATTACTTGGATTTTTTGGCACCTGGAAATGATTTGTTTGCATGGGATGGATTTACTTGATTTGATTTATCAGTATTGAGGTCAGTTTTATCAGATGTTTTAATTTGAAGAGTTATCATGGGTTTTTCTACTCACCCTTTAGTTGTTTTTCTGGAATGGGGTAATTATGAGTCATGGGCAAAGGGAATACTTACACACTGTAGGTGGCTTAATATTTTACCTTATTTGTATAATCTCATACCTGAACTAGCAACTTCAAAGGGAAAACTAGCTTGGGATATCATTAGAAATCACATAGTAGGACTTATACGGTCTAGTGTTGATGATGATACTATGTGGGCTATATCGGGCATTGATTGTCCTCACTCACTTTGGACACGTCTTTGGGAGATCTATGGAGACCCCAATCTTTCTCCATTCCCAGAGGATCCTGCTTCGGATTGTCTTGTACCCATTGGTTGGAGAGAGAATGCACCCTTTGATCATGATACTTTAAAGGAACTTGAGTATTTAGACACCCTTACATATTCTGATGGATTAGAGGATTGTCTCACAGTTCCTACTCTTCATACTGAGATTATACTTGTATCAGCATCTTCTCCTATTGTTCTTGTTCAGTTTGATATTGCCTCTTCTTTGGCTCCTATTGATTCGGTTAAGCAAGACATCATCCATCTTCTAGAGATAGCACCATGGGATTCTTTTTTCACAGACATTTCATTCTTGTTTGTTGAGTCTCACATTACAGATTTGGAGGATTACTTTGAGGATTTTTAGCTCCTCTTTGTTGACAGCATATTCCTATTGTTAGCCCACCATCATCCGTGCATTCAGAGGTTGTAGTTCAGGAGTCTTCAGTTCAGTTTGGATTTGACATCTTTTGTTTCAGTTCAGAGAGAGAGATTCTTCAGCATCCTAACATGGCACACATCTTGAGACATCTTGGTTCTTCTTTTTTCACAGGGTTTCTTCGACGTTGTCCTTTGGATCCATTTCTTCCCAAGGGGAGGAATATTATTTTCCGCTTCAGGATATCTTTCTGGATTCTACATCAAGCATCTACCATTGCGACATGAGTTTCTTCATTGTGGGGGGGCCTTCTAGTCTCTTCCTATTTCTCTTATGGAGACCATTGTATATGTACTTATATGATAGAAGCTGTCTATGGGGGGTATCATGTTATCCACCTCCTATCCTTCTTTTCTTAGTGCATTGCATGCTTTCATCTCTTTTTGGAGTAGAGTTTTTTCCCATGAGGTTTTCTCTATTTCTCCACTTTATAGAGATTTGGTTGTAATTGGGTACCTGATCAGGCCTTGTTGCCAGGACCCAAGTCTACTTTCTTGCATTGTAGTTACCTTTGCTTTCTTGCACATGTTTGTAGCTGCACTTTTGCTCATCTTAAGGGGGGGTGTTAGAGTAAAGGTTTTAATTTAATTATGTTGATTAAATTACCTTTATTCCTCTCTTGAGATTTCATTTTAGTTTGCATATTGTGACATTTAATAATTATATTAATTATTAAATGTCTACCTATTAGGGTTTCTTTTAGGGTTGCACAATCTCCTTTTATAAGGATTAATCATTGTATTTTACAGTTTACTCTCTGTTAATACATTTTTCATATTTTAGAGTTTCAAAACCCTCTCTTGCTTTTTTCTCCATTCTCTTCCATGTGACAGGTATCTCTTGCATGCAAGTGTTCTTGGGCTCTGAAGTTGGATCTGACAACTTCTACAAAAACAACATTTTTCCCTCTATTTGATGTGTGATTTGTAGATTTAGGTTGAAGATCCATTGAAGAGAAAGATGGTAAAATTTTTCGAAGTTATAAAGTTGTCAAAGTTGTCACCTTTCTTGCGAGATCACAGAAAGTCACCTATAGGTCAAAATTCAAGGTATCAGACTCAAAGATCAGGAAGGAGAGAAGCTACAGTAGATCACTAGAAGATATTAGAATTTTAGATCAACCTTGATACTAGGACTAAATCACCACTTGTGTTGTATGAGTCCCAATATACCAGTTTTCAAAGATTTTATGTACATCCTACTTTACCAGTTATAGATTCTAGATCCATCCTGAAACCCTAAATTGGGACTAAATCACCCCAAATGGTGTATGAGTCCTAGTGTGTATCAAAAGTAAGCATTTTAGGATTTCAAATCTTATTTCAAGAATCTTCAAATTTCCAGGCGCACTTCTATTCATTTTTAGTCCATTATTCTGATTTTGAGTTTTATAATCTAGGTTACATAGTTACATTTACATATCCTTTGCATCTTTTTCTTTACAAGCCTCTTCTTAGTGGTTATCCCCTTTAGTATTTAATCACACCCTAGGAGACCTTATAACAGATATCTTCTCTCGCTTAGACCATTGGATTGATATCTCTATGGTTTCTTGAATGAAATATCTAGTAAAATAGGATCCCCCCTTTTGTGTGTTCCATCTCCTAATAGGTGGAGCAAAATCCTATATTTTCTTGGTTTCACAAGTTACAGGAAGGAATTGCCAGTTTGGAGCTTCAAATCCAGATTTAGAGGTTTATGTACGAGCCTACCAGGACCCATTCACCATGGGGTGAATGAGTCTCTATTAGGGTTATAAAGGCAACAATTTTTCATTGTTTTGAAGGCTTTAGTTTCTAATTCAGAGTCTTCCGGGAAAGTCTACCAGGACCCATTCACCATAGGGAAAATGACTCCCTATTAGGGTTGCAAAAACATAAAGTTTTGACAGGTGCACAAGCATTTATTACGTTTAATTTTAGAAATTTTATTGTTTCCTTATGTTTTATGTTAAATATCTTCAATGCACTTTGTAGATCTAGGTTTGGAGTTTCTTTGCTATTTAAAATATTTCTCCCAAAAGTATTACTTGACCTCGACCCCCATCCTAACAAAAAGGGAAATATTAAGATTCACATCTTAGGTTGACTATCCTAAGGGTTGTTAGTTAATGTTTGATGTGGATCTCATTTCCTAATGATTTGAAGAAAGTTAGGACTCCCTTTGTCTCTCTACTTTGGAACCCATCCTATTTTCCTTTATTTCAGATGTTTTTGATTATATTGGTTTTCACCTTTAACAAAAACTTATTTGGAGTCTTATTTATCACTTGGATTTGATGCTTGTGCTCTTGGATTGTTGCATCTTCACCTTGACATGTTCATTTTCTTCCATAGGTGGCATGTTGGAAGATGACGGTTCTTTCTTGAGATGGTGGTCACTTTGTTCTTATTCCAAGTATCTTGATAGAGCATGAGAGCATGTTGGATATTCTTGTGGTTTCATGTATGGATATGATGATTTATTTCATTGATTGATCCTTTATGCATTTAATACAAGTGGGAGAATGTTGGGATATGGTGTTGTACACTATTACATAAATTTTTATATTATAATGTTGCAATTGAATAATTATTGTAGTGTAGGAATTTTTATAACTTTAAAATTTCACATCATGTTTGGGTCCCTTAATTTATTGGACTTAATTAAGCTTCTAATTTTCCAAATTATGCATTCCAAGACATTATTCTTATAGTTTTCTAAAAGGGAACTAACATTAAATTAATACATTTAATATTTACATTTCCATGAAATATGAGTGTCTTGGAAATTTAGCCCAGGACCCATTTGCCCATGGGTGAATGGGTCCTATTGACCGTAAAAGCTTGCACCTCTTCGAGCAACCTTATGGGAAATTCAGTGAATGGGGTACCTTCTTGCACTTCACTAAATGACCTCTGGTATTTTTAAAGAAGTCAACTCTTCCTTTTCATTTGGGAAAAGGGAGAAGGAAATGCAAAATTAAAACTTAAATAGGGTGATGCACTAAAAGGTTTTACAACATTTCAAAACCCTAACAAGTTTTTAATTCTAATAAAATGAACACATAATACCATAGAACCTTCATTGTTGAAAGGAATGAACAAATAAGGCCTATATGAGCACATAGAAGTCATTCAAATCCTTTCGTGGGAAGCACTCATTAAGGTTTGACAAAATATGATGAATATGAGATTGAATGTGATGCTTCAAACCCTTATTGAACTATTTCATCCTAATAGCATAGTATGAGATCTAACATATCTTTAAAAATAAATGAAAGAGTATCAAAACATGGTCCAATTCACTGTAAGTCTAAGTTAGATAAACATAAAAGCTAGAACTAAGAATTAATAATCAAGATTATATCTGAAAGGTAAAAATTGACACAAAGCTTTATCATGTATGAAGAAATAATACAATGTAATATAA
This sequence comes from Sequoia sempervirens, assembly GCA_007258455.2. Classification (NCBI taxonomy): domain Eukaryota; kingdom Viridiplantae; phylum Streptophyta; class Pinopsida; order Cupressales; family Cupressaceae; genus Sequoia; species Sequoia sempervirens. The sequence goes on from VDFB02086081.1 coordinate 309,729,934, forward strand.
AGGCCATATAGGAATAGTCTAATACACCTTCTTACTTCTATTACTTGATTTTGAAAAAAATACAAATGATGCCAAGGTAGGATAACTGATCTAGATAGTTGTCTTGAAAATTAATTATAGAATTGATATAAGGTAGTAAAAATACTATAAGAAATATTCCACCTAATATCTTCGATCTCCTAATAGAATTCAAACTCTAACTGGATAGAGGCTTGAAAATTCCCTTTTATATGGTAAGCAAACAAGCAAAAAGCACTATCCATTGCCTTAATAAAAATCCTAAATAGGAGGAAGAAAAATGTTTCCCCAAGATCCTAACAAAGATCATACCTGACCATGAAGTCTTGAACTTAATAAAAACTAAGATGCTTCATTAATGACAACCGACGTAACAACTCATGAGCTGGATACCAAAGGATTTGTGAGAAGATAATTCCTCTTAGAAGAGTAAATATTCTGAATAAAAAAATATGATATGATTTGATCATTTGTAGGTAGTAATGGCATATATAAATGGATACCATCCTTTGAAATTATGAAGAGAGAAAAAAAATTCATTAGCCAACAATTTCCACAAAAATACCATTCTCGATAGTGGAGAACCCCACCTGACAAAAATATGGCTACATGGCATGATGGAGAGAATTCTTCAAACTTCTCTTGAGCTGCTTGTGGAAAAGCCCTGTAGGGTGGCCACATGTCCTACTCTGAGATTAATTTTATTACGATATTTTAAAAATTTATGCAGCCACTACATGACACCATTGCACACTTTTTAGAAAAAGGGAAACCCTGCGACCTCCACAAGATGCACCAACATGACACGTAGCGAGGTGAACACCAAAAACTGAAAGAGGGTAAAAATGGTAAAACTTTGAGGCCGAAAAAGAAAGGGAAAATATGCTAACATACTTAGAGAAAAAATGGCTCTACAGGTCCTCTTTATGGGTCAAGAAATAATTTAAAATATGTTTTTGAAAACCATTTAATGATCAAAATTTAGGTTGTCTCAACTTTTATAATCTAATTTTAAAGAAATTAGATAAATACATAGTCATTTTATCATTTGAAATAAAGAATTGACATTCTAAGACACTTTATGAGAGCATACAATTGAGAAAATATTATTTTCAAGAGCATTCAAGAGTAGCATTATCAATTATTTGTAGCAACAATCAAGATCCTAACATCATGTCCATGTTTATGTGTGTTCAAGTCATATTGTGAAGGCTAACAAGTGTTGAAGGTCTTCATACATCCAAGCATTCTAGCATCCAAAGCAAATCAAGCAAGAAAGATTTGATTCCTTTGAAGAGATTTTTTTTACTTAATTCCTTCAATGAAGCCATTGAAGGGTGGAGAGTTGCAACAAGTGTTCATTCGTCATTTTTTTCCTTTTCATTATCTTTTTATCAAGGTTTAATTACCAATCTAGGGTTTGACCAAGGCAAACCCCCATACAAATAAAACAAACCATTTCCCCCTCCTTTGTGTATGTGTAGGTTATAGGTTGAAGAAGGATTGAAGAGATCTTGGTGAAGTAATTTCACATTGTTTCCTTTATTGTCATCAAAGTTGTCAAGACATGAAAACTAAGTTACAAAATTTATTTCATCATTCTGACAAGTTTGCAAGAAGAAACGAACATCTCAAATCTCATACTAGAGGACTAAAAAAAGCATTTTCAGAAGCCATATCAAGGATCCATTCACCCAAGGGGAAACCCTATCCCTCTGTACTACTTAGGAACATCTTTTGGTGACAAGTACAAACCCTCAAAAACCTTCAAGATATGCCTACAAATTGTTGTTATAGTCTGTTTACTTTCAGGAATCTATAATTTTCATATTAGGTCATATAGTTCATTTAGTTACATTGTTGGAAACCATTCCTAACAATTCTCAACCCTTGTCCTCATAGAATCCCCACCAACTCAAATATGATTTAGTCACCATTGAGGTTAAAAGTCTCTTAGTGTTGTAGTTGGTGGATTCTTAATGAAATGCATGGGAAGAGGGACTATTGAATCCTATATTCCTTCCATCCGAGAGGATTAGGGTTTAAACCACTTTTCCTTTATTTCATTTTGGTGAACTCAACATTCTTACATCATTCTTTTTTGATTTAGAAGTATTTCAAAATCTAGATCTATATTTTGCATCATTATTTTTCATTCTTCATTTAGGGTTAGATCTTGCATGTTTGCATCATTAAAATTCATAAAAATCCAAAAATATTGTGTACATTTTATATCATAGTTTGCATTAGTTTATGTTTCAGTAATTTAGATAAAAATTTCATTCAAAATTGCACTCAAAATTATCACCTTTTTCTACACATTGTCACTCATTTGCACTTGCATTTCATCTAAAAATTCTAGAAAAAATAGTCATGGTGGAATCATTTTGCAACTAGAAATATAAATCATAAATAGTAGCATAGACATTTGGATTTTAATTTTTCAAAACCCTATACAAAGACTCATTTTCCCTTGGTTGACCCTTTCCCTATACAAGTGTTTTTGCAGAATTTTGCACATATTTTTGTCTTTATCTATTTAGATGCACTGTACTTGTAGATATTTATTCCCATTTAAAAAAAAATGCATATTTTGAAGTATTTCACATTTAGTTCATTTGGTCAAAAGAAAGTGCATTATTTAAAATAAAAATTTGCATTCAAAAGTTATCATTCTAAGGTATATGCACTTTAAGTCGATCAATTATCATATTTTAGATCTGAAAATTGCATTAAAAATTCAATCAAACATCTTTCACATTCTTGAATACTTGCATTTCACATCACATTGGAACACATTAAGCAAATTCTAGAAATTCCTTTACTATTCAATCTTTTGCAAATGTATTCAAAATATTTAAGCAATTTAGTTCTTGACCAAACTTTCATTGTTTAGAACCTCTGAGTAGGAATCATTTTCCCCTACGTGACCTTGTCATGCTTATCTTAGTTAAACAAAATTTTCCTGAGAACCATTTTGTTGTGTTTACTATTTGTTCCTACTTGTTTTTTGTATCTAGGTATTTTTTATCTTTATTTGGTGTATTGGTGTTCATCTTGGGTGTAATCTTGGTCTTGTAAACCTTGTATGAGTTTTACAACTTTATCTCCTAGTCCCAATACCCTAGTGAGATAGTTTTAGATTCATGGCATCTCATGCTAGTACATCCACTATGGATCTAGGGTTTTCCAACTCTTTCACACAAAGTGTTGACAATACTCAACCCATGTTGGAATCCATTCGTAATGCCACATTTCTCATCACCACCTTGTCATCAACTATTGTTATTGATGTTGAAACCATGGATACCCATGTTCCTCAAGAGAAACTCAAACAATTGGACAAAGATTTTGAGAAACTTCAACACTATGTGAGTACAAAATATATTATTGGTACTACAATTCTTGTCATAGATAAAATGAGGAGAATTCTTGATAATGACCAAGGATTATAGGTTGTTCATAGCCTAGCTCATATTATTGATGATCATGTTCCAACAATGGCTAGTTGTGCTCAAGATTTGAGTTACACTCAAATCCAAGGAGGAAATCAAATCCACCCCCCTACAACCATTACCTCTATCCCTACATACAAAAATCCAATTGTCACCACAATGATGCAACCAAACAACAATATAACTCCTACCTTGGTTATTTCCATTGGGAATCCATATAGTTTTTTGCACTCAGACATCATATCTGAAAATCCATCACCTCTCACAAACTTGCAATATACTTTTCCTCTTAAAACATATACACCTCCACCATATTCTCCTCCATCCCAAAAAATAACCAATAATTCTATCATAAACCAAATTTTGCAAAATTTCACATCCCTTCAACAAAAAAAACCAATAGTAAACCAAAACCAAAATGGTCAACCTTCACAATATATCAAAAGAAACCCATTATCATTAGAGATATTGAAAGCACAAGTGCCACAAGGAATTGAGGTACACCCCTCTTTGAAAAATATGATGATAAAGGAGACCCTAATAATCATATATCAACATATACAACCTTATGTACTGTCTCCTTTTTTGAAGATAAACTCTTTGCTAAACTCTTTCTTAAGTCCTTAAAAGACACAACCTTGGAATGGTTTTTCTCATTACCAAATAATTTAATCCACTCATTCAATGAGTGGATTCCTTTCTAAACCACTTCCAAGTGCAAATGGGTCCTAAGATGGCTCTACCTGATTTAATGAGGTGTAAACAACAAGGGAAAAAATCATAGATTTTATGATACATTATCGATTGCTTTACTCACAAATCAATATCAATCTCCTTTATGTGGATCTTCAAAGAATGTTCATTTACAATTTGAAAAAAAACTTGGGCTGATTAAGTTTCCATCCTTTTCACATTTGTGTGTGGCTTTCTATAATCATCAGAATTTGGTTAGTCAATATGAAAAGACAAATCCCTCAAATCGTGCTGAGATATCTAAATCCATACCACACTAAATTTAAACCATTCAACAATAAAAACAAAGATTTATTAATCCACCTCAATCAACCCTCTATGTTGAGCCTCAAGTTGTAATAATGTCAACCACATATTGATTTCAAGCCAAGGGTAGGCAATTCACTCCGCTTCCCAATTCCCTTGATTTGATTATGGTGCAACTCTTGAAAAATAATTTAACCACCTTGCCTCTAGTTATACATATTGATACAAACAATCCTTTACATTCAAACTATAATCCAAATGTATTTGTCATTATCATTGACAAGTTGGAAATAATAGAAAATGATGCATGCATCTTAAACATCATATGTAAGACCTCATTGATTCCAATTACATCCAATTTGGCGGTGTTGATGATAAGGGAAATAAATTTGTTGCCCCACCCAATCAAAATTTGTAAATATTCACAAACCCAATGCCAAATCATTCAATCACCTTTGTAAAAGCTAGTGAGTATAAGAATGATATGATGAATGTGTTAATAGTGTAGAAAAATGTACCCCTTTACATTTTCACACTTTTTTTGGGCCCCTCAATTAAATTGGACTTAATTGTGACTTAATAAGCCCTACCTTACATCTACAAGCCTAATAAATCACATGTTTTGAAGGGAAAACATGAAAATAATTAATGCCAACACATAATTAAACACCTTGAGCAATGTGTGTTCCCAGAATAGGGACTTGGGACCCATTCATCCATGGGTGAATGGGTCCTCCCTAGGCCTTGGAACCCAATTTTAAAACATGTTTTTGGTGGTATTTTTATCATCCCAAAGTCAAATTTCAAATATCAGCTTGTAATGTGTGAAGCATTTTTGCCTTAATCATTTTTTATTTTTAGATTTTATATGTTTTTGGCTTCGAACATGTCTGTTCTCAAAGAAAAGTTGTTTGGAAGGGTGCAAAATGTGCCACATGGTGGTTGTGTGGCTTTCATTTATCACCTTCCTTTTGAGAGAGATTCGAGACACGTGTCAGCTGGACAATGATTTTCTCAAGGATAATTTTTAGAAGTCTAAGAATCCCCACCCGCTCGACATGTCATCTCTTTGTTGCAAGCAACTTGTGCTTTTATGAAGTGATCTCTTTAGAGTGTGTCAGAGCTTGCTAGGTCCTTTTTGGTTTTTGGGATGGAAACTTTGAGTCAGTGTCATTGGGCTATGTGATTGGTCAGCTAGAATTTTTCTAGGCTATTTTCTAGGATTTGATTATTTTTAGATAACGATCTTTTCTAAATATCTAAAGGGAATTAATGCGGTAGATGAGAATTGATGATCAAAGATTGTCATGACCTAATTAAAGATCTAAAATCAGATCATGAGATATCAAATGCCAACATCTAGCAGCAATTACTTCTGGAATGTGGTGGTGGTCTTCTCTTTTTTTCAGCTATAAATGAGAGGCGGTGACAAAAGGAAAGGCTTCCAAGTTTCAGTTTCCTTTTCTTAGGAAAGGTTTCTTTAGTTTTCTAAAGTTATAAAACTATTTTTCAGAAGTAGAATTAGCAAGAAATGATTTTCTCTAGAATGTTATATTGCTTATGCTCAAACTATTATTGGATTGGCATCCAACCTCTATTTTAAAGTTTTTTTGATATTTAAGCATGAATTGTTTGGAAGAAATCTTTGAGACTGTGCATGTAATGACCTTTATCAAGTTTCCTTATTTATACTTTCATTTAGAATGAAACATTGTGTTAAGCTAAATTCAAATAGTTTGAGTAGTTGATTTTCATGCTGTAGGCTTATATGGTAGGATAGTAACTTGTGAAAATTGGATTATGTTTGTGAGCTTCTCTATTTTTTTGAAGGGTTGTTGTTTTGTTATATTATGTTGTAAGAAGAGGAAGAGTTTATGTAATTTCTAAATATTTTCTGTTAACCTCATAATTATTTATGTTTGATCAAACCTTAATGAACACTACCTTTGAGGAGATTTGAAAGACTACACTGTGCTTGTGTTTAGCCTTTGTTGCTCGTTCTCTTCCCAACAATGAAGGTTTATGGCATTTTGTGTCTAATATATCATTCATAGGAAAGATTAGGTTTGAAATGTTGTAAAATATTTGTTGCTTTTCCATTTTTTATGTTTTATGTTTACATTTCCTTCTACCCTTTTCTCCAACACTCATAGAAGAGTTGGCTTTCTATAAAAAATCTACAGGTATTCAGTGAGGTGTGAATCAGTCCCTCACTCGCTGAGTTTCCCATAAGGTTGTTGGAGAGGTGCAAGCTTTGATGATCAATAGTTCTTTTTCTGGCACACCTGGTGGGACCCGAAGTTCTTCGAACGCCTGATTAGAAGTCAAAAATATTTCTTAAATCAAGCCAAGGAAAAAAGGTAGAAGTTTCATGCCCAGAATCCAGACAAGAGCATCTTTAAGAGGTCATTTTTAGTACTCCCAGTTACCTGCATCAGTAAAGGAGAAGAAGAGTTACAGGTTATGTATCACTTGTCAAAAGTAATAGAGCAAGAAGTAAGAGCCCAATATCTAGAGCCTTATCTACTCCACCTAGAGGTTGAAATTTCCAAATCAAAATACCTATATATCAAATTCATAGGAATCTATTCTCTATGGCTCATATAGCTGCCCCTGCTCCTAGAAATTTCATAACTTGGGATCTAGTGGTAGCTTGCTACAACCACCTACGCCCCTAGACATATGGCATGTCATACCCACTAATGCCCTCAAGGTTATTCCAAAATTTTCTAAAGAAGATTTTAAAACCCCCTCCAAAGACCTTCAAGATATAGCAGAGGTATGTAGGGTACATAACGTAGCGGAGGAAAATATTTCTCTTAGGCTATTAGCTGCCTCTTTCAAAGGACAGGCTCAAGATTGGTATCGATCTTTGGCCTCTGATTCTATCTGCTCCTGGGATCAAATCAAAGAGAGGTTGTTCAAACACTTCCAGAGAAGGGAGATCATTCTTCATTGCTACATCAAATAATCACCATCAAAAGAGCCCCGCAAGAGGTCATGAATGACTTCAACACTAGGTTCGATAAAAATTGGCAAAGAATCCCTATGACTACCCGACCTCCAACTGCAATGGTGTTTATGTTCTACCTTAAGGCTTTCAATTCAGATATCACGGTGATGATAACCTCCATTGGAGGGGATATCTTACTCAACGCATATGAGTTGGTTGTGCACATAGAAAATAGATTGATCAGCACTAGGAAGCTTCCACCACAACCTCCAATTCCTATGTTTGTAGAAATCTTTGGTAGTCCTTAGGAAGAAGCTACTTCAAGCACTTCTACTACACAACTGACAACATTCGCTACACTGTAGTCCGTGTACGTGTACCTCACCTTCTAGCCAAGCATGTTAGGCTCTTCCTCTATAGTAACAAACATCAACGACATGAAGAGTCTCATGCATACTTTTGCTAACGAGTTAGTTCTCATCAAACGTTAGCAAGAAACACCTCTGAAACATATACCATACAAACCAATAGTGGAGGAAATCCATCCTATCAACATAATACGTACCAAGGACCCTCAAGGGGTGGAGGTCAATAGATGGAATCCATAAACCATAAAAAATGAAGATAAGCCAGTGTAAAAAGTTAGTCCTAGGCCATAACAACTTGGTGGAAGATGAGAATGTATAGTGCTTCCCATGCAATGATAATCATATGCCCTGAAATTGTTCGAGAGGAAATATGCAACAAAAGATAGAAAAATAAAGAAAAAAGGGCATACTTTTGAATGCGGATGAATATGAATCCTTCGGAATGGAAAATTCCCACTTCAGAGTGCAAATGCAAGGAATTTCCTTGAAGCAAGAACTGGATATTGCACCTGATCAAGTGTTATTTTCATGGATGGAGGAGGAAGATGCAATATTCATGAATGAAGCTTCGACGACTAGTACTCCACAAATACAGTTGGACTACAACACAAGATCCAAAAGGAGGCTCATAGGAGAATTTGTGTAACAAGCTCTGCCACATCCTCAGCCATGTCAACTGCCGCTACAAGAAAAGTAGGCTTCACAAGCCACATGTTGACCTACTCAACAGCCATGAACTCTGTTGTTTCCAGAAAAGGAAATCGATAAGGTACTGAGCCCATTAATGATAGAACATTTTCTTCCAAAGATGAGAGAAATACCACTATTTAAACCCAAGGTTCAGCCAGTCAGAATGCTTAATGTGGTGGAACAACTAAAGAAGGCACCTGCCAATGTATCTCTACGGGATGTTATATCTATCCCCAAACAAAAGACATTGCTTCAGGAAGCATTAAATAAGGAAGAACAAGTACTGTAGACAGATGCAACTCCACTGTGCGATCAAAGTAAAGATAAAGAACCTGCATTAGAACCTCAACCTTCAAAAGCCACAACTTTTATGAATGATGCAAAAAATGCAAAGGAGAAAGAGGTAAGCAAGCCAAATCCCACACCTTTCTTTTTAACACTCATTGTGGGAGATAAACTAATGCATAACAACATGATTGATTTAGGAGTAGTCATGCCAAAGCAAGTGGCCAATGTCTTGAAACTTAAATATGAGTCCCTTGAGAAGGGAATAATGCAATTGGATGGGAAGAAGGTTCTGACCATTGGTTGGATAAAAGATCTATCTTTAACCCTCTTCTCATGTCCAAGCCAAACCGTCACACAAGAGATAGTGGTGATATACATTCCCCCAGTCTTCTGACTATGTATTTCAAGAGATTTCACCACAAAGCTTGGAAGATATTTGTCACTCAATTGGTCCCACCTGACATTGAGAACTAAGCATAGGGTGAAGATGAAGATTTTGTACAAATATTTGCATCCAAAACACATAGAAGACAATGTAGTCCTATGCTTTGAAGCAACACATACCTCTTTTTCACAATAGGAGAGACATTATGTAGAGATGCTGGAAGATGAAGAAGACATGAGTGATCGGACTCCTGAAGAAGAGTTGCTCCTCAACCAATTCATTGACTTTGACCCATTCGAAAAATTTCATGCGATAGGACTAGGCACTTATGTGATCTTCAACGATGATCAAGTCTTTTTGAAATTGATGAAGGATTGGGAGGAATATGATGATCCGGGGGACAATCGTCTATGGACCTTATATTTTGATGGCAGAAAATTCAAAGCTAGTTTTGGAGTGGGTATCCAACTAGTGTCCTTGAGAAGATCAGAAACCCTTAAAGCTTTTCATTTTTAGTTCACATGCTTGAACAATTATGTGAAATATGAGGCCTTGGTCCATGGTTTGACCCTTGCCAAATGAATGGGTGTAAAGTAAATGCAAGCATTCATAGATTCAGAATTAGTTGTGAGCTAGGTCCGTGGGAAAGCAGTTGTAAAGAATACAAGAATGAAGTCGTACAAACATCAGATATGGGATTTGATTGATATTTTTGAAGCTTTCAATATACAAGTTATTCCCCAATCTCAAAATAATGTCGTTGATCAGATGGATTCAATCGGTGTGCAATTTGAGCCAGTTTCTGATTCAACAACAAAGTAGAATGCAATACAGATCATTGTCTGACTAGTGATCCCCAATAATGATCAAAACTGGCAAGTATTTGAGGATGACATTCAGATCGCTACATTCCTAAAGAAATCCAAAGGAGCTTTCGATGACTCACAACTAGGAGTAGAATTTCCAGAAGAGCAGGTTATTCAATTAAAAGGAAATAAGCTTTCTCAAGGTTTAATCTCCCTTGAAAATATTTTTGATTGTGAGGACATAAAAAATGAAAAACAAAGGTTCACTACAGACATGAGGGATTATGAAGAGCTTGATGTTAGAAGTGGCAGAAAGTTAAAAGTCGGAAGGGAAGTTCCACAAAAAGATAAAGAAAGACTAAGGGATCTATGTTATAAATATGATGGAGTTATTGCTTGGACGTCTGATGATCTCAGAGGGTATGATCCGGGCATAATTCAACATACCATTGACTTGGGGGAAGGATCCAAGCTAGTCTGAAAAAAATAAAGGCTAGTCAATCCAAAGGTCAAAGCATTGATGGTGAAAGAGATCACCAAATTGATCGAGTCAAAGATCATATATCCAATTAAGCATTCCACCTGGGTGTCTAGTCTAGTACTGGTTTGGAAAAAGAATGGTGATATTAGGCTTTGTGTTGATTTTTGATATTTAAATAAAGCCTTGCTAAAGGACTGCTACCCTCTGGTATCAACAGAGAAAATCCTACAGACCATGGCCATATCATAGATGTTTTCATTACTTGATGGTTTCTCAGGATATAACTAGGTAAATGTAAAGGAAGGTGACCAACATAAAACAATGTTTACCACTAAGTAGGAAAAATTTGCATACTAAAAAATGTTGTTCATACTTTCAAATGCTAGTGCAACCTTTCAACAAGTAATAGATATTTCCTTTAGAGGATTAATTAATCTAATTATTCTCATATATATATAGATGAATTAACAGTCTTTTCGAAGTCAAGGGATGATCACTTTGATCATTCAGAAAAGGTTTTCCAGAAATGTTAATAGTTCAAGATTTCTTTGAATCCCAAAAAATGTGTTTTTGGAGTACCCCAAGGTAAGCTACTCAATTTTGTACTATCAAAAGAGGGAATATCAATAAACCCCAAAAGGGTGAGATCTATAATGGAGTTACCCCTACTAGTAAATTAAAAGGGATTGTAGTCTTTTCTAGGGAAGATCAACTTTGTCAGCAAATTCATCTCAGATTTCACAGGAATCAGGAGACCTATCACACTAATGCTCAAAAAGAATCTATTGTTCAAATGGACCCCCAAGTGCAAATAACCTTTTGAGTAGATAAAGATAGCTATCTCCAATATTCCAATGTTGGCTAATCCCAAATTTTCCAAAGATTTTCTACTCTATGTATATAGCATCCAACATACAATAGCTTTGGTACTCAGTTAGAAGGACAAGGGAAATAACATAGAGCATCCTATTGTATTTAATTCAAGGTCTCTTAAAGGTTATGAGGCTAGATATAATTTTGTTGAAAATAAGGCTTTCACCACTATTAAAAGTCAAAAGAAGTTTTGACACTTGGTGTTGGCCAATATAATCACTATTCTCATCGCACATCCCAGTGTACGAGAGTATGTCACAGAGGGTGAGATAAGAAAAGGGAAAACTGGATCACCAAGATCCTAGAGTATAATGTGGACATTGGACCAACCAAGCTAGTTCTGGGAAGAGAACTATGCAAATATCTTGCACATGAATCAAGTTCCATTGCTGAGAAGAGGCTGATCATATCTACTCAAACTAGTTTGAGTCCGACGAGTCTTGGGTAACATATTGAACACAATATATGCAAAAGGGGTAGTACCCAACCAACCTTCCATCCCAAAAAATGTGATACTATCGACTGCAATGCACTAGGTATGTATAAATTGAAGGGTTGTGCAGGATCATGACGAGCCAAAAAATGGCGATATGATGGGTATGTGTCTAGGGTATGTGGTTGACAACATTTTTTTACCCAAAATTGATTTCAAAATGAAAGGGGTTTTTTAAGGAGATTCTCAGCTTTCCACCAATATAAATTATGCTTTACTTTGAATTTAATAAATAATTATTATTCATTTTCTATTTGAATTACAACTAAATTCTTAATTGATAGGTTGATTGAAAAACATCTTTAACTTTCAAACGATATCACATTTACTGAATCCAAAACATGTATCACATTCTATGCTTCACATCGCATACTATAGGATTAAAAAAAATGAATTTCATGAAGTTTTGACCAAGTTAAGGTGGTCAGACATATGAGTTTTTATATTTTTTTAAAGTTGTAATAAAAAATTCATAATTAATTATTTACTTGGACAAAAATTATAAAAAAATATGCATTACATCGGGACATGAGTCCTCTACTTATGTCTAAAATATTATTAAAAAAAATTATTATTTTATTGTGGTTAGGGTGCTTAGACATACACCTACTTCTTATTTTCCCCTAAAATTTAAGTGCTACTGCATTGAAATTTCAATTTTTCACCAAATAGATATATTTTTTAAATATACCTAGTATTTTAGAAACTACATTCAATTTTCTAGAGATTCTATTTTTACATATTTTTGAAATAATATAGATAACTTATTCAAATTTTTACGTCAAGTTGCCTAACTCTAATTTTTCTAAGTTTTTTGCCACTTAAGGGCCTATTTTTTCTATGATGATCTTGCACATACTCTGGAGGAATATTATTCAAAAGAAACTATGATGGTGTCCTCCAATGCTTAGACAATCCATAGGCGAAAAGAGTTCTTAATGAATTCCATAGCAGTCCTGACGATAGGCATTTCTCCTCCAAGACTACCACCTTGAAGATAATGCGAGCATGATATTATTGGCCCTCCATGTATTCCGAAGTGCACCATCTAGTGCAAAAGTGTACTCAGTGCCAATTCTTTGTTGGAAAAAGAAATATTTTTTTCTTCCCTCTAAGCCCAATTGTAACTGAGGAGCCCTTTGCTCAAAGGGGTTTGGACTTTGTCAGAATGATAAATCCTATTTCCAACACTAGTCTCAAATGGATTCTTATGGTGACCAACTACTTCACAAGGTGGACGGAGGATGTCACCCTAAAAAATGCTATAGAAGGTGATATTGCCAATTTTCTTGAAGAGTTGGTGATCATATTTGGTTCACCAAAAACTATCATACTGACAACGCTTGGGATTTTGCAGGTTCAGGGATGTTGGATTTTGATATCAAACATGGGGTTTACCTTAAAACTTCATGAAATTACTACCCACAAGGTAATGGATTAGAGGAGTCAACCAACAAAAGGGTATGTGCAAGATCATGATGGGCCAAAAAGTGGCGATATGATGGGTATGTGTAGGGTATGTGGTTGATGACTTTTCTTTTACCCAAAATTGATGAAATGAAAAGGGTATTTAAAGGAGATTCTCATCTTTCCACCAATATAAATTATGCTTTACTTTGAATTCAATAAATAATTATTATTCATTTTCTATTTGAATTACAACTAAAGTCCTAATTGATAGGCTGATTGAAAAACATCTATAGCTTTCAAACGACATCACATTTTTTGAATACGAAACATGCTTCACATAATATAGGATTAAAAAAAAATGAATTTCATGAAGTTTTGACCAAGTTAAGGTGGTCAGACATAGGATTTTTTATATTTTTTAAAATTTGTAAGAAAAAATTCATAATTAATTATTTATTTGGAAAAAAATTACAAAAAAATATGCATCACATCCGAACATGAGTCCTCTACTTATATCTAAAATCTTATAAAAAATATTATCATTTTATTGTGGTTAGGGTGGTCAGATAGACACCTACTTAATTTTTTCCTAAAATTTAAGTACTACTGCATTGAAATTTCAAATTTTCACCAAATAGATTAAAAAAAAAAAAAAACCTAGTAGTTTAGAAACTAAATTCTATTTGCTATAGATTCTATTCTTACATATTTTTGAAATAATATAATAACTTATTCAATTTTTTACGTCAAGTTGCCTAGCTCTGATTTTTCTGCATTTTTTGCCACTTAAGGGCCTATTTTTTCCATGATGATCCTACACATACCCAAAAACCTAATTAGATTAATCAAGTGAATCAGGTCAGAGTGACAAAGGGATTGGTACAAGCACTTGTGAGCTGCTATGTGGGAAGACCGTATTATGCCCAAGTAGATCTTGAAGGCCTCTCCTTATGAACTAGTGTATGAAAAAGAGGTAGTTTTACCTATTTTCATAGAAATTCCTTCCTTGCAACTACTAAAAGCCCTGGAAGTTGAAAAAATTGGCATAATGGAAGTATAGTTGGAAAAACTCCTCAAACTTGAGGAAGATAGAGAAAAAGCTCATGAAGCCATGATCAACCGCCAACAGACAGTAAAATGATGGTTCAATAAAAATGCCTCTAACCCAGATTTCACATAAGGTAGCCTGGTGCTAAAGTACGATGAGTGTACTGCAAAACTAGGACAACATACAAAATTTGGAATGCTATGGAAGGGGCCCTTCCGAATCAGGGCGTGCAAAGAAAATAATGTGTACAAACTTGAAGATATGGAAGGAAATGCTTTGGATATACCGGTAAATGGTATTTATCTAAAGTTATTCCATTAAAATACATAGTTCTTTAAAAAATTTAACACTTATGTACCATATGTAAAAAAATTGTAAATATGTTTTAGTTTTGAGAATAAGCCATGAGAATAGCATAGAGGAAGTAGGAAAGTATTGTAAATTATATTATATTCATTGAAAAATTTACAATGTAATACAAGCTCGAGACTTAGATTTAAACATGAGGCTCTCTCGAGCAAACCCAAAAGATTCATAAAGAAAAAAGAAGCAAAAAGGAGGAAACGTACAAAAAATAGTAAAGCTACACTTCCAACCATTGTTCAGAAAGTTGAAGTGGCTCGTCATCAAGTTTTCTTCTTCTTCTTCTTCATATTCTTCTTTGTCAGGATGCAAAAGGGGGGTGAACACACAACACACATGGGCTCCACATAGTGCAAACCACCAGCCTGATCGTCATGGTTATGCACTAGAAACTCGAAGTGCTTTCTCTAGGTGATCCCTGAAATGCACTCCATGCCATACTCCCACAATGGTTAGGTGGCTGTTAGTCGAGACAATGAATGATGTGTCTCAAGGTTTATGATGTGGAACTTAGTAAGGAAGGGAAACCATGGCATGTCTATCCCATAATCCATGTGCCTGTGGAAATCCATGGTGCTCAAAATGTCAATTCCAGGGATAGCTATCTGCATGATTTCACCGAGCCCTTCCATCAGTATAGAGTCAAACATTTGGTGGCACAATTTAATTATCATGGCTTGGAAACATTCAGGTCGAGCAAGGAGGTGATGAAGTGGGAAAGTATGTTGCAGTTGCTCCTCAACTAGTTCTCATCATCAATATAGTCCAGGTCAACTACCCACTTGAATGCAACTAGGCCAAGGTGGTCACACCTCTTCACTAGACGCTTAGTTTTGTCACTGGTGACCTCTCCCAAAATGGAGTATTGTGTCTTCTATGGTAGAAGCCGAATAGGAGTGCCTAGGCCAACTGACATTTTGATAAAGCGGCAGATTGTAGTGGAATGGGAGATAGCAAGAAAAGATTGCTAAACTTAAAAGGCTATGTTTTTTCAAGTGAATATTGCAATAAGGTGGCATATCTATATATAGAAAGGATGTGCCAATGAACCCAACCAACGGGAAGTCCATTTTTGGCTGAACAACAATGGAGAAAATACCAAAGCAATTGGAGGGTAGTAGATGAATCATACAGAGGATTTGATAGGAGGTCTTGAGAAAAAAAATTGGGCATTGGAAGTAAATGCTCTCATATGCCAATCGTTGACGTGTGACCTTTGCCATCATCAACACCAACCAACTTACTTATTTGAAAAGACATGGATTAAAGCATTAAATTCTAACAAATTAAATACACATGTATTTTCAAGAGTACCTTGCACTACTTAAGCACATTTCTCATAGCTAAAAGCACACTTTCCAATGTAATGAGCTTATTTGTGAAAAGGTGGTAGAGAGAATATACTAAATCCATTCTCATAGAATTTTCAACATTCTCGAGGGATACGGATCTCAAATCCACATGTATCACCTCAGTGGCAACATTTAATGGACCAAAAGTAATGGCGTAGCATTAACTACATGTATGTGCGAGAGAATTAACTGCACCTAAAAGCAGATTTTTCTAAGAAGCAAATGGAAAGTGGTTGTTTTCATTGAGGAAACTCTCTACAACTTATTGACACAGCCATGGCAGAGCCATCAACATCTGGTAGAAAAGTTGGAGCCTTGAATCTAAAAGGCCTGGTTATGCCGATATCTTTGGACGAAACTCATTCACCAATGCCCCAATGCCTGAGGAGAGGCTGTTTGAATTCTATAAAATAGTGGAACTAGACAGACATATCGAGAGAGAGGCGATGCAAGATTTCTCTGATAATATTTTTGACCCCAAGTTAGCATCCAACCCTAAAAACCTTAGGGAGGGGGCATTCCAAAGAATGATAAATCATGGGTCATTTGAAGGTTTCATGTCTCAGCTCTAGAATTGTGGCCTGCCACAATTCATGTTTCTTGTCGTACACCCATGCCCGGAGTTGGTGGATGCATGTGCCAAAAGATTCAACAAAAAGACAAGATCCATTAAGGGTAATAGGATTAATGTCACAATTTTTGTCGAAGCCATACATGATATGTTGTTTATCCCTACGACCTCTAGGAGGAAAGAACCAGGAAAGGAAACTTTTATGAGGAAACAAAGGAAAGACCAGAGAGATCATTTTTCTTTCCCTCTTTCACATAGAAAGTTCAAGAGAGACACACAAACTATCTTCTCAATGTTGGCCTTGATTTATAGCCTTGATAATGATGAGGAAGTCCATCCCTTCCATATGGGCCTAACTTTTATGATCAAGAAGAAGAAGAGTCAGAAATATTATGATTTTACTATCTGCAATAGTCAAAAATATGTTGGAGCAACTAAAGAACTATGATACTGAGTCTAAATTCAAGTATTCTTCTTTCTTGGTCTACTTGATTTTACATCAAAATTATGGGTTGCTAGAGAGAAGTATTCTAGTGTTTAGGTTAATTGTACAAGGCTTGTATCAGCTAGTTTCTATGTGGACTCATGTGCTTTCAAAAATGGGGAATTACTGCTTGTTTGTAGAATATTTTCTAAGGCCAGTACTTTAGGACTTGTTGCCACGCCCTACAAGTTTTTTTCTCTTGATATTTTGTAGTGGATGAGGACCTCACCAACCCCAGTGGATTATATCCTAGGAGAGGGTCTTACATTTATTAGATTCCATGGTTTTGTTGGAGAGCCTTTCAGACTCCCCAAATTTGTAATAGATAGATTTTTTGTGTTGGAGGCATGCCATTAGGCAACCCTTTCTAACAATGCCTATGACGCCAAAAGGAATAAGACAAGGTTATACCCAATCCCCTTCAACATTTCCAATAGTCAGGTAACACTAGCAAGACAGAAGTGGAGGGTGAACTTACAAACCTACTAGAAGCCCTAAGCTTGGTTCTTATCTGTGAAACGTGGGACTACAACCCAACAAATCATTTCACTTTGAAACATGAGATTCGAGAATAATTTGATTCAAGGAGGAATCTGACTCAAGAAAGACTCGAAGTATACATTGACTTGGTCCGCATACCAATCAAATGACTAAAATGGCTGAATTTCTATGTAGTACAGGTAAAGAATCAAAAGAACCTCTTGATGGGTAAGTCCCTCAATACATAATTAAAGCACAAGGGATGGTCGAAAAGGAAGAAGATGGATTTCTAGAGGTCCTGACAGGAGATGAGATGTCTTAATTCCCTTTTCGAAGAGTTTCAACCACATGATGAAAATTTTGAGGAGATTTATGACCAAGAAGTTGACTCCAACAATAGCAATCCAAAGACAAGTCATGAGATTAAAGAGGAGAAACTTTTGTGTTGTACTTCCCAACCTTAGGAATGTAATAGGAGAAGAGGCTTAAAGAAAAGGGATGCATAGGCCATGTCCTCTGCCAGTGCTCGAAGCAAAGGAAAAAGAGCCCAATGGTCCCTAGGAAGGTCCACTGTGGTTATCGAAGGCCAAGTTTGAGTGGCATCAGTAGCTAAAGGATGTAAACATACCAGTGTCAATCGTGCAAAGAGAAGATGAGTCCAAGATCTAGATGCACCTAGTGCATCAGCCAGAGGAGAAGAAGTGGAGTTTGTTCTGTAAAGTGTTTTGACCGTTGCAGTCCAGGTAAGTTTTACGCCCTCTCTTCTTCTTGTTTCTACATCTTTGTTTACTCCTCTATCCCATCTATAGAAAAGGATCCTTCATTCACAGACCTTGAGATTTTAATCCTAAATACAACCCCTTCCATTTTTAATGAACCTTCCAAAGCAACATCCAATTTAGTCGCTATTGACTCTTTGATCACCCTATCAAGGGCCCCCATTGAAAAAGCTAGATCATCCATGTTACCCATTAATCTAGGTCCATCCGCTTCTAGGAAAAAATATCTCCTTCCACCCATTTCTCTTTTTACCCCAACTAGTTTTCCCCCTACCCAATCATAATTCGGTAGCCTACCTTTTTCTATGATTACACTCCCATTTACCTCCCCACAAGCTCATATGTCTAAAGTTTCTCCTTCTGTCATTCATTTTGTTCTCCCTCCTGGTTCTTGCATTGTAGTATAAAGCATTAACACCCTGCAGAGCATTCAAGAACATTTTGATGGAACCAAGTAGGCCCGAAAAGGTCAAAAATAAAAAATGACTATTAAAGAATGCCATGTTGTGAGCTACCAAGAAGATTGAAGCTTACTTCAATGAAGAGTAGAATTCTCTACTAATTACTACCATGAAGCCACTCATGTCCAAACCAAAAGGAAAAATGAAGATGGAGGATTATGAAATCAAACCCATGGGTCTATATTTGAATGAAACTTTCCCATACGACAAAGTGGTCCTAGCTAAGGCCACACAAAATGTGGTATATGCGGACTATAAGAAGCTGGAAAGGAAATTGAAGAAGCACAAGGCGAAGCTGATAAATGTAAGGGAAAGAGTGAATAGGTTGTAGAAATAAATCAAGGCCAGAGATGTTGAGATGGCACACATACTTGGAAAATATAGAATCACCAAGGAGAAGCATCTAAGTTGCTTGTGGAGGCCCAAGGTGAAAAAATTCAATTGTATGTTGAAATTGAAAAGTTGAGGGTTGAGCTTGCTGTTGAGTGCCAAAAAAATGTAGAGTACCAACATGCTCAACAAAACATAAAAAGAGAGCTATATGGCATCCCATCTCAAGCTTCTAATGATCTACAAAAGGCCCATATAGAAGTAGAAAAGTCAAAACAAGAAATTGGAAGGTTGAACTCAAAACTAACAAATGCCCTTAAAGAGAGGAATCAAATGGAGGAGAATGCAAGAGCGAGAGAGGCTCAGTTCAATCAGGTGTCAGCTATTGCAAAAGGGTCTGGGAATCTCCCAATATTGAAGAAGGTGATATCTATGCACTAGGAGTGAATCATAGTTGCAGTTGTCATTCTCAGGCATTCTTTATAAATTTTAAGGGATGTTAAGGAATTAAATGGGAAGGTTGGCCTGATGGTTGATCAAATTCTATAGATATGTGCTCCCCGAGTGGCGAAATCATAAAGCTTTATTTCTAGGTTGTGTGTGGCAACTGATGATGCCCTAAAAGGTGTAGGGATTCACGATCAAAGAGCCACCTCCATCAAAGAAAACAAGATTGTCAACTAGCACAAGATCGCAACAAGGTGCAAAGAATGTTAGATGGTGGTGAATAAGAGAGTCAATGAAATCAAGAAATATTTCAGTGTTCTAGTTAGCTTTGGGTTACCTCCTCTTTTCTCACCAGATGGAGATGTGCTATCAGTTGAGCAGGTCATAGATGTAATCAAACATAAGCTCTATAATTCTATAGAACTCTCGGGTTCAAGTGTGACGCCCACCATTGATGAAATCAAATGCGAGATCTTTCCTCTTTCTCATCTCTATTATCAACTTGGGGTGGTTTCTACAAGATGGGGAGTTGTTTCTTTCAAGGAATTCTTTGAGCTAGATCAAGCATAGAGGCTCATCCATACTCTTGTCTGACTGACTGATGTAGATTGGGAGGCACAACGTTCCACTTTCCTCAAACTCCAAGCTTTTCCAACTGTCTAGGTTCATGTCTCTACAAGCAAAGGCCCCCTGTGAGTCACCAGAATTGTGAAGCATTTTTTCCTTAATCATTTTTTATTTTCGACGATTTTTAGATAATGATCTTTTCTAAATATCTAAAGGGAATTAATGCGGTAGTTGAGAATTGATGAGAAAAGATAGTCATGACCTAATTAAAGATCTACAATCAGATTGTGAGCTATCAAATGCCAACATTTGGCAGTAATTACTTCTAGAATGTGGCGACAGTCTTGTCTTTTTTTAGCTATAAATGAGAGGTGGTGACATAAGGAAGGGGTTCCAAGTTTTAGTTTCCTTTTCTTAGGAAAAGTTTCTTTAGTTTTCTGAAGTTATAGAACTATTTTTAGAAGTAGAATTAGCAAAAACTACTTTTCTCTGGCATGTTATATTGTTTATGCTCAAACTATTATTGGATTGGCATTCAACCTCTATTTTAAAGTTTATTTGATATTTAAGCATGAACTGTTTGGAATAAATCTTTGAGACTGTGCATGTAATGACCTTTATCAAGTTTCCTTCTTTATGCTTTCATTCAGAATGAAACATTGTGTTAAGCTGAATTCAAATAGCTTGAGTAGTTGATTTCCATGTTGTAGGCTTATATTGCAAGATAATAACTTGTGTAAATTGGATTATCTCTGTGAACTTCTCTATTCTTCTGAAGGGTTGTTTTGTTATATTATGTTGTAAGAAGAGGAAGATTTTATGCGATTTATGAATGTTTTCTATTAACCTCATAATTATTTACTTTTGCTCGAACCTTAATGAACACTACCTGTGGGGAGATTTGAAAGATTGCACTATGCTTGTATTTAGCCTTTGTTGCTCATTCTCTTCCCAACAATGAAGGTTTGTGGTGTTTTGTCTCTAATATATATCATTCACAAGAAAGATTGGGTTTGAAATGTTGTAAAAGATTTAGTGCATTGCCATTTTTTATGTTTTATGTTTACATTTCCTTCTACCCTTTTCTCCAACACTCAAAGAAGAGCTGAATTTCTATTAAAATCTCAGAGGTATTTAGTGAGGCACAAATCAGTCCCACACTCATTTTATTTCCCATAAGGCTATCATAGAGGCGCAAGCTTTGATGGTCAACATAATGTTTAATTTTTGGGAAATTAAGTATGGATACCTAAAAATACAAGTTTATTTTATCAATTGAAGACATCTAGCATGAATGAAAATTTCATATGAGCACATATTATTGTCAAGAGAATTCAAAGGTAGTTTTATCAAGCATTTGTTGCAACATTCAAGATCTCAAGCATTATTTCAAAGTTATGTTCATTCATGCATGTTTTTTGAGCTAACATTATGATGTAGGTTTCAAGATTCAAGTCATGCATTTAATCATTATTTCAAGTATCAAGATCCACATCCATTGAACCCATTTCATGCAAGATCGACCTCAACATTTTAGATTTTCAAGGGTTTTATCCAAGGTTTTTGTGAGTTTCAATATTGTTGTAATGTTGTAAAATTGTACCCCTTGTAATTTCACATATATTTTTGTATCTACTTTAGTTTCCACTCCCTTAGCATTTGTGTAGGCTCATTTTAGCCCTTGCTTCAACCTTTTCGCCTCTCACGATGCTTAGGACCCCTTTTCAGCAACTACCTTTGTGTGTCAACTTTACATCAAACCTTGTATTTCTCCCATTCTCGTTGTCTTGTAGCATGATGTGTTTGGACACTAGCATTCCACATGTAGGTTCGTATGGCAAGCTAGTGTCCTATGACATTTCAATGGTCAAATAATTGTTTCTAAGTTCCTTGTCACTTTTCAACTACTTTTTCAGTGGTAACAACTTAGGACACCTTGTAAAGAATCATGAACCTTCTTTTCCCTCTTATTCTCTCTTTAAATGTTATCTTTTCAATCCATTTGGCCTTCTTGGATTCTATCTTGAATTATCTATCCTTTCTAGGACATTCTCTCTCTATTTCTCACTCTCTCAAGCTTGCACAACACTCTATAGCTTTCAACATTACTTTCAAAAGCTCTCACAACACTCTTTGTAACTCTCTTGACTCTCATAGCCTCGTCTCTCTCCTTGGCTTCCTCAAGCCTTTCAAGTGATCTCCATCTTGTGCCTTGTATCTTTGAGCATATTAGGATTTCTCACATCCCCTATATATTGCATCTCTATTTCATGATACAGGTTCTCCTCCTTGAGAAGGGATTTCTTTTATCACTCTTATGTTCATTTCATTTTTGCTTATTACTTCTCTCTATTTATCTAGCTATCCATGGAGGTGGTAACATCGAAACATGGGTTTTATTGAGGCAAGCCACTACATAGCCCCAATATTTTTCCTCGATCTTATGTCTGCAGGTATTGAAGATATTCACTTGCTAGAGGATTCATTACTTGGGTTATTGTAAGGATTTTCTTTCTTCTCCTTAGCTTTATCATTTATTTTTTACTTATTTTACTTTTCTTATTTTACTTTTATTATTCTTTATTACTTTCCCACATTCTGGAAGTTCTTAGTAATCAAATTGTTAGTAGTCACTTTGTTTTTTTCTACAAAATTCTTTGTTTCTGATCCATATGAGACACCAACATGCCTTTGGGATGCTAGCAAACTAGACTGATGTTCGGATACTGCGTTGTTGTCCTTGACTAAGAATTTGCTAGTTTGTCTAAAAAATCTCTATGACCGACTCTTTCTAATTCTCAAGCTCTTGTTTTGTTTTGTGAGGTAGTTTGAGGTAGTTTAGGGACACTCTTGAGAATAAAGAGACTTGTGAGCAGTGGATCACCCTCCTCTATAATTGCATTGTTCATTCATCATTCCTTTCATGTTCTATTTCAATTCAAGGTTTAATTAAAATGAGGTTTGAACAAGGAAAATCCCCATTCACCAAAAGCAAATAATTTTTCCCTCTTGTGTTTGTGTTGCTAATCTTAGGTTGAAGAAGGATTGGAGACAATTTGAAGAGAAAGATTGGAAAAGTTGTTAAAGTTGCATTTCTTGTCACCTTTGCTATCAAGCCACAAAAACTCATATCTCAAATTCATTTGCAGCTTTTGGATAGTGGGACCTAGGGGAATCAAAAGTGCACACCCAATGCCCAAGGATCATGAAATCATATTTCAATTCATGTAAAAAGGACTCATTATCCTATAGGCGAATGAGTCCCAAGACAACTTCTAGAAACACTATTTTATAATAGGTGCATAACATTTTCCCCTTCTCAGATCTACCAAAGGTTCAATATTTCTATTAGTCCTATTTTTCATCTACCAGATTCAATTTTTACATGTCATGAATGAGTGCATCTAGTATTTTTAACCTTTCTCCCAGAAACCTTGTTCAATCATTTTTGTTACTGTTTCTATCAAGACACCTTGCAGCATTTTTGATGACATGTTTATAATAATTTAGACTTTACAAATCTGAAGGGAAGTTGTGGATTCTCTTAGTGTTATTATTTATATTAAAAATACAAGTGTTACATTGCATAATTGGGATCATTAGGTATTTTTCATTTGTCTCCCAAGAGTGCATTTCAATCATATTTACCCCATCCACACATAAAGGAAATTATTAGATCTTCCATAGAATTGACTCACCTAAGGGTTGAAAGTTAATTCTATCTTGGAGGATCTCATTTCCTGAATGAAAAAGAAAATAGTTAGGTTCATTACATCCCATTCTCCCCTTTCTATTTATAGTAAGTTTGGTGAAACATTCCAAATTTAGTATAAAAGCCTATATGTTTTGAATCCCTAACCTATTTTTCTATGTTTCAATTTATAAGATTGAAGGCATGACTGATGATGAAAAGATTGATAATGAGGATGATCCTCTAGAAGGCATGATCAATCTCATTGACATTCAACCTCATAAGGGACAAACAAGTGCTATGGTACCTAACATTTCTTTCACTAATGATGATGCATTTAAACACTTCCTAATGGTCCTGTCTACATTGTTGGTCATACCAATAACATACCTACATAAGGAATATTTATTGAACTTGCATGTGCAAGGAATGTGATAATTGAGGAATTCTTATTTATGAAAGAGCTTTACCAAGATGCTTATGACAATTGAAAGCATGGATTAAAAAAACATAATTATTTTTCTTTCCTATGATAGGATCATTCACTCTTCCATTAAAAGTTGGACCTAAAAAATTAGATGTGCCATTCTCCATCATCTCGATGTCAAAACAATTTCGTGTTAAGCTAGGATACTCATGGTTATGCTCCATGAATGTTGCTTTATTGGTTATTCACAAGTGCATAAATTTTCCTGTGGGGAAAAAGATATTTATAGTGCATCATAGTGGATTCAGTCTTTTGTCTTCCCATGGAAATTGTTCATTGAATTTATTTTGTCTTGGACCTATGGAACCTATAAAGCCTCTTGAAGATTTCTTTTTCAAATCCTATCAAGATTTCAAGGAAAAGTGCATAGTAGAATTATCTCCTAGCAACATTCTTGGGTCCATGATTGTTCCTCTTCCTCATCTGACCATTGATGAACCTATGCTTGAGACAAAGCCCTTCCAAGTAACAAAGATAAATCCATCACAATTCCTCTACCCATTTCATACAAAAGACAAAGAGACAATAAGATGATCCCTTTTGTGCCTCTGAAGATAACACAAGTCTATAAACCTAAAGAGGTAGTGGTTTCCCACCTTATATTCCTCCCATGTGGGAAGAAAAGAAACCAATGGTTGATATTCCAATTCCTACACCATCACAACTTGAAAATCCTACTAAAAGAAATTGAAATGCTAAAGCTAGGGTAGGTGTAGATGTTGTGCTATTTCTCACTGATTGGAAGAAGAAAATAAATCAAGACCACCCACACTAATGGAAACAAATCAAGTGGAAATCCAACTTGAAACAAAAAATGAAATTGAATTAAAAAAAGAGGTCAAAAAATAAAATTCAAGTGAAATAATCATAAAACCTTCTATTGTGATCAATCTAGATGATGATGATGAGATTGTTAAGATTGATAAGGAAGTGCATAATGAGCTGAATTTTCTATTTTCCTCTACTTTGAATTTAGTTGGAGCCAACCATAATGATCCTCCTAATGAGAGTGACCCACCACATGTTGAGTCTAGTGATTCTCCTAGCATGACACTTGTTGTAGTCCCTATAGCTAGTTATATGCCTTCCATTTATGACGTGAGCAAGATTGAGATGCAAATGACTTACTCTAGGTTGTCTCGCATGTGAGGTACTATATTATCTTTTCTTTCTATGTTATTTGTGTTTGTTTGCATGTAATATGATCTCTCATATTGTGTTTCTTAGCATATCTTTATGTTTGTGTGTTTTCTTTGGATGACCCTTGTTATTTTGTTGATGTGAGGATACAAAGGAAATGAATCTATTCTGACATTCTTCTATTTGTATCTCACTTCTTCTACATGGCGTAAATTTTATCATTTGTTTTTCTTGCTATTTCCTTTTTGGGTTGATGCAAGGCATTGATGCATTTAGGTCTCTTCCATGTTGACCCAAAAATAATCTTTGTTTTCTCTCTCTATGTGTCATCCCTCCTTTGTGCTCATTATTCCATGAGTATTTGAGGGATGATGACTATTCTGAGCTCTCTTACATCATTGTAGCAAAGGCATATGCTGGCCCTAGATCTATGGGTCCCTTAGTATGTATTTTTATGTTGTTCATGGTATTATATTCTGGGGGCAACCCCTTTTCACTATGTAGTTTATTTGGAAACATATCATTTGCATAGGGCTTTCCAAATAGGCTCTTTTGATATTTTGTTGCATGACATTTATCATTTTCTACTTTAAAGTAATTTCTCATAGCATGGTGTTTCACAATTTCTTTAAAGTGGGGGAATATATTAGCATTATCAAATTGGCTTTTTTGGCTTCACTTTGTTCATAGGAAGTTAAACTTAGTGTAATAATTGGCATAATATTGATCAATTTTATGAGTGCACACCTTGTAGACCTAGTGTGTGTTTCTCATGCTTTGGGGGCTCACCTAGTGAAGGGAAGGTTTCACTAGCCCTTGTGAGCATATTTTTTAGACAAACATAGTAGGCATGCTAGTCCACCTTTTTCCTCACCTACTAAACAATAGATTTCACTAGTCCTTGCATGAGTATTTAATTTTTTCCTTTTGGGACCACCTAGTGAATGATTGGTTTTACTAGCCATTGTGAGCACATATTTTGGACAACATAAGAATGCTAGTCCATCATTTCTCCTTTTCTACATTAGCTTTGAGATTGGATGTTCATGTACCTTGTTTTGTTGATGCACATGTGTATGTGCTCTTTTCTTCCTTTGTTGGCTTTCCATGAGATCATAGATCTTGTGGGCTTTTCATCCTCCTTGATCCCTTGTCATCTTATCTTTCTAATAGTTGTACAATTGGACCTCACTTGACATACATTTCTCTACTTTAGTGTGAGTCTGAACATAAGCTCATACCCTCACTAAACTGGGGGATAAATGTAGTGTTCATTGTATACCTTTACAATTTCACACTATATTTGGCTCACTTAATTTATTAGATTTAATTAAGCTTCTAATTTTCTAAATTATGCATTCCAAAGCCTTATTCTTACCATTTCCAAAAGGGAACTAACATTAAATTAATGTATTTATTATTTACATTGCCATGGAATGTGAGTGTCTTGGAAATTTATGCCAGGACCCATCCGCCAATGGGCGAATGGATCCACTTTATGGGTGAGGACCCAATTTAAAATATGTCTTGGTTTCATTTTAATGATCAAAATTCAATTTGTAAGTGTCGGATTTTAGAATTTTTTTTTTTTGAAATTAGATAAACACATATAAATGCGTAGTCATTTTATCATTTGAAATAAGGAAGCAACATTCTAACACACTTTATGAGAGCATACAATTGAGAAATTATTATTGTCAAGAGCATTCAAGAGTAGCATTATCAATTATTTATAGCAACAATCAATATCCTAACATCATGTCCAATTTTATGTGTGTTCAAGTCATGTTGTGAAGGCTAATGTAAGTGTTGAAGGCCTTCATGCATTCAAGCATCCAAAGAAAATCAAGCAAGGTTTGATTCCTTTGAAGAGATGTGTTTGACTTCAGTCCTTCAAAGAAGAGATTGATGGACCTGGTGAGTTGTAGCAAGTGTTAGTTCATCATTTCCTTCCTTTCCATTATCTTTTTATTAAGGTTTAATTACCAAACTGGGGTTTAACCAAGAAAACCCCCATACAAACAAAATAAATTAATTTTCCCTCTTTGTGTATGTGCAGGTTACAAGTTGAAGAAGGATTGAAGAGATCTTGGAGAAGAAATCTTACATTGTTTGATTTATTGTCATAAAGTTGTCAAGAAACAAAAAATAAGTTATATAATTTATTTATGTCATTTCGACAAGTTTGCAAGCATAAATGAACATCTCAGATTTAGCACTAGAGGACTATACAAAAAACATTTTCAAAAGGCCTATCAAGGACCCATTCGCCTCGGGGTGACTCTATCCCTCCACACTACTTAGAAACACCTTTTGGTGATAGGTACATACCCTTTGATACCTTCCAAATTTTCCTACAAATTGTTGTTATAGTTTGCTTACTTTCAAGAATTTGTAATTTGCATATTAGGTCACATAGTTCATTTATTTGTATTGTTTTAAATCATTCCTAATCATTTTTAGCCCATGTCCTCAAATAATCCCCACCAACTCAGACCTGATTGACTCACCATTGAGGTTGAAATCCTCTTGGTTTTGTAATTGGTGGACTCTTAATGAAATGAAAGGGAAGATGAACCACTAAATCCTATATTCCTTCCATCCAAAGGGATTACCCCACCCCTTTTCCTTTATTTCAATTATATAGTTGTGATGCACCTAGGAAGTGTGGCTAATCACACTAGGTAATTATTGGGGACCACTTTAAGTTGTATTGTAAATTGGATTATTATTATTTAATAAGTGAGATACATGAGATAATAATTTAATATTGGGGAAATATTTAATAAAGTAAAAACTTAGCACCCAATATTAAGTGAGGGGTTAGTAGTTTTGTATTCACAAGGTTTTGTGGTACATGGTTTTATCTTACCACTTGGTTGTTTTTTTGTGAGCTTGAGTCTATAAAAGCAAGCACATGTTTAGTGGTTAAGGTTGACTAGGTGAGTGGACTATCATTATTGAGTCTTTCTGAGAAGTGCATACATAAAGCATGACATGAGATGTGTGGATTTATGCTTGGACACATGGAGGACACATTGGAGAGGCTTGATGCTCTAAAATTATTCATGGTAACTCTTGTAAGTGCATGTATTGTTTTATTCCTAAATTTTAGATGGAGTATGGATGATTTTGGAGGTTGGGTTTTTCCCTCTTGAGAGTTTTTCTAGGGTATACCTTGTGAGATCTTGTGGCTTGTATATTTGATCTTTGCATTATGATTACTTTCATGCGTGACTTTCTCTCATGGGGTTATGTAGGAAATGGATTAAGAATGTTGGTAATCATGCATTATTTCCTAACAAGAATTAGTTCCAAAAGATGTACAATAAACTAAAAAATATTGTGCTTCAAGGCACACATGCATGCGGTAAGAATCATGAAGATCCAATGTTGTAATGGAAAATCAAGGCAACACGCATATTTCACAAGAATCACAAGGAATCATTACTGTGATGACAAATTAAAGCACTATACAACCCCCCATTACACTTTATCATTTAGTGGAAGTACAAAATTTCCTCCCTAAGGAACACATATTTAGTTTTTATGAAACTTTATATGAGTGCATTTACAAACTTATTTGTTGTTTTGGGTTCTTACAAGATTATGTCATGAGGTGAAGAAGGAAGACATATATCAAGTATGCCTTTCAAAGCTCAATAAAATGATAAAAAAAAAAACCTCAAGTATTTACTTTGGTACCATGTTAGGATTTCTAACAAGATCATAACAACAAAAACTTGAAACTTCCACAAAAAACACTTGCACACAATGAACCTAACTTACATTAGCAAAGAAATTGATAAAAAAAGTTTATTAAAATGTACAATATGACCTTACATATATAGGTAAGGGTGAGGCAATCCACCTATCACGTGGATTGACAAGTGCCCCATAATGTGGCATGTAAATAAGTAGACAAGTGTCCTATAGGTGTCAACCTTTGGATCACTTAGAATGTGCAAACCAACAACCTATTTGACCAAGTCATCAACCTTGGTGACAAGTGTTGAATGACTACAAAAGTGACCTTTGAGGTGAGATGGAAAGTCTTCCAACCTCAAAAGATATGCACATGAAGTTTACCAAAAACTAGGTAACCTCTAGAGGCCTAAAAGGTTGCACAAATTTAGTTAGACAAAATGTTGTCTAACCTTATCAATCTAAGTACACTTAAGCTATAGTGAATAGATAAATTATTCACTCTAACATTTAATAGTAGTCAAACTCTTTGGACCAACAATCTCTACATAGGATAAGTTAGATTGTTATCACCCACACTCTATTTATAGTTTACACCAATACCCTAGTATTTTAGTCGCTCAAAACATGTATTTCCTAAGTTTTTCTTGATAATTTCATTTTTGAAACTCTATTTCAGCTGGCATATTGATTAAATGAGTTGTCATATGAGTGAGAAATACAAAGAATAAGTTTTTAGAACATATGTGACCAAAGTAGTTGATTGCACAAACCTAACTAATCGATTTCCAATTATCACTGACCTCTTGCATATGCTTACTAATACAATTTTGTAGAGTTTAGACCTAATTAAACCTATGCTAAGCTAGGATCTCCTACTATAGATTCAAGCAACATAAATCGTAATAAATATAAATATAGATATAAATCTTAATATGAATTTATCTTTAATAACTTGATAAATGATTATAGAATAATATCTTTTGCGGAAATAGAATTTCCTTTGTACTATATACCAAATGAAATTAAGACTCTCTTAAAAGATGTCCTACTAAATCTTGCTAAAAGGAACCCTAATTATGCATTAAACATCATCATACGCATTACTTCAGATGCAAATAATGATACCAATCATTTCAAACTTGTACGATTGAAGATGGGTTTTCTTCTACAATTTGTTGGGAAGTTTCGAAATTATTTTCAGACGTAGACCACTCGTGGTGTCACATGTGGTTAGCGTTATCGTTAATGTACAGGAATGAAGTGTAGTATTTGTTGGATATATAATGAAGGGAAGAAAGGACAACGTTAGTGTTTGCATGCCTGCTCAGAATTAAGATCGAATTTTATCTATAATTACAGAAAGAAAGGATATAAATTAACAGTGAGATTGCATTAAAAGGCTAAGCAATAATTCAAAAAGATTCGAGCTATATGTTTCACTGCAAAAAGACAAAGGTGAAGACACAAGAAGTATGAATAATGGGATTCTATTCAGCATAATGATAAGTTTTAATAAATTATTTCTCCAGGCTTCTGTAAAAATCACTTATTGAACCGACCAGACAAAACACAGCTTCTGAGATATATTATGTGAATGGCAGTTACAGTTCCAGTTGATCGGTGTGTTCCACTTCTGATTTTATACATAAAATGCCACCAAACAGACAACTGAACAGAGACAAACCAGGGTGGGCAGCTGGCAACAGATAATTTAGAGAATTAAGTAGCTGAAACAGAACTAGAACATAAGAACTGAAAAAGAAATAAATTATCAAGATATTCAACCATCTTGAGAGAGAAAATCCACCACAATGATCAAATGCATTAAATGTAGTTAAATTTAAACTTTTATTTCACCTAAGGAAAACAAGACCTTAAACTAACTGACAATCAAAATCATAGGAAAATAAAATTTGAATGAAGAGATTTCTAACTATTTTAGCAATAGAAATATAACAATCTTAATTCAATTATAAAATAATATAATTAATTATTCACATAATTTAAATTACAAAGATTTATTTTTAATTTTTAATTTTTAATTTTGTTTGGAGATACCTTTAAGGGGTCCCCTTTAGTTTAGGGTTGAGGGGTATCCATTCCGTCAAAATTCGCCTCGGGCACGATCCCGACTTCATCTCTTTTGTGTCAGGGCTTTGTACTCAGCAAGACTTGATCCCTGGTGGGCTCATTCCGAACCTTTCAACTTCACTAGTAGACCAACGGCTCATTGAATGTATAGAAAGAGGGATTTTGAAAGGCCCTACCCTTATACATATAACTAAGGAAGTCAAAAGACAATACAAGGAACAAACAGTTAAAAGTCAGTAATACAATAGAAAGCCAGCAAAAGGAATAACTGCTCAAAAACAACAGCAGATTTAACCTATGTTACCTGGGGCCTAAAAATCCCCGTCCCCATCCTCGTCTCGGAAACGTGGGGACAGGAGAGGACTTGGGTATCAGGCAGTCTTTTAACAAAAAAAAAAAAAATACTCACTTCACTTTAAATATTTAATTCTAAATGCATATTCATGGGAGTTTAAGACTCATGTTGTTGTTACTAGAAAGGTATTGAATTTTTATTGGCTAGCAGTAGCACCTAATCTGAGAGTTTAAATATTTCAATATAGTGTGATAGAAGGAAAACTGACAATGAATATTTAATTCTGAATGTAGATTAAGTATTACTATTCACAATGAATTCTGAATACAAATGTTATATGTTAAGATTATATAATCTATATATGCTTGCTTTATCCATATTTTCATTTAAATATTTTGAATTTTCTTATATATTTTAAATTTTCCTATATATTTTAAATTTTCTCTATATTTTATATAGGTGTCCCCTAGCCGTCCCCAAAATTGACTTGAAAAATCAGGGACTTGGAGATGCATCCCCTGCTGTCCCCATTCCATCTGTTTTATCAACCCAAAACCAAAAGATTCCATAAAGAATATTCAGCCAAAGAGGAGGAGGAGGTTTAACTTCAAAATTCTAAAATATTCTGACTTATTGAACTCGTGTGGTGAAGGGGTCAGCATACTTAATATAGAATTGATTGGAGTACTAGACCTTTCACTACTGAACTCTATGACTCACCCAGATTACTATATTAATTATAACTAGTTAATCTAAATTAGTCAGCATTTCAACCCAGGATAACAGAAACTGAAATTCCACAACAAAACACAAGAAGAAGACATAGAGCTTTCATGAATTCCTTAAATCAAACCATTATAGGCTGAATCTTCAAAACAAACTAATGGTCAGTGATATCTCAGGAAATATATTTCTTAGCACCAAGCACAATAAAATTATGCACAATCAAACGCATGCCCTTTTAATCTTACCCCACTAATGGTAAATACAAATACAATGATATTGTTGAACAGTCATCAATGATATTATTGAGTAGTCATCTCGGTATGAAGTTCAAGGACAAAGAAAACATTGTGTGGCTGCTAGTATTGGAATTTAGCACACCCAATCTATCGTTGATCTAGATGTGACTTATTTCCAACAAATATCTCACATAATTTCACAACCAAGATATCATTGATCCCAATGTGATTCGAGCTCAGGTTTCTATAGCTGATCTATCATTGATCCAGCTGTGACTTATTTCTTTCTCACAGAGCAGCAAAACACAATACAACCATATATCTTTAAAAACGTAAAAACAGATTTTTATTTCGAAAATATGTGATCCTTGAAAAGAATCCCAAAATCAGAAGAAACAGTCTTTTATTTCAGATAGATGTGATACTTGAATAGTTGAAAGAATCTCAAATAACAAATAATAAAACATAACAGGAAAACGAAATACAACCATATATGTTTTGCAATAAATCACTGTCCATAAATCATCAAAATTTACTGCCTCAAGGAAAATTCACCACCACCAATTGAAAAATTCATTGCATTAAAAGTTTGTGATTAATTTTTTTTTTTCGATAAATTGCTGGTGGTGAATTTTCCTTGAGGTGAATTTGCTGATGCCATTATTGAATAGTCATCTGAATATGAAGTTCAAGGACAAGAAAACAGTGTGTGGTTGTTAATATTGGAGCTCAGACCCACTCTATCATTGATCTAGAGGTGACTTATTTCTAACAAATATCTCACATAATTTCACAGCCAAGATATTGCTGATGCAGATGTGATTCGTTCCATGGCCGATCTATCGTTGATCCAGCTGTGACTTATTTCTTTCCCGCAGAGCAGCAAAACAGAATACAACCATATATCTTTAAAAAGGTAAAAACGGGCTTTTATTTCAAAAAGATGTGATCCTTAAAAAGAATCCCAAAAATCAGCAAAAACAGTCTTTTATTTCAGATAGATGTGATACTTAAATGAATCTCAAATAACAAATAGTAAAACATAACAGAAAAACGAAATACAACCATATATGTTTTGTACAGGAAAAACTGTCTTTTATTTCAAAAGGATGTGATACTTAGAAACAATCCCAAATCAGTAAAAGCAGCATTTTATTTCAGAAAGATGTGATACTTAAGAGAATCTCAAATAACAAACTCTAGACCATAGAGTACCGAACACTCAAATATGTCCCTGCTTTTCAAGCTTGTTAACAACAGCTAGGGCAACATCCATCAACATTGTAAGTTTATCTGTCTTAACCTTAACGGTGGAAACCAAGGTCTCATTAGCAAGGGCTTCTTGCAACGCAATCGGACAAGTGTATTGATTAGTCTCTGCACCACTCAGCCATGCCTGAACATCATGCACATATCTCCTCAAATTGGCATTAGATAATTGCTTTAATTCTGTCTTTGATCTATTAAGCTGATACCTTGTATTTTGAAAGAGCTCCGTGCAAAATTTAAGTGCATGAAAATTGGGATTCCTTTCTCGGAGCTCTGCAAAGAAATCAGAAACTGGTTTCGCTTCTTCAATACACAAATCAACTGCAATAACAGAGAGTTGGGTCAAATCTGCCTGAAAAGCCCCGGGAGCTCTGGACAATGATGAAATGCAGAAGTCTCTATATGAGTAAGTACTACAGGCCTTAATAATCGTATCTGAAGAGGCAGCCCAGACTCCACTAGTTGCTAAAAGCATGATTGCCCACAACAAGCCACTTCTGTAGAACGCCATGCTTGGATACAAGAATTTTTTTGCTTTTATTTTTCCTCCTCCTTTTTGCCGGTGAAGGATTACATGCCTCTAGATTTATATATATAGTAAATGGTTTTTCTAGATAAAGATTTACTTATTTTAATCCTCGATGTGCTCCAAACTCCATAGCCAACTTCCCAGGTAACCGTTTAGCTCTTTTACATTTTTCTGATTTGTTGTACAATTTATTTACAGCTTTACCAGCTCAGCTCAGCTTTACAATTTATTTTCCTACGTGTCCTGTCCACTTGAAACACTCCATTATAACGCAGAAGTTTAATTGTAGGTTTGAATTTGACGGTCTACCTTTCCCGTCAACCAATTGTTCTGTGTTTTTGTATGATAGTTAATATTTTCTTAATGCAAATGAAATTTTATATTATAAATATATTAAAAATAAATAAATTATGTAACTCTTTTTACAATCAATAAAAGAAAATTCGATTGTTTGTATACATTAACATTATATCTTTAAAAGACATGTATAATATAAGACATTCTTTGCAAAACATCTACTATATAATATACTAACATACTTATATTTAATTTTTTATATATGTTTAAATATATTATTATATTATATTGATTGTATAGATAATTATATTTTTATTAATATATTAGTATTATTTTTATTATAATTATTATATTATCATATCATGGAATATTGGGGCACCTAAATATTTTTAACAAAGGTTTGAGATGGAGGAACCCAACAAACTAGCAATCTTTTTTTTGAGGGCCTTTCTTAGTGACTTCCCCGAATAACATTGTATCATGGACAAACTGAGCATGGGTTATTAGTTCAACTTTAATACCTTTCCATAGCTTTGTTTCCCTCAAAATTTTAAAGTGTTGACCCATAGCCTCGTCCATTATTACGGTCGGAGAAGGGTAGATTTAAGCTCAACTTCGATGACACTGCTAAGAGAACCCAGGGCTGACTGGGATAGGTTGCATAATCAGAAATGATAAGGGAGAGTGTATTTGGGAATTACCAAGAAATCTTGGTGTGACTACTAATAATAAATCCAAAATGGAGGCGCTTGCTCGTGGCCTATGGTTATGATTGGAAAAGGCATAAAGAATTTGAACATAGAAGGAGACTCCCAAATTTGCATCAATATCATTCGTAAAAAAACCAACCATAATTGGAAGTTAAAGCCATGGATCAAAAAGATTTGGTAGTGCGTAGATAAAATTGGGGATTTTTTGATAACCCATGTCTATAGAGAATATGGGTGTGTCTCTTGAAAACTTTGAAGTTGTATTTGACTCAACAAATCTGTCTTGAGATTTGGAGGTTGTCGTCTCCAAGTAAAAGCTTGCACTTTGACCGACGGTCTTCTCACATGGGCTAGGATTCTTATACTATGTGGTGTGCATACTTGGATGCTGGGTTGGCAAGGTGGTGTCTTCTTCGTGGTACTCTTCGATCATTACTATATTTTGCACAGATTCCTTCCTGACGGTCTTCACTTAGTGATTGGAGCTTGGAAGGTGTGACGACAAATGGATGTTGGTGATCTAAGACTATGTTGGTTCATCAGTGTTGGATTGGACAGGCCTAGGCTCCAAGTCTATTTAGCGAGGTTGGGTGTTTGGTAGTTTGCATAAGGTTGATTTAGTGCTCCAGACTTTGATGTTGGTGGGAATTGTCTTGATGGCCAAATGTTTTGGTATTGACTACAGGTGCACTAATGAAACATGTGATCCTACTTATTTCAGAAATGTGATGGTGAGGCTCATGGGGCTATCTCAAAGGTGATTGGGGAGGATTTTTGGGCCGGTAGACATGTTCATGATGTTAATTTCTTATAACCTAGCTACAGATTAACTGCATAATAAATTCACATAATATAATTAAATATATTATTTATAACAATTAACACACTGGGTTAATTAACAACTAATAATAGTAGAAGCAAAAATAACAAGAAGTCAATCACAAATAGACAATAACACAGATTTACCTAGGAAACCCCAGAATGGGGAAAAACCTACAAATGTTGAATCTTCTATTCAGCCTAACAACAAACTTTTCTTTCAAAAATACAACATGAATTTGCTACAACAATCTTATATTTATAGAGCCTACCTGCTTTACTTAGTGTGCAAGAAAATAATCTTTCCTCACTTTCTTTGGCTTTAATTACACATAAAATCACTCTTGGATTTATCTTATCCTCACAAACACAGAAACATTCTATTAAAGAATCAAAAAACTACTATTGCTGAAAATCCAACTCGAGTTGCTTTAAAGCAACTCCACATCCCACCTTTTGAGCTAGAAAATCAACACTCCCTCTTAGCGAGGAAGGTATTTTGCACCACACCCAACTTGTCCCTGAAGAATTCAAACTTGCTCTTCATCAAGGCCTTTGTCAAGATATCTGCTATCTGTTCATCCGTAGGAATGTAATTGAGCTTCACTATCCCCTTCTCCACACAATATCTAATGAAGTGGTACTTGATCTCAATGTGCTTTGACTTATCATGAAACACTGGATTCTTAGAGAGTTTGATACAACTCTAATTATCACAGTAAATGACTGTAGGATCCAACTCCTGATCAAAGAGCCCAACTAGAAGTTTTTGAAGCTAGCTAGCCTCACATGTAGCCATACTGGCTACCATATACTCGGCCTTTGCAAAACTTATCGCAAATGACTTTTGTTTCTTGTTGTACCAAGAGACAGTTGCTGTTGATCCCAAACTAAAATTGCACCTTGAAGTGCTCTCCTGATCAACTATACTGCCTACCCAATCTGCATCAGTAAACCCCTTGAGCTTCACTCCATCCTACTGAACATACTTCAACCCATAATCAATTGTGCCTTAGAGATATCTCAAAACATGCTTTGCAACTATCCAGTGCACATGTTTAGGTTCCACCATAAATTGACTAAGTTAGTTCACTGCAAAACAAATGTCTGGCTTGGTGTTGACCAGATACATAAGAGATCCTATCAACTACCTATATAAAGTTAGGTCCATTGCCTCTGATCTGGAAACATTAATCTTCTTCCAATTTGTTACAAGTGGTGTTGGCATAGGCTTACTATTCTCCATCCTGAATCACTTCAAGATATCAATTAAGTACTTCCCTTGTCCAAGGAATATTTCTCCCTCTTTCTGCCACAACTCTAATCCCATAAAGTAGTGCATCAACCCCAAGTCCTTCATCTCAAACTCTCCTACAAGATCTCGCTTGCAATGTGCTATGAGCTCCTTTGACCCTATGAGAAATAGGTCATCAACATATAACACCAATATGAGGGTTTCTCCCTTCACCTGAACATAGTATAGGTTCGGATCCACCTCACTCTTGATGAAGTGCACACTCTATAAGTGACTGTCAATACATGAATACCACACCCTGGGAGCCTACTTGAGTCCATACAGTGCTCTTTTCAACCTACATACATGAGAATCCCTCCCATGTGCTTCAAATCCTTCTAGCTACTCTATGTAAATATCTTCCTCAATCACTCCATTGAGGAAGGTCGTCTTTACATCCATCTGTTGAATCCTCCAACCCATATGTGCTACTATAGAAATGATAGATCTTATGGATGAGTACTTGGCTACTGGAGTGAAAGTCTTGACATAGTCGACTCCTTCCTTAAGAGAAAACCCCTTAGCCACAAACCGGGCTTTGAACTTTTCCACACTACCATCTACAACATGCTTAATCTTATACAACCATCTCAAGCCCACCACAGACTTATCTTCTGGTCGTGGTACTACCTCCCACACACTATTCTTCATGATGGAAGAATACTCTTCCACCATGGCATCTCTCCACACTTGGTGCTTAGATGCCTCCTAAAAGCTAGAAGGTTCTACTTCAATTAAT
The DNA here is from genome assembly GCA_007258455.2 of Sequoia sempervirens. Lineage (NCBI taxonomy): Eukaryota > Viridiplantae > Streptophyta > Pinopsida > Cupressales > Cupressaceae > Sequoia > Sequoia sempervirens. Next base: position 309,768,066 of record VDFB02086081.1, read on the forward strand.
TCACTCATAAGTGCCACATAATCAGAATAACATTTGGGAGCCTATCTCTATTTGGCTAAATCTTGAGGATCACCTACATATTCTTGAGCCTCTCTCAGTGTCTACTCAGTTGCCCTGTTTCTCCTCTTCTCAATAGTAGGAATCTAAGGCTGAGGAATTATTTGTTCCTCCTTATGATCACCTTGCTCAGCCTGCTTGCTCAGTTCTCCAACTTGTGTGACTGAAGTTTGAGGAATTTGTGCTACCTCAACTGTGGATGATTGCTCCTCCTCATTCATCAAGTTGCTAGACTTCTGAAGAGCCCTTTCTTCCTCGAACTTCACATCTTTGGAAACCACTATTTTCTTGAGAGCAGGAATGTAAACCTGATAATCCTTAGAAGTTTCATTGTACCCAACAAGGATACCCTTCTCTATTGTAGGTTCCAACTTGGTTCTCTTCTCAATAGGAATGTGACAATACACAAGGCATCCAAAGATGTGAATGTGCCCCAAATCTGGTTTCTTACCAGTGAAGGCCTCTTTTGGAGTCAACTTGCCCAACACTTTGTAATGGATCCTATTCTGCAAATACACAATTGTATTGCAAGCTTCTACCCATAAGAACCAAGGCAGATCCTGATCATGAAGCATGGCCTTGGCTGCTCCAACTATAGCCCTATTTTTCTATTCAACAACCCCATTCTCCTGAGGGTTGTAAGGAACTGCCAACTCTTTCTTGATACCTTCTTGAGCACAAAAATCTTTAAAGCCATTTGAGGTATACTCGCCTCTATTATCAGACCTCAATATCTTGATCTTCCTCCTAGTTTGGTTCTCCATAAGAGCCTTAAACTCTTTGAACCTACTGAATACCTCATCTTTATTCTTTAGAAAATATAGCCATGTCTTCTTGGAGAAGTCATCAATGAAAGTAACAAAATACTCGTACCCATTCAAGGATGTTGTTGACATGGGACCACACACATCTGAGTGTACAAGATCCAAAATCCCTTTAGATCTAGTGTCGCTGTTTGGAAAACTGGTCTTGGCATATTTCCCAAGTGCACAGCCTTTGAACACCTCATGCTTTTCTTTTTTCATCTCAAGCAGCCCTGTCACTATTTCCTTAAGAATATTAGGTGCTCCAAGGTGAAGGTGAGCCATCCTCCTATGCCACAATTCTCCTAGCCCTTTACAACTACTAACCAATGCATGTGCTGGTCCAAACTATAATTGAAACAAGCTTGCATGCCTGACTCCCATCACTTTTGCAACCTTGGAATCTTTGGGATGAATATAGACTTTTCCACTCTCAAAGGTCAGGATGTAACCCTTGTCTTCCAAAGCAGAAATTGTATTTAAATTCTTTGTCATGCTAGGGACATATAAAACATCCTCTACCAACAAAAATTTTCCAGACTCCCTCTGAAACTTGACGGTGCCAATACCAGTTGCATGGTACTTGGCATTGTCTCCGAGCTTAAAATAGAATTCTAGCTTCTTAGCCTCCAACTTGGTGAAACATTCTTTGACTCCCGTCATGTGGCAAGAAGCCCCACTTTCAATATACCATACCCTATTGGAAATTGAACTTGAGAGATACGAAATGAGTGAAAATCATTCTCAAATCATGATGCAAACTCATCCACCTCTACTATAGCAGCAAAATGCTTTTTCTGCTTGTCCTTATTTTTCTTATTTAGACATTGACTAGCATAGTGACCCATCTGATAGCAGCATTTTTTTTTATCTTGCTCAAATCTTTCTTCTTCCCAATCTTGGAAGAACCTTTCATTTTCCCTTTATTAAGCTTCTGCTTACCCTTGCTTGCAAGAGAAATATTTTCTTTGTCTTGACCCTTCTTCATCTAATCTCTTCGATGAGCACCTTCACGGATCTCCTCCTGAACAAATTCATCCCAAAGTCTTGCCCAATCAGATAGCCGATCTTTACCGACAACACACTTGACAAACACTTCCCAATGCTTCAAAAAACCATTCAAGGCTATACGCACCAACTTATCTTCATCAATCATCTATCCAACAGCGGCAAGCTCATCCTTGACCTATGTCAGCTTGGACAAGTAAGAGGTCACACTCTTGCCTTTGGACATCTTGGTATTATGCAATTTGTCCTTAAGCATCATCTTATGACTCTGATAGTTGCTTTGATAAAGTTTTGTGAGCGTATCCCACATCTCCTTGGTGGTGTCTTTTCTTGATAAATGAGAAACTAAATAATCTCTTACTCCATCCAGAATAATCCTTTGAGCCTTGGCCTCTTTAACTTCATGTGAATCTAAGGCAACAAAATCATTTTTTGGTGGTGTCACTTTTGTGCTAGCATAGATCCACAGC